>JACGDI010005298.1:136013-280995 GCA_014898725.1 Jacaranda copaia
ACATTGGATCTCGTGGGCTGTATTACTTGTAAAAGGGGCCTGTTGGGCTATCCCTTATCACACTACTATTTCCTCATTACAAGTCTTTCAACTCTGATTCTTATAAAGAAAATTGATCAAGCATCCTTATTAGGGCTAGTATATAAATCTGCTAGGAAGAAATTAAAAAAATAGAGTGTGAGTAAAGGACTTAGTGAATGCCAAGTGTGTATAATGTGATATCAAGAATATATCATGATCAAAAGATGCCTAGTGACAAACATTTGAGAAAAGTGTTGATAAATAGACATGCATTATACAGTGTTAAAGCATGAATCTAACATTAGACATTTTTAATAGGTCAACAATTAAATGTGATGATCAAACCTGTGGTTGCTGTAACCAGTCAATTTTATGACTTCCACTGTAATAGTCTCTTATTGTTTTAGGTAAGGCACGACCTTACCAAACAGTGCTCATGCTTAGGTCCTTAAAAAATTCTATGACCCACTTTAGCCACAAATAGCTTATGTTGTACACTAGGAGATTAGGCTATAGAGGCTTGAGGTTCAGCTAACAAGCCCACTATAGCCAAATGAAGTCCCTTACACATCCAGACCAAACTAGATCCAACTAACAATAACAATAGCCATAACAATATATCCAATCATCTATGTTGATCATTATATTTAGCTATTTTGTCTAAAAACATGTCGAAATAGTATCAATGGTTTTAAAAGAAATGATTTTTCTTGCATCAAGAACCATAATAGATAAATTCATGTGTGTGGTGGAATATAATTATAGTGTAGTATCGTCAAAAATAGGTTATGAGTGGATCATAATATAGTATGTATCCTTCTGGATTTTGAAACATAATATCAAATAATATTTATAAGTTTAGGGACTCACAATACTCTACATTCATTTGATCAATGATCTCCAAGGGGCTAGCTTAAATAACCTACTAAGTAATGATAACAATTAAATCAATTTAATCTAATGAACACTTCATTAAAGGCTTAAACTTTCACACTTATTCAAGAATACTCATATAACATTTTTATGGTGAATACATAGAATGGCCTAAATACTTGAGCAATTCTTTGTAACTAACCCTAATGGGAACCTTACTTGTTACCCTCATCAAAAGTACCCATTACACAATCATGAACTCACAAGACCACTTAAAGATTTTAAAGGCTCAATATAATACTCAACTTTCCAACTAGCAGTTGGCCTCCAAAGATATCAAGAACTAATAATCTTTCCTTTAAGTGTAATTTTTTTGTACTAGCATTAAAACCAGACAAACGTTATAGCACTCTTGTAGCATTAAGGATTAAAGAAACAACATTAACTTAGCAATAAAATTTTGAAGTCAAAGTTGTTCTAAAAGTAGGCCATAATTTCATAGTAGTAAATTCATAACTTTCAATAACTCAGATAAATAATGAGGTTCTAATCTTTTATTTATTATTTTTCTAAAAAATTTCAAGTTTATATATAAAAATGAAAAAACCAAAGCACATCTATTGTCATGGTAATAAATCCCTCAAATTAAAAACAATCCAGACCCAGCATATGCTCAGATAGTTAAACTTGATGAATATTAAAACAATAACTACATGGCCTGAGTTCATGAAACTTTCCAGTAATATTACTACCACATCAAAGTTTCTTCTTAAAATTTGTCACTTTAAATTACTATCATGTATACAGGCAAAAGAATTTCTAAACTAAACTTTCCTGGAGCAGCCACCTAGTAAGCTATATTTTCAGAAAATTTTTAAAATTCAAGAAAAAAACTTATTTAAATATGAAAATTTAATGATATGCTTTAAACACATTTAGTTTGATATAGAAAAATTTTGACATAAAATTACCATAATTTGATGTATGAAATGATGTAAAACTTCTAGCTTTAGAATCTGAAAATAAAAACCTAATAGCATCAACTATTAAACTTTGCAATTATCAAATGTATACAAAATACAAATACAATGACATATACTTTAACCAAAACTTATGTTTATATCATAATTTAAATATGGGATTTTAACTAAGAAGAAGGGAGAGCAAAAGTCGATAGCGTTGAGATTTCTTGGCAATCTGTTTCTTGTCCTACCATTTGGGATTTCTTCAAAAAAGTGGAATGGGTTGACAACTCTCTAAGGAAATTTATTTTTCCTAAAATTAAATATGAAGGTTTGAATGTGTATTATAGAGAGAAGAAGCTGTTTGAATATGAAATGGGAAGAAGACATAATAAATTTGGTGTTTTGGAAGGACTAAAAGTGTTGAAAATATTATCCTTATCTACTTAGTTACTAGTTTGTTATCTCTCTCTCTCTCTCATGTACATTGATTGAAAAAATTAATTCCAATAAATAAAATTTAATTATTTCTTGAATAATTAACTAATCTAAATTAATTAAGATTTCTAAACAAGAAAATATGGGACACTACACAATTTGACTGCTATCTTGTGTTCTTTCACTTCAAATGATGACCTTAATTATATATGGTTATATGCAATGACAAGATAGTAAATAAAAAAAATGTATCCTTTGGTCTATATCAATTCCACAAGGAATGAACCGATGGAGTAATCAATTTTCAATTTTAATGGGCTTCAAATTATTTGCATGAGTTTCAATGACATTGAGAAATCACTTTGATCCTTTATTTTATTCCCTATTTTATCTCTTATTTTAATTTGATGTATATATATGAAATGTATCTAATTCTCAATTAATTACTTTTGTAAAGAAATAAATTTTTTTTTTTGAAATGAGAGATATTATTATAACAAAGATGTCAAGTTACATTAGGAACATGCAATGGAAGAGAGCCACATTAGTTGTCTATATACGAGTGTCACTCGCAAGCGCCAGAGCTAACTGATTGGCTGAACAAGCAACAAAATTAAATTTCACATCCAACATATTGCGAACCATGAGTTTACGGTACCCAATAATCACCCCAGTGGATGAAAAATCATCCTCAGTTTGATTCGAGGATTGAAATACCCTATGGTTATCTCCCTCGATCGTCACCATAGCCCATCGTTTATTGTTCATCACAGAAATGGCCAGGAGTAAAGCCTTAGCATCAACCTCTGAAGGTGTCAGTAAACCTGCACTAGTTATCTTGCCCCACTAGAGATACGATCCAGTGTTGTCCAGGGCAACCATAGAAATGCGATCGATGTTTAAAATCTGAAGGGAGCAAGGCTCCACCACAATTAATTTAATGTGATTGCCCAGGGGTTGACTGCAACCCGAAAGACGCTCCTGACTAGTTGAAAAGGTTTGAGAGGAAGAAATCTGTCTGTATTTCTCGAAGTATGCCTGGCAAAAAGAAATAAGGCCAGCAACCTGTGGACATGGAGAGCCATGAACACATTGGTTTCTATTTATTCCGAAAAGCCCAACATAACCTCCTGAAAAATTCAAATATTTTCTTTTCAAGGTGTCGTCTGATCACACTGAGCCACTGCAAATTATCGAGACTCTGTTCATGAATTATGCAGGTTTCCAGATTGGTTTGCTGCCACACTCGAGTAGTGAAAGAGCAATGACGCATCACATGTAAGGCTGATTCAACCTGCGACTTGCAAACTGGGCAGACTGTTTCTGTTGTTGGTTTCCTCTTATGCAACTGTTGACGAGTAAGAAGAATATTCCAACTTGGATGCCACATAAAATGCTTGATCTTATACGGAATCATCATAGACCAAATGTTCTGCCATTCTGAGTCCATTTGATGCTCAGGTTATAAATTGGAGATGTCCGCACTATTCTCAGAAAGCTCTTTGCCAACTCGAGTAATGCCAAATTAGACGATCCAGTGTAAACTCACAAGCAAGAGGCATGGAAAGAATACAATTTGCGCCAACAGGCCAAAACAAGGACCGACCCAGATCAACATCTCAGCCACAACTAGAATCTGAATGGAATAATTCACAGACACGCATATTCTCCATGCCCAGAGGAGGAAGTGTGATAATCAATGAATGGGAATCAGAAGGGAGTCAGTTATCTTGCCAAATAAAAATCTTGTTTAATTCCATCACCAACCCGCCATCTTTGCCCTTTGACAGAATATGTCGAATGGAAAGAATGTTCCTCCAAGTTGCGGAAGGTCTACCTCCCAGTTTCGCGGCAAAGAAATTGCTGTTAGGGAAATACCGTGCTTTTAGTAACCGGCTCAAAAGTGTGTGAGGCTGAGAGATCAGTCGCCAACCTTGCTTAGTTAATAGTGCATGATTAAAGTGTTTCAATTCCTTAAAACCAAGACCACCATGCTTCTTCGATGTGCAAACCCTATGCCAAGAAAACCAAGGAATTCTACGAGTACCTAAATTACTCCACCAAAAGTGTTACATCATTGCCTCAATATCCTGCAGGAGTGAAGTTGGGAGGAAAAAACCACTCATAGCATATGTGGGAATAGCTCGTATAATAGATTAATAGATTTGATCAAAACCTTCTTTATAAATTTAATACATATATTATATATTTATGAAATAAAATAAGAGACGAAATATAAAATGAAATAGAGGATTTAAACTGTTAAGAAATATGTGTCAAATGATGCTACTTAACAAGTTAGGTAGATTTGCTTATAATTTCCAACTAGAAACAGATTCTACAATACTTTCCGTAACTGGAAGAAAGACAAGATCCGACAGATACTGCCTTAAGCGAGAAAACTAGCGCATAACGAAACCACCTCCAAAATGCGTGATCATTTTAGTGTAGAAAATCCATTTGTAAATAGATATATAGAAATTCTCTTTTATAACACGTGGATTTTCAATGCAAAAGGAACTTTATATAAACATTCAGAATTTCTCTTCTAAGAGGTTAATTAACAAGTTATTATTTACAATCAGTTGCTTGTTCATTTCGTTGTCTTTCTGATTGTAATCATTAGTCAATGTGGATCAAGATAGAGCTTTCACACATGTGAAGAGCTGCTGCTTTTTCTTTTGTGAGTGTGTGTGTGGGTTTTCATGTTGAAGTTTTATAGTGAACACTTACAATGTTTGGCATTAATTAATTAATTAATTAATTATTAGCATATTCATGCGCATAGTAGGCTTGATGAGATGTTTTGACCTTACGAAACAAAGCCATATAATAAATATAAATTACACTAAAAAAGTGCACGTGTGTGTTATGGTTATAATAATACTATTATAATTAAAAATTTGTCCCTTCATTTTTAAATTCTTAAATTATTTCGAGTAAAGTGCAATCTGGTCTATTCATGTTTATCTTAAATTAATGTAGTATTTTATGGATTATTGATACTATTATGGTTTATATATCAAAATATTCAGAATACTTAAAATATTAATTCATTTTAATTCATCCAATAGATTTTTATCTTTTTAACAACTAATCAGTTTGATTTCGTTTGGGTATCCAGTTTCCGGGGTTCATGGAAAACATATAAGAAACAAATTACATTATTCAATTATGGAACGATGCATCTCTTGCCTTATTCTTGAAAAGTATTTCATAGTGTAATTCTTTTTATTTTATGTAAGACATTCCTTCATGAGTAATTTGATGTATGCTCAGCATATCTTTCATTGATAAACCAATATTGGCACGATTATATTCTTCCTTAGTTAGCACATAGGAGAGAGAATGTACTTTACTTATAGTGTTCATGGAAGGATCCTTTTACCTTTAGTGGTAAGCTCCCCACTATCCTTCAAAGTCATGTATCTATTTGTTGGAATCAATGGTCTATCAATAACAATGTTCCAAAGGTCATAATCTAGTGTAATGAAGAATTTCTCAATCCATTTCTTCCAGGTTGCATAGTTAGTTCCATCAAACAATGATGGGTGAGTATGGGACTACTCTTCTACATAAACATCAAAATTTATGATAACTTTTAGGATCTTCAAACTCAAGTTGGTTAAAACTTATAAGTAAGGACTAGGCTCTAGTACCAATTGTTAGAAATATGGGACTAAGAAGGGTGAATTAGGCTAAAAACTTTTGTAGTGATATCTTTACAAGAGTTGCACTAGAAGTTCCAAAGTATCAAAAATTAAAGTAAACATTAAAGTAGAAAAAAAAAATGAGATTTATTGTGGATCGGCGATGTCTACTCCTAATACCTAGGTTTCTACTTAGGATTTTAAGTGGAAAGTTCCCCTAAAAACTCCATAAGAGAATTAATACATATATATCTTAAGGAAAAATTGCACTTTTGGTCCTATCACTAAGGCTCAATCTCAATTGAGTCTCATTCATTTGAGAAGTATCACATTGAGTCCCATTATTTAAAATTTTTGCCACATTTGGTCTAGCCTCGCCCCTTCTGCCAAATAATTAACGAGAAATGCACGTGCCACATGTGTGTTTGTTAACTGGGGGGTTTGGAGGGAAAATTCATACAACACTATTTACTTCTTCATTTTGAAGGGAAATCAACTAATATAAAAAGGAAAAATGAGAATAAAGGCAAAGAAACTAAGGGCAACCAGGAACAACATTCTAAGAGACAAGAAATTTCTTCGTCTAGTCAAACAAATCGAGTAAGCCGCTTGAATAAAGATGTCTTTTGTTTTTGTGGGAAGAAGGCTTATTTGAGCACTTTATGGACTAATTTAAGTTCAAGGATGAGATTCTAAGATGCATGGATTCAAGTGTAGATATCCTTTTTTTTTGTTTGGGAAGATTTACCAACATGCAAAAGGTTTGTGGAGGTGATACCTAAGCTTCATTAAAAGCTAAAAATTGTAGAGGATAAACTGTCCAAGCTATAATGGAAGATGAGGCTTCTGATTTATGTTATCATTGTGTCATGGTTGTGTATATTTACTTCTAATTTAGATGAGATGAAGCTATAAGCTTCATATCTCAATTTTTTAGCATGGTTGTATCAGGGGCAAGTTTAATTAGTGTGGATATCTTTTTTAATTTAATATATTTAATTTTTTTTTTAGAAATTGAGTTACACTATTTCTACAAATGAAAGACTTACAATTTGGACAAATGAAGTTTGCTTCATGTTGTTTAAAGTAGCTAGAAAATGAAGAGTTATACAATTTGAAGAAAATAAAGATGTACAAAATGGATGCTTATAAAACTTAGTAATAAGATAATTGAAAAGATCAACATATCATAACTTAAAATTCACCATCTCATAAAAATTCACTTCAAATAAAGTGTTGAAAACTCATAATTTGATATCAATACAAAATAATAAATTTGAAATCTGAAAGTACAACATCTCATATCAATCAATCAACTTGAAAAAAAAAAAACCTTAAACAAGAAATAAAATTAACCTTCTACTTACAGGTTAGTTCTTTTTCATAGTTGTTTTAGGTGGCACTGGAAGATGTGACTTCTTCCTCGGGCTTGTGCTTGCCTACAACATTTTATAAAATGAATAAATGATTGAGTTTGAAACCAATTTTAAATTTTAAACTGAAAATGATATTTCACTTACTGGTTCTACAAACTCACAAACTCTATTTGTTTTTTTCTGTAGTCATGGTATTATGACAATCATAACACATTGGCATGGTGTTAATGAACAAATTTGCCATAAGATAAAAATTAGCTATACTTGAAAAATGCATAACTAATGCACATGTATAGTGATCATAAGATCTTAATCAAAAGAAAAATATGTAACTTAATTTTACATTCTTAATTTTTTCCAACAATATACGCTTTGGCTTTAGCCTTCCAATTTCTTTATGAAACCAATCTTTAGGAAAATGTAGCATCCACAATGTTGATGTTTTTTCAGCATGAAATCCTTTGTCAAAAATATTTATTGGGAGTGATGGCATTAGTTTGCAAATGCATTCACTAAAAAAAATCTAAGCACAATGGTAATGGTTGCTCTAGAAAAATAAAAATGCAATATAAACACATGTTAACTTTTCATCAAATTTCATTACTATCCTTATGCAAGCTAGTGGTTGTGCATGTTGACCATGAACATCTACCAAGTAGTGGCAAGATTGAATTAGTGTTAAGTATTGAGTTGTTGTAATGTACTGACAATTTACCTTTTGTTAATCATGGAATAAAGCATTGTCATCATTTGTTATCCAAAAAATATATAAAGAAATAAATATTGTCTTCATGAAAGTAAGATTTTTATTTTTTTATAACAAAGCTAAGTTGTCACCTTATATAAGTTGTTCAAAAGGAATTCTTTTATCATAGAATATTTCCAAGTAAGCAACTATTTAGCTAATAAATTTATTATAATCTCTAGACTCAACTTATGTTGTCTAGCCTACTACTTGATATGCAAAAGTTACATGCAAGTAAAGTTACCTAATAGTTCAATTACATGGAAATAAAATATTTTGATTCTGTGCTTTTAGCTAATACTAACGTAACCTTTTTGTATTCTTGGAAATATTATGCTTCAGCGTAACGTCTATATGCTGTTAAATATTTGGAAATCTTAGTTATTCACAAGAAATATTTTTTATTTTTCAAATTTCATAATTCATATAAAGTTTAACTTTTGTTGAATATCTATCTATGTTGAGAGATCTAAGTTTGGTAATGATTATATATACATGTGTGTGTGTGTGTGCAACAATCCTTAAAATGAATCCTTCAGCAAAACTTTCTTTTGCATTGTTCCCTAGAAACCTTCCCTTTTAGACAATGTTTGGAAATATCTATAAAAGACATTGTTTCTTTAGCTGTGCTTAATAGCTTGATGCATTCAATGTGGAAAGATCATGTATAATTTTCATGGTATTAGTCTTCTCCATCCTCACAAATGGAAAAGTGATAGTCATTTCTGTTCGAAGATGTTTAAGGTTCTTCATCTTCATCTGAAGATGATTTAAGGTTTTTGCACAATTCAAGGAAAGCTTGATGTAGGGACACTTTAATGGAAATTTATATAATCATGTATGACTTTCAGGCAAAACCAACATGGGCATCAAATTATGAAGGGCTCACCAATTCTTTGTTGCACAAGTTAAAGTTACCCTCACCTTTCTTATAACTCTCAAGCCTATTCTTTTCATACATAACATCAGCAAAACGGTGCAATTAGGAAGCATATTTTTGGCTGAGTCTAATTTATGCATTCTTAAATCCTTTCACATTAGCTTCTCTCCATGCCTCAATTTGAGGTTGACTATTTGAATAATTTGGGAACTTTCGCAAAATTTAAGAAGACAATTAAAGTATATGACACAAGGATGACTTTTTCCTAGCAAAACCCCTACAGACAAAAAATAAGGATGAAGGAGTATCTTACATGTGCAAGAAAATAAATCAATTTGGATAAATACTGAGCTTTCACAATGCCAAATAGTTTGTTCATTCACATTAGAGCTCTACTGTTAACAACTAAAAAGCATGCTATTATGAAATTAATTATAATTTTGTGTAGTCATGGTAGCGAAGCACTCACTACAAGATGATTTGTCTTTAAGAACCAAATTAACAATAAGATAAACATGAACTATACTAGAAAAGTGCACGACAAATGCACATGTTTTATATTCTAAATTATTTTCTGCAATTGAAGATTTAGTTCTAGCCTTCCAATTTCCTTTTGAAATTTATCATTAGGAGGAAGTTGCATCCACAAGTGGAAGTTTATCCAACGTGTAATTTCTTTTTGAAAATATTTCTCTAGCGGCAATGCCATCGCTCCAAATAGTGCAAAGAAATCCTTTATAGCAAATCCCAACATAATGGTCATAATTGCTCAAGAAAAACAATACATGCAACAAAACACACCTGAACTCTTTTTATCAGATTTAATTTCTTTCCAAGTTCGAGCTACTCAGTGTTTGTGTAGACACGCATCTACCAAACAATGGCAATATTAGATTAGTATTAAGTAATAACAAATTTGAGATGTAAAGATAAAATTTACCTTTTGGTTCAGTCATATACAACATTGTTATCATTTATCATCAAAAACATATGAAAACAAAAAAAAAATATTGTCATTGTGGAAATAAGAGAATTTTCTTCAATGCTAAGTTTTTGCCTTATATGGATTATTAAAAAATAATTTTTCACTCATAGAACGTCACCAAATAAGGAACCATTTAATTTATAATTCTATTATGACCTTTAGACTTAACTTTTGATGTCCATCCTGCCACCCGATATATAGAACTGACACACAAGTAAAACTACTAATAGGTTCATTACTAGGAGATCATTTTTTTTTTTTGGTTAATTCATGCATAATTTTTGTCAACGTAATACTTTTATGAAATCTTGTGAATATTATGCTTTAGAATCTCTTTGATAAAATGTCAATTTTTTTGGAATATCTCAATTATTCACTTTTTTTTGTATTCTTTAAATATCCATGGTTCAAGGAAAATTATTTTTTTGTTTAATGTCAAGGGCTATTGTAATGCCCCAAAACTTTATTTTGTATTTAATCAATTGTTATGCCTTATTTTATTTTATTTATTTATTCAATTAAAATTGTAGTAAGGCATGAACTATAATTTTGGAAACATATATAATATATAGATAATATTAAATTATCTTTTGAACAAATAGTGATAATTAATATTGCATATATTGTAGATACTCTGTATTTTGGTGAGTGTAAATTATAATTCTACTTGAATTAATATTATATTAATACAAGGAATGAATTAATGAATTCAAGGGATTAATAATAAAGACATTAGATTTATAGTAGGATAAATATCTTAGTCCTAGTAGGATTACTATTAGAGCCCTATTTGAATTAAATCACTTCTTCCATATGTATATAATCTCCAAAAAAGAAAAGAAAGCCTTAATCTTATTGAAAAAATAAAAATACAAATAGAAAAAGAGAAGAAAAATGCAAGAGCGAAGAAGAAGAAAGACAACAGTTTTGAGGCTTAGTTTCTTTCCTTTCTTTGGTGAATTTAAATTGTGCATATTTTCTTTTTCTTTGAGGCAATTGATTTAGCTTAAATTTTGATTTTTGGAATTCTGGGTTGTTAGTGAGGATAGAGTTGCGGCTGTCTTTCTTGATTTGGGGAAATTTAGTGTTTAATGCCAATCTTCTATTATGTGGAGGTGGAATCCATGATGTACAGTGTGCAAGTTTGTCTTCTTCCATGAAACTATGCAAGAAAAGAAAGAAGAAAAGAAAAGAAAAGAGAGGTTTGCAAAGAGCGAGAAAATTGAGAGTGAGAAGAAAACCTTGTTCACATTTATGTTTGTGTACACCTATGGCTATATACATATCAACCTTGGAAATTATTTTCTTTTTTGTCTTCTTCCAATTAAAGCTTTTTAGGGAGAATATTCTCACACACACATATATATATACACGTATATATGATAGATAGATATATTGTAAATATGTACTTATTTCGAACATGCAAGTGTTGACTAGAAATTTGTATCGTGATGGCACAAATCAAAATTTATAGGTGTGTGTATATATATATCTATGCTTCTAGATTCATGAACAAATTTAGACAGTAGAAGCGGATACTAATTAGGCCGGATGTCAGTTGTTTTTCCTTGGAACAATACTCTTATCTTTTATTGTTCGGTGATAA
The DNA here is from genome assembly GCA_014898725.1 of Jacaranda copaia. Classification (NCBI taxonomy): domain Eukaryota; kingdom Viridiplantae; phylum Streptophyta; class Magnoliopsida; order Lamiales; family Bignoniaceae; genus Jacaranda; species Jacaranda copaia. Next base: position 147,550 of record JACGDI010005298.1, read on the forward strand.
GAATTTTAGGATTTATCTACCATTAAATTTTAGAATTTATTTATGTTAATCTTCTTTACTTATAATTTTGGAATTTTTGATGGATTCTAAGTGATACATATAGGATAAACCCAAATGAATAGTATATTTAGGATCAAATTATAGTGTCTCCGGGAGTTTAGTTTTAATTGTTTTGAAATGGAAACTTGTTAGTATAGAAAAAGTGCTGAAGAATTTTATTTTTCATAGTTATATTGAAGACATGATATCGTGGATAGTGTAAGTGAAGGCTAGATAGGTTTAAAATCAAAACTTTAAAACATCAAAATAACTAGTGCCTTCAAACTAATCAAGGATCCAATCATGTCTATGATTCAAATTTAGATAGAGGATTACCTTGATGAGCAAATCCAAGAAATATCAAGTGATCACTTCATTGATTACAAAATCTATCTACATGTGGTGTAGTGAAAAGATTATGACGTTTGTCCTATCAAATCGCCTCCAAAAATTCTAAAAAAAATATATGGAGACAGCCAACACCTTGGAAAACGTCCAATTAAAATTTCATATTGATTGGACATTTGGAACATTGTGGAGAAAATTGCAAAGTCGGACCTTGTGCTGATGAATCTCCAAAAATTGAGCAAGTCACATGCCTTGCCTCTATTGTAAAAGTCCACACACCAATAAGATCTTATTAGATCTCCAATCTTTTATTTGGAATAAGATCAGAGATCTAGTGATGATGGAGGCTGAATTTAGGGTAGAAAGATGAAGAAAGAAGTTTAGCCATCAACACATGAAATGCTAGCTTGCAAATGTTATGGAGGGAAATGAAGAATCTAATTCTTCACGCCAATTAGCATTTTTTTTTTTTGTGTCCGGCTAGCTATCTATATCTATATATAGATGTAGAATAGTGTGATGCCAACTTGGCATCACACATTCCATGAGGGGGGCAACCAATGGGATGTGTTTAGGTGCCAAAATTTGATTCCAAATTTCATTTAAATCTTAATTACATTTGAAATCTCATTTTAAATTAATTTAGATGCCATCTAAAATCTCATTTGAGTTTTCCTCCAAAATTCATTCTTCCTAATTAATAACATTAAACCCTTTAATTTAATTAATTATCCTTTGACTTAACTCTTTAAGTCAAACTAGCTCAACTCTTTAAACTAAATTCGTTAACTTAACTATTTCAGTTAACTTCACCAATTGATGGTCATGTTGGCATCAAGTAACTAACTCCTTAATTATTGATCTAATTTAATTCTTAAATTAGTTGGTTAATTCAACACTTAAATCAACTAAGCCAAAATTGTCCCTCAAAATATGGCCCCAAAAATGGGTCCACTGGGAGACATCATTTTTTAATTCCTTAGAAAATTCTCTCCATTAATTAGGAAGCTTATTGGATTTTGTGTGTGACATAATAGGTTCTACCTTTCATTAGACATAGTTTTACAACTTCTTGTGACTTCTGAATATCTTATATTCTTTCTAGTTTAAAATTCCTTTTTAAAATAGTCGACTCAATCTAATTAGTCTCATTAATTGAAGAGTATCTAATCTCCATGGTCAATGTCCAGCCTCAAGCCCATGGAGCCCAACTAATTGGCCGAAATGAATATTTTGGAGAACCATCATCGCTTTATGTGTACCATGGAAATATGGTCCTGTTGTATTTTATCTCCCAAAAGAGGCCTAGGACAAGATATTTGTCGACTCCTTAATAGCCTCGATACTATGGCTCTACTCTTAATGTTCAATCTCTGTTGTGTGACCTCACATTTGGAAAACTCTTTTTCCAAATTGTCACACCACTTTGTGCAAGGATTTTTGAAAATTGAACACTTTTTAACACATAAGAAATGTACTTGCCCTTCACAATAGTGAGGAGTCAAATTTCATTTTGGATCTCACAAAGCTCCATGCCAAGTAGCTCATACCCGATCTGAACCCAAATGACCTACTAGGTGAAGAAGGATGAGTCAAAGTATGAGGATCAGACACAAGGTTACCTTGGATCCTCAGGTTAAAGGACTACTAATATGTACTAGCATAAGCAGGAGAACTAGATACTACCGGCGTGCCACTACAACTATCTAGTGGATTATTTGTTGGGTCTTCAGTGCATTGTTCTCTAATAAGCACCCACTAACATGCACCTATTTCTCATACAATTGCTTATGGAATGGAGAAATCTCTAATCTTTAAATTTATATATCATTATTGCAAGTCTATCTGAATTTTAATTGCCCCATCTTATAAGATCCTATGACTTGAAAGTTTTAAGATCACAACCATATGAGACTTATTCCGTGGTCACCATACTAAGTCCCATAGTTATAGGTGATCCAAGGGCTTTATCCAAATGCAAGTAAAGTATAATAAAGCATAAAATAAAGTTGGCTATGTAACAAATATCATTCAATCAAAATTATTTTACAAGAAAATAGTTTATACATGGCCAATCTAATTAGCTTGTAGGGTTCTATTCCAATAATCTCCAACTTTTCTTAAAACTAATGCCCCATGGACTTAAGACCCATCTTTTTAGGATGTCCTTCAAAGATCTTGTGTGATAGGGGTTTTGTTAGTGGATCTGCTATGTTCTCTTTTGATGTAACTCTCTCCACTTGAATGTTGTCTCTATCAATGATCTCCCATATCAAATGATGTTGCCTTAATATGTGCTTGAATTGCTAATGAGATCTTGGCTCTTTAGCTTGCACTATGACCCCGTTATTATCTCAAAAGACAACTATTAGCTTATTAATACTAAGCACTACATTTAACTCTTCAATGAAAATTTTCATCGAATACCTTTGTTTGTAGCTTCCGAAGCTGAAATATATTATGTCTTTGTGATCGAGTCAGCTGTGGTGTTTTGCTTGGAACTTTTCCAACTGACCATGCTATCTGGTGGCAAATTATGAATCTAGAAATGAATTTGAGGTCATCTATATCAGACTAGAATCTAGAATCCAAAAACACTTCAAGTTTTAATTCTTCATTGCCATATACAAAAAATAGGTCCTTAGTTCTTCTTAAGTACTTTAGGATTGTTTTTAAGCTATCTACTAACTCTCACGGGGATTGGATTGGAACTTAATCATAACACTTAGCGTGTGTGCCACAGTCGATCTTGTATATTGAACTGCATATATTATGCTCCCTAGTGCTAAGGCATATAGTATTTAGGACATCCTTCATTTCTTCTCCTCATTCTTGGGGGCCATAGATTTAGAGCGACGAATGTCGTGTGCCATGAAAAATAATTCTCTCTTGGATTCTTCTATACTAAACCTTTTTAGTATGTTGTTAATGCACATGGTTTGGGAGAGCCCTAGTATCTTTCTTGATCTATCTGTATAGGTATGTATTCGTAATATGTAGGATATTTCTCCTAAATCCTTCATAGAAAATTGTGTACATAACCACGCTTTAGTACACTTTAACATTCCTACCTTATTTCCAATGAGAAGAATTTCATTGACATAAAATACAATAAACTATATTGAACTCCCCCTAGTCTTCTTGTACACACATGGTTTATACACATTTTTGACAAAGCCAAACAATTTGACCATTTTGTTAAAATGTATGTTCCAACTTTAGGATGCTTGTTTGAGTCAATAAATGGACCTTTGGGGATTACAAACTTTTGGTCACCCCCTTTGGATGTAAAATCTTGTGGTTGTTCTATATAAATTTCTTCTTCAATGTCATATCTCATAGTTATAATATGCAGCTATGGCAAGTAAGATTTGAATGGACTTAGGCATAGTGACTGATGAAAACGTTTCCTCAAAATTGATACCGAGTCTTTTAGTGTAATCCTTTGCCATTAGTCACACACATTAAAAGTTACTAATTCTCCATGTACCCTAAGCTTTCGTTTATAGATCTTCTCATAACCAACAAGAACTATTCCTTTCGGTGGATATACCAATGTCCATATTTTATTTGAGTACATGGAGTTTATTGTAGATCTCATGGCATCAAGCTAACATCTTGAATCTATGTCAAACATAGCTTTCTCTTAGGTCTTTGAATCATTATTTGATTCTCTCGCCTTATGAAGAAATTCAAACCTTTCGGGTTGCTTCTTGATCCAGTTCGACCTTCTTAGAGATTGTGTACTAGGCTCTTGTAATTCCAATATCTCCACCACTTATGGTATTTCTTAATCATCTTGAACTTTATAAAGTTCAACTACAATGCCTTTTCTATCTAATAGAAAACTCTTTTCCAAAATAATGGCATTCCTTGAAACAAATACCTTTTGCTCCAAGTGATCATAAAAGTAATAACATATAAACTTACTTAGGTATCCCACAAACTTGCACAAGGTAGATCTACTATCTAATTTATCTCTTACTATTCATCTCTCATAAGCGGGAGATCCCCAAACCTTTAGATAATGGTAAGAGGGTGCTTTACCATACCATATCTTACATGGTGTTTCTAGCACCGACTTGGAAAGTACTACATTTAGCAGCTTCGAAGCCATTTCTAAGGTATATCCCCAAAAGGATATGGGTACATTAGAAAAACTCATCATAGAATGTACCATTATCCAACAAGGTACGATTTCCCCTCTCGACTATTCCATTGTGTTAGGGTTTGCCAAGTAGAGTCCATTATGAGAGAATTCCATTCTCTTTAAGATAATCTAAGAATTCGGTACTTAAGTGTTCTCTCCCTCAATCAGATCAAAGGGTTTTAATACTAAGTCCTTTTTGCTTTTCTACTTCATTCTTATACTCTTTAAACTTTTCAAATGCCATGAACTTGTACTTCATAAAATACACATGTCCATATCAACTATGGTCATCAGTGAAGGTAATGAAGTAAGAATAGCCTCATCTCCCACTAACCCTTAGTGTACATAAATATTTGTATGGATGAAATCCAAAAGACTTGTGGATCGCTCCATTTGTCCTACAAAAGGACCTTTGATCATTTTTCCCTTCAAACAAGATTCACAAGTGGGAAGGTCCTCAATGCCACTAAGTTTTAGTGCTTTGAGAGCTTTCAACTTGCTCATCCTATTCTTAGAGATATAGCTAAGTTTAGCATGCCAAAAAATGGTATCTTCTTGGAGATCTAGCTTCTTTTCGTTTGTTTGAGCATTTATTAGAGGAGTAGGAAAATCAAGCATGTATAATCCATTAACTAATGTACATTGAGTAATTAAGAAACCATTCCTTAATTCTTTCAATTTTCCATTTGATATTGAAAAATCAAATCTTTCATTATTTAAAATAGGAATTGAAACAATGTTCTTAATGAGATTAGGTATATAGTAAATTGAATTAAGAACAATATAAGAATTCCCTAATTCTAGTATCATTACGCTTTTGACTTCGGCCATAACTCTTACTCCATTTGCAAGGTAAAGTATCAAATCCCCTTCACGTAGACTTCTTTTTCTTTCCATCCCCTATAATGAACTATAGATGTGAAAACCATATGTGGTATCAAATACACATGATGAAGAATTAGTCATCAAATGCACCTCAAAGAAATGCATACCTTCTCAAGAGTAGTTAGGTAAGCTTTGCAGTTTCTTTTCCAATAACCTTTTTTACCATAATAGAAATAATTTGCATTGGTTTTAACCTTTTTCTTAACTCTCCCAGAACTGTTCTTAGGTTGTTTCCCTTTTGAGGAAGAACTCTTCTTCCTCTTACCGTCTTTTCTAAGGCCCCTAAGACTTTTGACTTTGAAGAGAATGCTATTATAAGAGGTTTTTCTTTTCTCATTGTTGCCTCTATGGTCACTAACATGTTCACCAATTCATTGATTATAATTGTTCGCTTGGACATATTAAAGTTCACAATGAATTAGTTGAATGAAGGTGGCAACAGTTGGAGAATCAAATCCACGTAAAAATCATTGTCCATGATCACATAAAGTTGTTCAAGCCTTTCGATGAGTCCAATCATCTTTAGCCCGTGATCATGGACACTTGCCTTTTTACTTATCCTTGTCCTAAGGAGCTCCTTAGACAAAGCGAACCTTTTGTCTCTTAGTTGAACACCATACAACTCATGTAGGTGTGTGTAGATTTCACAAGCATGTTTCACATGTTCATAAGTCCTTTGGAGCTTCTTAGTCATGGATGCTAACATGAGGTATCTAACTTATAGATCATCATCCATAGATTTTGTGAACACTTCACGAACCTCATCAATTGCATCATCACCCAAAGTATCTGGTAGACTTTGATCAAAAACATATGTCTTCTTATCAGAGTAAAGAATTATCTTAAGATTTCTCAACCAATCTTGGAAGTTAGCCTAATTAGTTTATTAGTTTCCAAAATAGTTGTGAGTTAATTATTAGCCATTTGTTTGTTGAAGATTTTAAAAATCTAAATAAGGTAAAGAAAGAGAATAAGCATGTGATTGAATTTGATATTAAAAACATGCTCATGGTCTTTAAAGCATGTTTTCTCCCACTATTTTATCAAATTCTTCAGCCCTAAGAAGAATTTGGGAAATCAAATTTCTTAGTGAGAATCAAGACCCCAAGGATTTGCAAGTAGACCCATGACTTATGAGATATCCACAAACAATCCAAATGTAAGCAACTTTTGCTAATTGCATCTTATGCAACTCTTGATGTATTTTGCGTAACTTTTAATGTAGACTTACAACCTGTGCTACATCTACTCTACTATGTGTTAAGTTAAACCTACCAATCATTCTTCAACTTCAGATGGCCCTATGACATCCCATGACTCGTGTGTGAATGTATGGGGGTTCTCAAATCAAAGATGCATCTCATACTAAGTGTATGGTTACAACTTTCTACCATAAGTGTGAACCATGACTCGTGAGACATCACACAAATAACGGTAGCATCTTCATGCCACATTCAATTGGTAGAAGGCTTGGATTAATTAAAACTCTTTTAATTGGTATCCATTTTGACTTAATATTAGAAAATACTTACACATTCTAAGTGGAGGTTTTTGCTTGCAAAGATCTCATCATTTTATCTTCTTATTTAGGTTCTCTATATCCTAATCATGCATCTCAAATATCAATAGGATATAGAAAGTGTAAATAAGTAAATAGCCTAGCATGCTCCTAAGGTAGGATGACCATGTGCCTAACCAAGTGATGCACTTAGAGCCATGGATGCATCACTTCAGTTGATTTTAAGTAGGTTGAATTACACTAAACTATTACATGAGTGCATCACATACATTCATGGGTCTTCAATTAGCTTCCATGCCTCCATTAGACTCCTTGCTCTATGCAATATTTACATGAAATGGAAATCCTCACTCCTAGTAGTTCTACTCTCATAACTTTTACAAGATAGAACAAGAGGCATGTAAGCCCCATTTAATGCAGCCCATTTCAACAACTTTGAAATAAATAAAATCAATTTAAAAGGCACATGATCAACCCCATTCATTCATCATTCATTCAACAATTAAATGAACAATAAATAAATCTAGAATTAACAATTATTTCCAACAATTAACTGCTTATCTCATAAATAAATAATAGAACCAAGCATAACATCTATGCCATGAATTGGAGATAAACTTTGACAAGTTTTAAGAAGCAATAGAAATGTCAAACATCATTTTGAGGACTTGCACAATATTTGTGTATCCATAATATATGATTTAATATTATATTTAGCCATTTAAGGAGCTAAAAAATTAGCTCAAGACCTACCCAATCCTCAACCAGTGGCTGCTGGCCATGCTTAGTGCATGGCTGGACAATAACTCTCAGCTATTGCTCTACCAACCTGCACACAAGCTACCGAGAACCCCTATTTTGGGGCTAAAGGCTAGTCAAGTTGAATTTTAGCTCAACTGTTGTGCACCAAAAATTATAGAACACATTCTAAATATTAAATCAAAAATTATGGACCAATTTCCAGATGAAAAACGCATTTTAAAACTAAAAATTAAAGTGCTGAAATATGCCTCAAAAATTCAAGTCAAAGTGAGAATCAAATTCTCAAAAAATCTCCTCCCAAACTCCAATCCAAATGGATCCAAAAATTACCAAAACTGTTTCAGCCATATTGTAGTATGCTATATCAACATATAACATCAATTAATACCAAATCAACTTTCAACATTAATCACTATGAATTAAAACATGCTAACTACATGAATTTACACTTAAAATACATAATAGCATGTTTTCAATTCATCAATCAAGAAGCAACACAAAAATCAACCAATTTCTCCAATCCATCAATTGAATGGATAATATGGTGATGAAGATTAATCCATCACATGAATCAATCAACCAAACAAAATACAAATCTAAGCATGATTGTGGCTCTGATTCCATTTGAAGGCTAGTCGGCACTAGGATTTAATATCAAAACTTCAAATCATCAAAATAACTAGAGCCTTCAAGCTAATAAAGGATCTAATCATTCATATGATATAAATTTAGATATAGGATTAGCTTGATGAGCAAATCCAAGGAGTATGAAGTGAACACTTCACTGATTATAGAATTTGTCTGCTTGTGGCGCAACAATAAGATTGCAACCATAGTCCTATCAAATCACCTCTAAAAATTATAAAAAAATATATGAAGATACCCAACACTTTTTATAATGTCCATGTAAAATTTCATATAGATTGGAAATCTAGAATGTCGTGGAGAAAATTACAAAGTCCGACCTTGTACAGATGAATCTCCAGAAATTGAGAAAGTCATATGCCTTGCCTCTATTCTATAAGTCCATACACCAATAAGATCTTCCTAGATCTCTAGTATTTTAGTTGGAATAAGACTAAAGATCTAGTGATGATGAAGGCTGAATTTTAGGTAGGAAAATGAAGAAAGAAGCTTAGCCTTCAACACATGAAATGCTAGCTTGCAAATATTTTGGAAAGAATTGAAAAATCTAATTCTTCACACCGATTAGCATTTTTTTGTGGCCGGCCAACTATCTATATCTATTTATAAATGTATAGTAGTGTGATGCCAAGTTGGAATCACACATTCCGTGAGGAGGCAGCTAATGAAATGTGCTTAGGTGCCAAAATTTGATTCCAAATTTCATTCGAATTTCATTTGAATCTTAATTACATTTGAAATCTTATTTCAAATTAATTAACATGCCATCTAAAATCTCATTTGAGCTTTTCCTCCAAAATTCATTCTTCCTAATTAATTAAATTAAACCCTCTAATTTAATTAATTATCCTTTGACTTAACTCCTCAAGTCAAACTAGCTCAACTCATTGAGCTAAATTCATTAACTTAACTCTTTAAGTTAACTTGAACAATTGAGGGTCATGTTGGCACCAAATAACTAACTCCTTAATTATTGATCTAATTTAACTCTTAAATTAGTTGGTTAGTTTAATACTTAAATTGTTGGTCTAATTCAACTCTTAAATCAATCAAACCAAATTTGACCCTCAAAATATGGCCGCAAAAATAGGTCCATTAAGAGACACCATTTTCTAACTCCTTAGAAAATTCTCTCCATTAGTTAGGAAGCTCGTTGGATTTTATGGGTGACCCAATAGGTTCTAGCATTCACTAGACATGGGCTCACAACTCCTTGTGATTTTTGAATATCATATGTTCATTCTAGTGTAAAACTTCTTTTTAAACTAGTCAACTTAATCTATTAATCTCATTAATTGAGGAGTACTCAATATACAAGGTTGATATCCAACCTCAAGCCCAAAAAGCTCAACTAAGAGGCTTAAATGAATATTCTAGAGAACTATCATTGTTCTACGCATACCATGCAAATATAGTTCTTTTGTCTCCTATCTTTTGAAAGAGGCCTAGGGTAAAATATTTATAAGCTCTTTAATAGCCTCAATACTATATTTCTATTCTTAATGTTCGATCTTTATTGTATGACCTCACCTTTGGAAAACTCCTGTCCAAATTGTCACACCACCTTACATAAGAATTTCTAGGAAACGATCATTATAGAACACATAGGAGATGCATTCACCCTTTTCAACAATAAGGAGTTGAATTTTTTCTTGGATCTCACAAACTTCCATCCCAAGAAACTCATACCTAATCTCAACCCAAATGGCCTACTAGGTAACTAAGGATAAGTCAAAGTATGAGGATTGGACAAAAGGTTATCATGGATCCTCACGTTAAATGACTACTAATATGCACTAGCATAAGCCAGAGAACTAGTCACTACCAACTTGCTCCTATGGCTATTTAATGGAATGTCCAGTGGGTCTTTAGTACTTTATTCTCTAACAAACACCTACTAACATGCACTTGTATCTTATATAGTTGCTTATGGAATAGAGCAATCTCTAACCTTTAGATTTATGCATTGTTAGTGCAAGTTTATCTAGATCTTACATACCCCATCTCATAAGATCCTAGGAATTAGAAGTTTTAAGATCACGACCGTGTGAAACTTATTCCATAGTAATCAAACCAGGTCTTGCAGTCATAGGTGATCTAAGGGCTTCATCCAAATGCAAGTGAAGTATAATAAAGCATAAGATGTAGATGGCCATATAACTAATACCATTCAATCAAAATTATTTTACAAAGAAATAGTTTATCTAATACCAATCTCATTAGCATGTAGGGTACTGTTCCAATAGTAAGTTCGAGTGAAATTAAGGTTTTATAAAATAGATATTAATTAAGTTAAATGATAAAATTATTTCAACAAGTGTACCAAGATTGGACTTGATGAAGCTAACTTTTCATTCCTCTAATGAGTATAGTAAGTGCCAAAACCTATAACTACAATATATTGTTATGTTTCAAAACCCAGAAGGATATACACTACTGTATTCTTGTATTAACTTACACTGCACTATATGTGTATTCCACTACACAGAAAAGAAATATTTTTAATATTTTATTTCTAGATAAAAGAAAACATATGCTTTTATGCTTTTTAAAACTTTTAGACTAACAATTAAATTTGATGATCAACTAATTATTGTTATTGTTACTGCTACTATTACTGTTAGTTGGATCTAATTTCATTTGGATGTGTGACGAACTTTACTGGGCAATAGTGTGCTAGCTAGTTAAACCCTAAGCTTTTATGGCCTAATCCTCCCAACATAGAACATAAGTTGTTTGTAGTTGAGGTGGGTCATAAGAATTCCTGGGGAAACTCGAGCACTGTTTTGGTATGGTCACACCTTGTCCAGAGCAATAAGAAACTGTTACTGTGAGAGTCATATGGTTGATTGGGTACAACAAAACTGACTGATCATCGTATTTCAGTTGATAGTCTAGGAAACTATTTATTAAACTCTTGATCGATTATTACTTGACTGCTTATGAAATTCTTGACATGCTCTTGCTTGACTGTTTACAAACTTCTTGATTGTTACAACTGAACTATTTTTTGACTTCTAATTATGTTTTTCTCAAATAGTTTCATTGTATGAATTCTTGAAAATTTTCATTGGACAAATGATTTCAAATCCTAAACTCACATTGCATACACACTTAGCACTCACTAAGTTGTTTATTCACACTCATTTCTTCTTTCACTTCTTTCTGGCAAATCTAAATCATTGTCCTAGTGTAGAAGGTAAATCGTGCATATAATGAGAATAAAGAGTGAAGACATAGTTTTAGAATTTTAGTGGACTAGTAAATTCTCTTAAGTTTATTAGTTTTGCTTGTCTGTTATGGATTTTATTGTGTTTTAGTTCCAAATAGTTGTGATACTTTGAGTTTTATGTCATAAGACTAGCTTAGATTGGTTTGAGTTTTGTTCAAATTTATGATTTTAGATTGTTAGTATTATTTGTTTAGGATCAATTTTAATGCCTAGAAACTAGTATACATGGTTCAATTTTTGGAGTGTGACAGAATGAAATCAGAGCTTAGGTTTTAAACTTAGTCTATGTCAGATAAGATCCTCAAATTGTGGAATATAGGATGGAACTGTTAGGATTTGATTTGGGTATTTAGTTCAATCACTAAAATGATTGATTGAGTTTTATTTAGTATCAAAGTTGTGGAGAATTGTTATTTGGCATGCCAATTGATACAATTGAACAATTTTGGTACTTGATGATAAGATTCATGACATACTTGGAGGCTTAGCTCAAAACTAGTTTAGGATTTGATAGTTTTCTCCCTTTTGTGAATTCTGAATGCTTGAATGACTACATAGCTTACCTTGATATTTTGCTATATTGATCTAGGCTTATTTTGATTTAATGGTGAGCCAAATCCTATAAAAGTCGGTTTATGAATTAAATATTTTTCCATGACAATCTAGGTTAGTTTTCAAGAGCTTAGGCTACAATTTTGGGTAGAAATAGGCATATGATATTGTGATAAAAACCTTAGGTCGATAATTGAAGTTGTTTGGATTTATGAGGAAATTATTTCATTAGAATGATGAGGATTTGGAAAAACAAAAATGAAGAAGTGAGAATATTTATCGCAAAGAGTTGCATCTATTTAGGAGTGTAAAACTTGGTGTATAGATCCATACATATTGTTATATGCATTAGATATGCCGCACACTAAGGGTTGAGGGTTTCAGCAGGAATTGATAGGGTAAGGATGTGTACGTACATACAATTTTTTGAAAGTTAACAAGGTATAGTAAACATGGTGCATAGGATTGAACCTTATGTTACTTATGGCTAATCATGAAAATGTGAGAGAATCAATTCACAAGTAAGAAAGGCTTACATAAATAAACTCATTGGAGGATGATCCTTGCAGATCCATTTCAGTTGGACTTGAGAACTTTGGGACTTTTTAGAGATTTAAGTCACTAGAAAATTATATATAATAATTGTACCTAAATATTTTTGTCGTCCCTATTTTGAGATATCAATCAACTAGGGCTTTGGGTGAACTTAAGATGTTAAACAGAACTTTTGGGATATATTTTGGTATTAAGGACAACTATTTGACTTTGAGAATGGAATGCTAAATGAAAGAATGGTTTTCTAGGATCTTAATTTTATGTGACCAATTTCTCTAATATATTTTTCTCATAATTACTGATTGGATCTGGAAAGATGCCAAACGTAAGAATTGTGGGTCTATCTTTTAGGTTCTTATAAATGCTTATATATATAGATTAAGTTATCATCAAAATATTAAGATGTGTCCAATTAGAAGATGCAAAACTTTGATTTTTCCAAAAATGGATATTCGTGATAGCTTTACTACTTTGTCCTGATGGAATTAAGCAAAATGATCAACATATAAATTTTAGTCCTATTTCTTAGATTTCCAATTCCACCTAAATCATATCAATGCGATATATACGAGAAAAGTTATGATCAAAATACTAAGGTATATCAAGTCTGGAAATACAGGATTTTGATTTTTCCAAACATAAATAGTTTTGACTCTTTTAGTACTTGATATCATTATAATTAAGTAACATGATCAAAATAAGATTTGTACCTCTATCTGTTAGATATTTATATCCAATAAAATCACTTCAATTCGATATGTAGGGAGAAAGTTATGAGTACAATACAAAGGTGCAGCATGACAGAAAATACAAGGCTTTGATTTTCCTAGAACAAAATATTGTGCCTTTTACTACGTGATTTCGATTTAATTTGATGAGATGGCCAACTTATAAATTTAATATATGTCTCTTATGTTTTTTACATCCATTTGAATCACTTCAATCCGATACATGGGGAGAAAGTTATGACTAAAACACTATAGTGTAGCGATATAGAAAAGACAAGACTTAGATTTTCCTAGGACCGAATATTGTGATCACTTTTACTAATTGATTCTGATTTAATTGGGAAATATGGTGACATATAAATTTATATCTATACCTTAGGTTTCTATATCTATTTGAATCACCCTCATTCGATATATATGGAGAACGTTATGACCAAAATACTAAGATGTGTCGAGGCAAAAAATACAGACTTTGGTTTTTTGATAGTGGATACTTGTGATGCTTTTTATGGTTTGATATTGATCAAAATGAGAAAAGTGATCAACATATGGTTTGTAGCTTTGTCTATTAGGTTTCTGTAGCCATTTGAATCACTTTAGTTCAACATAGTTGGAGAAAGTTATGGCCAAAAATCTAAGATATGTCAAATCAAAGACTTCCTAGACATGGATTCAAATTTTCATCACACTTATGAATCTTGGACTTGATTTTATTCCTTCATATATTGACTTATTTGGACAAAGGTGTGAACATAAAACTTTTTGGTCTCTCTTAGCTTTTTAATATTGCAAGAATCACATCAATTGTGTCTCTAGAAAGGAAGATACAAGCTTATCACAAGAGAAGTTACCTATAAACCCAAGTAATTCACTTTGCTACACTAAGATCGTGAAAAGAAATCTTCCATTGAGGTCCTTTCAAGAATAAATCCTAATATCTAAGGCATTATATATGATGGCACAAGTAGAATACAGTTGCAGGAACTAATTGAAAATAAGTTATTTAACCAAGTCTATCTCCTTGGAAACCTTTGTGTTTCTTTCTAAAGACAAATTGTGGGGCTTTGAGGATATGGCGAACTATTGAGTTTCAATAATGTTATGATTAAGAATGTTACCTAAAGCTCAATTTTGCACCTCTGTGTCAACTTATTTGGACTTATCAATATAAAAGTTTTAGGTCTTTCTCTTAGTTCTACAATACCAACAGAAATTCAAAACTATATGAGGCAAACTATCCAACTCATGACTTAGAGCTGAGCAAAGGATAGAAAAAGTTTTTTGGAATTTAGTGTTGGCGATATGGAATTTCTAAATTGTCACTTAGAAAAGGATATGTGATGATCAAAGTAGTAACGTATTGAAATTTTTTCTACCAACAAATCCTATAAAGATGCATAATGATCTTCACGTGTCTTAGCTAAAGAAGTATCGCCTAGAGCCTCACATATTATTAAGTATGAGGATTTGACATACAAAGAGAAATCAGTTCAAATCCTAAATCAAAAAATATTAAAACTACGCAATAGAGTAATTTCACTAGTGAAAAAGAAAAAGAAAAAAAATTCTCTAAGAAACCAAAATATCAATGTGCCAATGTGGGAAAACTAGGAAGAAATGTAAAAGTATCATCCCAAACTCTTCCCAACTTAGGTTAGAATAATTTGGGGACCAAATTCCTTTAGGGGAGGTGTGATGTAATGACCCCAAAACTTTATTTCATATTTAATCAATTACTATATCTTATTTTATTATATTTATTAATTCAATTAAAATTGTAGTAAGTTATGAACTATATTTTTGGAAATATATATAATATAAAGATAATATTAAATTATCTTTTGATCAAATAGTGATAATTAATATTATATATATTGTAGATGCTTCTTATTTTGGGGAGTATAAGTTATAATTCTACTTGAATTAATATTATATTAATACAAGGAGTGAATTAATGAATTCTAGGGATTAATAATAAAGGCATTAGATTTATAATAGGATAAATATCCTAGTCCTAGTAGGATTACTATTAGAGTCACATTTGAATTAAATCACTTCTTCCTTATATATAATCTTTAGAAATAAAACCCTAATCTGATTGAAAAAATGAAAATAAAAATAGAAAAAGAGAAGAAAAACAGAAGAGTGAAGAAGAAGAAAGACAGTTTTTTCTAGGCTTAATTTATTTCCTTTTTTTTTTTTGATGAATTTAAATTGTGCATATTTTCTTTTACTTTGAGCTTCTTGATTTAGCT
This sequence comes from Jacaranda copaia, assembly GCA_014898725.1. Taxonomy (NCBI): domain Eukaryota; kingdom Viridiplantae; phylum Streptophyta; class Magnoliopsida; order Lamiales; family Bignoniaceae; genus Jacaranda; species Jacaranda copaia. The sequence continues at coordinate 163,220 of JACGDI010005298.1, forward strand.
TAATTTTGATTTTGGAATTTTAGGGTTGTTAGTGAGAACAGAGTTGCGGTTGTCTTTCTTGATTTGGGAAAATTTAGTATTTAGTGCCAATCTTCTATTTTGTGGTGGTGGAATTCATGATATACAGTGTGCAAGTTTGTCTTCTTCCATGAAATATGCCGAAAAAAAAAAGAAAAGAAAAGAAAAGAGAGGTTTGCAAAGAGTGAGAAGATTGAGTGTGAGAAGAAAACCTTGCCCGCATTTATGTTTGTGTACACCTATGGCTATATACATATCAACCTTGGAAATTATTTTCTTTTTTGTCTTCTTGCAATTAAAGCTTTTTAGGGAGAATATTCTCACACACTCATATATATATGCATATATATAGATAGATAGATATCTTGTTAATATGTACTTATTTCGAACATGCAAGTGCTGACTAGAAATTTGTATCTTGATAGCACGAATCAAAATTTATACGTGTGCATATATATATATATATATATCTATGCTTCCAGATTCATGAAATTTGTTTTCACAAATTTAGACAATAGAAGCGGATACTAATTAGACCGGATGTCAGTTGTTTTTCCATGGAACAACACTCTTTTGTTTTATTGTTTGGTGATAAGAATTTTAAGATTGTCTACTACTAAATTTTAGAATTTATTTAAGTTAATCTTCTTTACTTATAATTTTGGGTTTTTCAACGGATTATAAGTGAAATATATATAGGATAAACCCAAATGAATGAGTGTATTTAGGATCAAATTATAGTGTGCCCGGGAATTTAGTTCTAATTGTTCTGAAATGGATATTTATAAGCATAGAAAAAGGGGTGGAGAATTTTATTTTTCATAGTTATATTGAAGGCATGATATTTTGGACGGTGGAAGTTTAGTGAAATTGAGGTTTTATAAGTTAGATATTAATTAATTTAAATGATAAAATTGTTTCGGCAGGTGTACGAAGACTTAACTCAATAAAGGCAACTTTTGATTTCTCTAATAAGTACAGTACGGGCGTAAACCTATAACTACTATATATTATTATGTTTCAAAACCCAAAAGAATATATGCTACTTTATACTTGTTTTCAATTTACACTGCACTGTATGTGTATTCCATTGCGCACAAAAGAAACATTTTTCTTATATTATTTTGGATAAAAGAAAATCTATGCTTTTATGATTTTTAATGCTTTTAAACTAGCAATTAAATTTGATGATCAACTGAACACTGATTACTGTTACTATTAGTTAAATCCAACTTGATTTGGCAATGTAAAGGACTTAACTGGGCATCAGTGGGCTAGCTGATTGAACCTCAAGCCTCTATGGCCTAATTCTCCCAGCACACAACATAAGCCATTTATGGCTAAGGTAGGTTGTAGGAATTCCTGGTGATGCTTAAGCACTATTTTGTTAAATTAGTAACTTTGTTGGAGTAATAAGGGACTGTTACGGTGAACGTCATAAGGTTGACTAGCTAAAGCAACACTGGCTGATCATTTTATTTAAGTTGATAATCTAAGGAAACTATTTATTAAACTCTTGATCAATTACTATTTCATTGTTCATAAAATTCTTGACTTGCTCCTTTTGACTTTTTATAAACTTCTTGATTGTTATTGCTAAACTATTTTTTGACTTCTAATTATGTTTTTCTCAAATATTTGCTCTGTACGAATTCTTGAAAATTTTCACTAGACAAATGATTTCAACTCCTAAACTCACATTATACACACACTTGGCACTCACTAAGTTTTTTAACCACACTCATTTCTTTTCTTGAACATCCTTCCAGTAGATCTAGATACTATTCCTATTGAAGAGGTGAATCCTGCATATGATGAGAATCAAAAGTGAAGACGTAGTTTTGGATTTTCAATAAACTAGTAATTTTCTCTTAAGTTTGTTAGTTTTGTTTGTCTATTATAGATTTTATTATGTTTTAGTTCTGAAAAGATTGTGATACTTTGCGTTTTATGTTATAAGATGAGTTTAGATTGATTTGAGTTTCATTCAACTTTATGATTTTGGATTGTTAGTATTATTTGTTTGGGATTAATTTTCATGCCTCAAGATTAGTATACATGGTTCAATTTTTGGAGCATGGCAAATGTTGTGTGATTTAGATTCTATAATACTTACATATATGTGTTGTACTTTTCATATGACTCCTACAGTAACAATTCCATTTGGATCATCCTCAACAAACTTTCTTTTCAAATATGTTTTGGTAATATCTACTAGGTGTATTTCTTCAAAAATACATGATAGCTTGAAGCTTTCAATGTGAAAAGGTTGCATAATTTTGAATACACTATATTCTTGCATCCCTACAAATTGAATAGAGGCCATCCTTTTCCTCTAAATAATCTAAGGTTTTAGCACAGTCCAACGAAAAGTTAATATGAGTACACTATAATAGAAGTGTATATACTCTTGTATGACTTTCAAAGAGAAGCAAAACTAGCATGAGCATCACACTGTGAGGGTGCTCGTCAATTTTTCACAGTGCAAGCAAAAGATACCCCAATCTTTATTGTAACTCTCAAGCATTTTTTTTCCATGCGTAACATACAACAAAATACTTCAATAAAGAAATACATTTTATGCTAAGTTTGTTTATGCATTTTTAAATCCTTTCATATTAGATTCCCATGATATCTAATTTGAGGTTGAATATTTCAAGAAATTTGAGCATTTTCATGAACTTTAGGAAGACAATTAGAGTAAATGGGATAGGAAAATTTTTTTTTGGCAAAGCTCCTACTAATAGAAAATAAGGATGAAGGATAATCTTGCATGCACAAGAAAATCAAACAATTTGGACCAGGATAGACTTCCACATATGCTAGATTGCTTTTCTTTTGTATCAAAGTTCTATTGTTAACAATTAATAAGATCAAAATTGTGAAACTAATTTATATAATCATGCTAGTAATGCAGTCACAACAAGATGATATGGCGTAAGGAGCAAATTGGTAACATGAAAAATTTGTATTTTTGTTCAATCATGAGTTAGAATACTGTTATCATTAATCATCTGAACAATATGTAAACAACTAAATATTGTCATCGTGAAGCAAGATTTTTTATTTTACAAATGTTAACTTTTCTCCTTATATGAATAACTAAAATATAATTTTTTCTCATAGATACCAAACAAGTGGCCATTTATCTATTTAATCTATTATGATCTCCAAACTGAACTTGTGTTGTCCAACATGTTACTCGATATGTAGAAGTTACAAGAAAGTATACTACCTACAAGTACAATTAGTTGGAAATAAAATATTTTGATTGATTCATATTTAATTTATATAAAAATAACGTTTTTATTCATTCTTTTAAATATTATATATGCTTAGAATCACTTCTATACATTGTTAAATTTTTAGGAATATCTTAATTATTCAATTGATTGTTTTTTATCTTTTTAAGTGTCCATAATTCAAAAAAAAATTGAATTTTTGTTGAATATCAAACTACATTGAGAGATTCAAGTTTGGTAATATTTAACATAAGTGTAATAATCATTGTGTTGACTCATTTAGCAGCAGTTCCATCCATACCATGCTCCTCAAACTTTCATTCTCAAACTTATTTTGGCAATTTCTAAAAATACATGTTTCTCTAAGAACACTTTGATAGCTTGATGCACTCAATGTGAAAAGTTAATTTTCACAATATAAACCTTCTTTATGACATAAATGGAACATAGGTCATAATTTTCTCTAAAGATGACTTAAAGTTTTTGTAGAGTTCAAGGGAAAGCTAGTGTAAGGATATAGCAATGAAAGTGTATTTACACATGCACGACTCACAATGAGAAGTAGAGACAACATGGGTATCAAATAATGAGTTGCTCACTAATTCTTTGTAACATAAGCAAAAGCTACACCATCTTTCTTATAACTCTGAAGTTTAAAACATACGCTAGAACTATGCAATTAGGAAGAACATTTTCTATTATTTCTTATTTATGCATTCTTAAATGCTTTTACATTAGCTTTCGAGATGCCTCATTTGAGGTTGACTCTTTTAAGAAATTAGAGAACTTTAATGAACTTCAAAAAGATAATTAGCGTAAATGGAATGAGCACAATTTTTTCTTGCAAAGCTCCTACTGAAAAAACTATAGGATGAAGGAATATCTTGCATGGACAAGAAAATAAACAAAATGCTAAATAGTTTTCCTTTTATATCAGAGTTCTACTATTAATAATTAACATGTATAACATTATATAAGTAATTATCTTTTTTATAGTGATGGTAGTAAAATAGTCACAACATGAGGATTTTGCATAAACGAGTAAATTAACAGTAGGATAAACATAAATTATACTAGAATAGTGCACTAGTGTTGCATGTATATAATGATTTTAAGATAATTAACAATGAAAATTTATGTTACTTTATTTTATATTCTTAATTATTTTGAAATAAATGAATTGATTTCGACTCTCCAATTTTCATGTGAAACTTATCCATTGAATCATGTTGCATCCATAGTGTGGAAGATTGTCACACATGTAATTATGTTGTGAGAAAAAATTCTCTAGGAGCAATATTATGAGTTCCACATAGTATGAACAAATCTGCAAATCAATGTGAAATGGCCATGATTCCTCAAGAAAAATAAAACATATAACATAGATAAATCATAATTTTTTCACCAGATTTCCTTATTTTTCTTGTTTGAGCTAACGGGAATGTATGTTGACCATGTGCAACTACAAAATAGTTGCAAGGTTGAATTTTTATTAAGTAATACAATAAGAATGAAATGTAAAGACTTAATTACCTTTTTATTCAGTTATGATATAAAGCATTGTTAGTATATTTATTTTACAAATAGAACATGATTTATTTATTTATTCAATGTTACAAAGTTAAGTAGTTACCTTACATAAATTATTCAAGATAATTTTTTTCTCAAAAAATATGACCAAATAAAGAAACAATTAACTAATGAATCTATTATGGTCCAAGCTCAACTTATGATATACAACATGCTACACAATTTGCAGAAGTCATCAATATGTAGAACTACCTACTAGTGCAAGTATTTGGAGTCCATTTTTTCTTGGTTAAGGTCAGGTTTAATTTACATTAAAATTATTTTTTATTCATTTTTGTGAATATTTTGTTTTAGAATCACTTTAATTAATTTAAATTTTTTTGGAATATCTCAATTATTCACTTGAATTATTTTAAATTTTTTTAAATATCCATGAATCAAAAAATATTGATTTTTTGTTGAATATCAAGCGATATTGCATGATTTAAGTTTTTTTAAGATTTATATATCTATGTTATAATCCTTCATATGACTCTTGCAGCAAATATTGCATTTGCATCATCCTCAACAAGTTTTCCTTTCCAAACATGTTTTGGTAATAGCTATAAAATTGTGTTACCTTGGAAATATATGATAGCAAGATGCATTCAATGTGAAAAAGGTCTTGCACAGTATTGACAACTCAATTTTTTTGCTTCCTTGAAAATTGGATAGAGATCATCATTTTCCTGTGAAAATGCTCTAAAGGTTTTGGCACAGTTCTGCGGAAGTTGATACAAGAGACTCTAATGGAAGTGTATATACTTATGTATGACTTTCAAGGAAAGGCAAAACTAGCATAGGCATCACGCTGTGAGGGGCTTACTAACTCTTTATAAAATAAGCGAAAGATTCCCCAATCTTTGTTATAACTCTTAAGCATTTTCTTTCCAGCATAAATATGATAGGATGCTCCAATTAGGTAGTAAGGTTGACTATTTGAAGAAATTCAAGCATTTTCATGAACTTTAGGAAGATAATTAGAGTAAATGATATAAGGATAACTTTTCTAGCAAAGTTCCTATTTACAAAACAAAATGGGGGTGAAGGAATATCTTGCACAAACAAGAAAAATAGCCAATTTGGATTAGGATAGAGCTTCCACACATGCTAAATAGTTTTTATCTTGTGTCAAAGTTCCACAGTTAACAATTAAAATGCCTAGCATTATGCAATTAATTATTTGTTGTACAATTGTGGTGGTAAAACAATCCTAACATGATAATTTGGCCTTAAGGTGGAAATTAGCAACATGAAATATTTATTTTTTTGTTTAGATTTGAAATAAAAAATCGATATCATTTATCACCAACTAATATGAAAGTAAATAAATACTGCCAACATAGAAACAAGAATGTTTTTTGTTACTATGCTAAGTTTACGCTTCGTATGAATGGCATGATAAATAATTTTTTTCTCATAGAAAAATACCTAAGAGGAAACCATTTAACTAATAAATCTATTATAATCTCCAAACTAAACTTATGTAGTCCAATATGTTACTGGATAAAGTAATAAGCAAGTAAAAGTACCTACTAGTACAGTTACTTGGAGATCAAACATTTTGGTTGATTCATGCTTAATTTATATAAAAGAAAAAATGTGTGCTTCTTGTAAATATTATGGCTCAAAATCATTTCTATACACTGTTAAATTTTTTAGAACATCTTAATTATTCACTTGAACTATTTTTGATCTTTTAAATGTCCATGATTCTTTAAAAACAACGAATTTTTGTTGAATAGCAAAAAATATATTGAGTGATTTAAGTTTGGTAATACATAACATAAGTGTAATATACTGCTTGTGATAACTTATCTAGCGACAATTCTGCGTACATTGCACCTCACAAACTGCATTTTCAAACATACTTTAGTAATTGTTTAAATCCATATTTTTTTGGGATACTTGATAGCTCGATGCATTAAATGTGAAGAGTTATTTTCACGGTGTAAATCTCTACCATCCTCACAAATAGACCATAGATCATCATTTCCTCGAAGATGACTTAAGGTTGTTGTATAGTTCAAGGGAAAGCTGATGCAAGGACTTTGTAATGGATTTGTACTTACTCATATACAGCGCCCGAGGAGCAGCAAAATCATTATGAGCATGAAATGGTGATGGGCCCTCAAATTATTTGATGCACAAGTAAAGTTCCCACCTCCTCATTCATAACCCTCAAGTCTTATTTATGCATTAGAAAGAACTATGTAATTAGGGGACACATTTTCTGTTAAGTCTTATTTATGGTTTTTTTAATTCTTATTTATTTATGCATTAAATCTATTTAAGTTAGCATCTCATGATGTCTCATTTGAGGTTGACTATTTATAGAAATTTGGTAAATTTCACAAACTTAATGACGACTGCAACTTTTTCTAGCAAAGCTCCCATTGACGAAAATAGAGGATGAGGAATATCTTGCATGGACAAGAAAATAAACCCATTTCAATTAGGATTGAGCTCCACACATGCTGAATAATAGTTCAAAGTTCAGCTATGAATAATTAACTTGCATCGCATTATACATTTCATTATTTCTGATATAGTCATAGTTGTAAAGCAACAACAATATGATTTTGCATCAAGAAGCAAATTAACAATAAGATTAACATAAATTATAATAGAAAAGTGCATGTTCAATGCATGTGTATAATGATTATCAACAAAAATTTATATCACTTTATTTTATATTCTTAATTTTATTTACAATGGATTAATCAATTCTCAGTTCTAATTCTCTAATTTCCTTGTAAAACCTACCCTTAGGAGGATGTTGCATCAACAATGTGGACGTTTTTCACATATCTAATTCATTTGTAAGAATACTTTCTCTAGAGGCTATGCCATGAGTTCGTAGTAATCCATGAAATTAACTAATGCAAATCCAGATGCAGTGGTCATGATTGCTTAAGAAAAATAAAACATGTAACATAAGCACACCTTAACTTTTTCATTAGATTTAATTACTATTCTTATTTGAGCTAATGGGAGTGTGTGTTGACCACATACATCTACAAAATAATGGCAAAGTTTAAATATGATTAAGTAATAAATAATTAAAATGTAAAGGCCAAAATTTATCTTTTAATTGAATCATGAAAGAAAGCATTGCTATCATTTACTATACAAACAATAGGAATACAAATAAATATTATCATCATGACCTTCTTTTTTTTTTTTTTCACAAAGCTAAGTTGTTGCCTCATATGGATTTTTGGTAAATAATATTTTTCTCATAGAATGTTAACAAATGGGGAATTATTTAACTAATAAATCTATTATGATCTCTAGACTCAACCTATGATGTTCAATATGCTACTTGATATGCAAAAGTCATAGGCATGTAAAAGTACTTATTAGTTCAGTTACTTTGAGATCATTATTTGGCTAGTTTTGTGTTTAAATTATATTAATGCAATTTTTTTATGCATTCTTGTGAATATTATTCTTTGGAATCACTTCAATAAATAATTAAAATTTTTGGAATATCTCAATTATTCAGTTGAACTCATTTTTATTTTTTCAAATGTCCATGATTGAAAGAAAATTAATTTTGAATTGAATATCAAGTTTTACAGTGTGATTTAAGTTTTGTAATACTTATATATATTTTGTGTTAAAATCCATCACATGACTCCTTTGGCAGCAATCTATCTACATCATGCGCAATAACCATCCCTTTTCAAGCATGTTTTGGCGATATCTAGGAAGTATAACTCAAGCATTTTCTTTCCTTGCATAATGTGGAAGGTATGTTGCAACTAGGAAGTATATTTTCACTAAGTCTAATTTATGCATTCTTGCATCATTTCACATTAGCTTCCATGAAGTCTCATTTTAAGTTCACTAATTCAAGAAATTTCAACATTTCATGAAATTCAAGAAGAAAAATTGGAGTAAATGGGATAAAGACATTTTTTGGCAAAGCTTCCACTATAAAAAATAGAGGATTAAGGAATATCTTGCTTGCACGAAAAACAAACGAATTTCAATCATGGTAGAGCTTTTGTAAATTCAAAATAATTTTTCTTTTATGTCAAATTTCTAATATATTAACAATTAAAAGGCATAACATTATGAAATTAATTGTATCTTTATATAGTTATCATAGTAAAGAGTCATAACACTATGATTTGGTTTGAAGAAATAAATTGCACAAGTAATGAACGTGTATAATGATTATAAGATCATTATCAATGAAACGTTATGCTATGATATTTTATACTCTCAAATGTTTTTCTACAATAGATCAATTGTTTCTAAAAATCAAGTTTCCTTGTCAAACATATGCATCCGCAGTGTGGAAGTTCATTATAACATGTAATTCTTTGTCAAAAATATTTCTCTAGGTGCAATGCCATTAGTCTATAATGGTAGAAAAAAAAGTCCACTAAAGAAAATTCAAATGAAAATAGACATGATTGCTCAAGAAAAATGAAGCATGCAATGTAAACAAACCCTGACATTTTTGTCAGATTTCAATACTTTCTTTCTCTTAGCTAATAGAAGTGCACGTTGACAATAAACATGTAAAAACTGATTTCAAGATTGAATTAGTATTAAGAAATAAATGATTATAATGTAAGGAAAAAAATTACCATTTAACCAAATCATGAAACAAAGTATTGTTATGATTTATTATCCACTCAATATGAAAACAAATAAATATTATAGTTTCTTGCCAACTATTTGAAGGTTTGTGTGGAACTATGATCTAAATAACTTTAAAGAAAAAAACTAAATAAACTAACTCACACAACACCAAAAGGATCTATACATGCATAGAATTTAGATTTAGAAGAGGAAAATACTTGTGTGAAAGTAGAATATTCGAAGAGCAAGAAAACTCTTTTCAACCGTCAAATGGGCTCTTCACCGATGTAGCAGAATCACCACCGATTTTCCATTAGAACAAATCCTCCATTTTTGGATGCAATTTTTAATAGAACTCCTACAACCTTTGAAGATTCTTTAGTCCAAATTTTAGGTTGATCAAAAAACCAGTGGTACTCCCAGAAGAAGCAAAAACCAACGGCCAAAAACTGCTCTAGTCAAGAGCAAAAATAACCAAAATAGATTGCCTCTAATGTAAATGTCGACACACCAAATATATGGCCTATTCTCTATGGAAAAGATGGAAAATATGCAGAGTATGAGGGGAGGAATGCTAGAAATATTGAGGTGGAAAGAGGAGGGAGAAAGAGAGAGTGATGGGAGGCTAAGAACTTAAATTCCCACTACACATTATTGCTGGGGGAAAGTCACAAAATATGTGCACACCTCACATCAATCTAGCCAGCCATTCTACCATATCCATATATAGGAGTGGTCACACATCTCCCACAAGGAGGTGATGCCAAGTGTCCCTTGCTTTGGTGGCTACTAAATTTGTGATTAGTAAATTTAATGGAAGCACAAATTTCATCTAATGAAATGTCTTGAAATTAAATTCTATATTAAATAAACTCTTCATTTAATAATTCTTTCAAATATTATCTCTCCAATTTTATTAAATTAAACACTTTAATTTAATTAATAATCATTTAACTTAACTCTTAAGCCAAAGCTCTTAACAATTTAAGTTAGTCAAAATCAACTCAACCCTTAAATTAATTTTGATCAATTGATAGTCATGTGATGTCAATTAATCAATCTTTAATTAATATATCTTAAGTTAACTCTTAAATTAATTTGTCTAATTTAACATTTAAATTGATCAAGTCAAAATGACTACAATTTTGCCTCCTCCAAAAAACATTTATGAACATTCTAACTCTTAAAAAATTATCCTTTCTTCAATAGACCATGTCTTTGGCTTTTGTGCGTGACCCATTAGATTCTGCCATTTATTGGACATGGGCTCACAACTCCTTGTGACTTTTGAAAAATCAAATATTCACTTTAGTTTAAACTCCTTTAAACTAAGTGACTTAATTAAATTAATCTCATTAATTGAAGAGTACCCAATCTTCATGGTCGATATCCAACCTCTAATCCATGGAGCCCAAATAATTGGCCAAAATGAATGCTCTTGAAGAACCATTCTAACACTTTGTGCATCATGCAAAACTGGTGCTTCCGTGTCCTATCTCCCAAAAGAAGCCTAGGGCAAGATATTTATCAGTTCCATATAAGTCTTAGTACTATGTTTCTAGTTTTAATGTTTGATTTCCTTTATGACCTCATCGTTGGAAACTCTTTCCCAAATTGTCACTTCACCTTGCACAAGGATGTCTTGGAATCAATCATTATAGAACACATAGAAGATGTACCTGCCCTTCACAAAGACGATGAGTTGGATTCCACCTTAGATCTCACAAACCTCCATGCCAAGTAGCTCATACCCAATCTCAACCCAAAAGACCCACTAGGTGGTCAAGGAAGAGTTAAAGCATGAGGATCGGATATAAGATTACCATGGACCCTTAGGTTAGAAGGCTAATAATATGTACTAGCATAAGCAGGAGAACTAGCTACTACCAACTTGCCACTATAGTTATCTCGTGGATTCTCCGCTGGGTCTTCAATTCTTTATTCTCTAATAAATACCTACTAAAATGCACACATATCTCACACAGTTGCTCATGGAATAGAACAATCTCCAACTATTGAATCTATACATCATTGGTGCAAGTCTATCCGGATATTAGATGCTCTATCTCTTATGATCCCATAACTTGGAAGATTTAAGATCACAACTGTGTAAGACTTATTCCATGATCACCACCCAGTATGTAACCAAGTCTCATAGTCTTGTGTTGTCTAAGGACTTCATCCAAATGCAAGTAAAGTAAATAAAGCGCACAAGATGAAGATGGCCTTATAATGAATATCATCCAATTAAGATTGTCTTACAAGGAAATAGTATACAAAGCCAATCCAATTAGCATGAGGGGCACTATTTCGACAATCTCCCATTTTCCCTAAAGCCAATGCCCCATGTCCTTGAAATCTATCTTCTCAAGATTCCATTTAGAGATTGTTAGCATTTAAGGGTTTAGACAGTGGTTCTACTGTATTCTTTTCTGAGGTAACTTTATCCACTCAATTGTCACCTTTATTAATTGATATCATATATCAAATGATAATGAATTTACTGTGTTTGAATCACTAATTAGATCTTGGCTTAAGTCCTAAATTGTCTTCAAAAGACAATCGTAGATGCATATACACTGGGCACTCCATCCAACTCTTACATGAAATTTTTCATTCAAATACCTTTCTTTGTAGTTTCCTAAACCACAAATTATTTCACCTCTATGGTTATCTCAACTATGGTGTCTTGTTAGAACTTTTCCAACTCACCATGCCGCTATTAAGGTAAAATGTAATCTAGAAGTGGATTTTAGGTCTACCACATTATATTGAAAACTTGAATCTAAAAACCCCTCAAGTTTCAATTCTCCATTGCTGTATACCAAAAGTAAGTCCTTAGTTTTTCTTAAGTACTTACGAATTGCTTTTATGGCTATCCAGTAACTCTCCCCAAGATTATATGGAAACCTATTCATAATGCTTTGCGAGTGTGCCACATCTAGTATAGTATATTGAACTGCATACATTATGCTTCCAATAGCTAAAGCATGTGAGACATTAATCATTTCTCTTCCTTAGTTTTGAGGGCCATAAACTTTGAGAGACAAATACCATGTCCCATGGGAATGAATCCTTTCTTGGATTCTTCCATACTAAACCTATTTAGTATTTTGTCAATACATAGGGTTTGGGAAAGCCTTAGTATTCTCTTCAATTTATCTCTATAGATACATATTCTTAACATGTAGGATGTTTGTCCTAAATCCTTCATGGAGAATTGAGTAGATAACCATGTTTTAGAGCACTCTAACATTCTTACCTCATTCCTACTGAGAAAGATTTCATCAACGTAAGGCACAACAAATTGTACATTACTCCCACTAGCCTCTTGCACACATACAGTTCATACACATTTTTTATAAAGCTAAATGATTTGACTTTCTAATTAAAACATATTTTCCAAGTTTGGGACACCTGTTTGAGTACAAAAGTAGATCTCTAGAGTTTGCAAACCTTTTGCTCACTCCCTTTCGATGTAAAACTTTGTGGTTGCTACATATGTATCCTTTCTTCAATATCTTCATTGAGGAAAGCTATTTTCACATTCATTTTGCCATGCCTCATAGTCATAATATGCAGCTATGGCAAGTAAAATCCAAATGGACTTAGGCATAGCAATCGATGAAAAGGTTTTCTTGAAATTGATACCAAATCTTTAAGTGTAACCTTTTGTCACTAATCACGTCTCAAAAGTTACCACTTTTACGTCTACCCCAAGCTTTCGCTTATAAATCCACTTACAACCAATGAAAACTAATCTCTTTTATGGATCTATTAAAGTTCATACTTTGTTTGAGTACATAGAGTCCATTTTAGATCACATGGCTTCAAGCCAATGTCCCAAATCTATGTCTGACATAGCTTCTTCATAGGTTTTTGGATCGTTATCCGATTGGCCCATCTCATGAAGAAATCTAAGCTTTGCAAGTTACTTCTTGATCTAATCTGACTTTCTCAGAGGTTATGTCTGAGGATCTTTGATATTTATTTATTTCTACCACTTGTGGGATTTAATGATCTTCTTGAACTTCACCAAGTTCAACAATAATGCCTTCTCTATCTTATACAAATTCCATTTCCAAAAGGTGGCGTTCCTTAAAACAAAACATCTTTTATTTCGAGGCATCTTGAAAGTAATAACACAAAGCCTCTCTTAGGTATCCCACAAACTTACACAAGATGGATCTACTATCCAACTTATTTCCTACCATCTGTCTTATACATGTAGAAGATCCCCTAACTTTGAGATATCGATAAGAGGGTGCTTTACCATGCTATATCTCATACAGTGTATTTGGCGCTGACTTTAAAGGTACAATGTTTAGTAACCTCACTACAGTTTCTAAAGTGTATTCCCAAAAAAATATAGGCACATCAAAAAAGCTTATCTAGAATATACCATTTCCAATAAGATATGGTTTCTTCTCTCATCTACTCTATTTGGGGCGTGCTTGGTAGATTCTACTAAGAGAGAATCCTATTCTCTTTTAGATAATCCAAGAATTCGATATTTAAGTATTCATCCCCTCAATCCAATTGAAGAGCTTTAATACTAAGTCTTCTTTGCTTTTCTACTCAATTCTTAAACTCTTTGAACTTTTCAAAGGTCTCGAACTTATACTTCATAAGATACAGATGTTCGTATTAACTCTAATCATCAGTACAGGTGATGAAGCAAAAATAACCCTCTCTTCTACTAACTTTTAGTGGTCTATAAATATCCATATGGATCAAACCCAAAAGATTTGTGGGGCACTCCATTTGTCTAACAAAAGGAGTCTTGGTCATTTTTCTCTTCAAACAAGATTTACAAGTGAGAAAGTTCTTAATACCACTAATATTTAGTTCTTTCAGAGCTTCCATCTTTTTCACCCTATTTTTGGAGATATGTCCAAGTTTTACATACTAAAGAATGGTATCTTCTTGGATATCCAATTTTCCTACTTAGTTGAAAGTGCATTAGTGATGCTTAAAAATCCAATATGCATAATACTTTGTTAAGTGTACCATGAGCAATTAAAGAACCCATTCTTTGATGCCTTTAATCTCCCATTTGATATACAAGGATCAAATCCTTGACTATCCAAAATAGGAATTGAAATAATGTTCTTAACAATATATGGCACATTATAAAAAAGGTCCAATAAAAGTATGGAATTCCCTAAGTCTAACTTATTAAATGCCTTCAACTTTGGTCACAACTATTGCTCCTTAGCCAAGGTGATGGATCATATCCTCATCACTTAGGATTATTCTTCTTTCTATTCTTTCATAACAACTTACGAAGAAAAAAACCACTTGCGATATCATATATCCATGAGGAATAATTTATCCTAAATGCACCTCAATAAAATATATCCCTTTCTTAAGAGTTGCAAGGTAACCCTTGCAAATAGCTTCCAATGGCCTATCTAGTTGAAGTAGAAAAAAATAATAATGACTATTTTCTCTATAATCTTCTTGAATTCTCTAGATGCCTTTAATGGTTGTTTTCCCTTAGAAAAAAAACCTTTCTTTCTTTTACCTCCCTTTTTAGCACCCCTTTGGCACATAGACGTGAGGAGAAAACAAATGTCAAAAGTTTGTCCTTATTGTGGTATTTTCCTTTTAGATCAACAAAACTTGGCAAGGATACAAAGATCAAATCCTCATAGAGATCATTGTCC
Source organism: Jacaranda copaia (assembly GCA_014898725.1). Lineage (NCBI taxonomy): Eukaryota > Viridiplantae > Streptophyta > Magnoliopsida > Lamiales > Bignoniaceae > Jacaranda > Jacaranda copaia. The sequence continues at coordinate 178,317 of JACGDI010005298.1, forward strand.
ATCACTACATCTAAGTATAAAAGGTTTATCCAAGCCCAATCATCATTAGACTGTAGTTGATGACACATGACTTCACATTCATCCTAGCTTGAAAGGTCTCTTTTGACAACATGAACTTCATATATCTCGTTTGCTTCACAACTCTTGCAAATCTGAACCAAGGTACCATTCATATGTCTTTGAGACTTTTAAAGTTTGTAGATACCATCACAAGATTAAGGGATAGGACAACCTTAAATTCAATTTATGAACTTTTGATGTGTCTCTAGATCTACATTAATCCTAAAGGGATTATGAGTACCATGATATAAGACATATATTTGCTTTTAGGAATCTAGAATGATTTTTCAGGTTCAGTCAATCGTGAAAGTTTGACCTGGTTGGTTTATTGGCTTTCGAAATAACATTAAGTGGAATTATTAGCCATTCTTGATATTTCACAAATCCTTAAAGGTGAAAAAGAGAATATAAGCATGCAATTGAATTTGATATGAAAAATATGTTCATGGTCTTTCAAGCATGTTTTCCTCCCACTATTTTATCAAATTCTTCACTTTAAGAAGAATTTTAAAATTCAAATTTTCTAGTGAGAATCAAGACCCCAATGACTTGCCAATAAACCCCTGCAACTGAGTGCCATATATGACAATCGAAGGGTAAGCAACTGTTGCTTGCAACTCTTATTGTATTTTGCCTCATTTTTCATATAGACCCATTATTAAGCATTAAGTCCAACCCACCAATTAATCTTCAATTCAAGACAGTCTCATAACATCTCTTATGATCAAGTGCCAATGCATGAGGTTCTTAAGTTAAAGGTGCATCTTATGCTAAATGCATGCTCATAGCTTTCCTCCTAAGTGTGACCCCTATGATCAACTGCCATCACACAAAATTGGTAACATCATCATGGTATGCACTATTAGTAGAAGGCTTGGATTAATTAAAACTTTTTTAATTTGTATCTTGTTAAACTTAATACTTGAAAACACTTAAGCATTCTAAGTGGAGGGTTTTTGGTTGCAAAGATCTTATCATTTTTATCTTCTTATTTAGGTTCTCTATATCCTAATCATACATCTCATACATCAATAGGATATGGAAAGTATAAATAAGTAAATAGCCTAGCATGCTCCTAGGGTGGGATGACCATGAGCTTAACCAGGTGATGCACTTAAAACCATAGGTGCATTACTCAATTAATTTTAGATGGGTTGATTAAACTAAGCTATTACATAAATGTATCCCATACATTCATGGCTTTTCAAGCCTCCTTAGACCTTTTTTGCTCTTTACAACATTTATAAGAGAAAGAAAACTTCACTTTTAGTGATTCTACTCTTATAACTTTTACAATATTGAACAAAAGGCATACAAGCCCCATTTAACACAACCTATTTCAACAACTTGAAATAAATAAAATCAATATTAAAATGCTCATGATCATTCCCATTCATTCATCATCCATTCAACATTTAAATGAACAATAAATAAACTAATAATTGACATTCAATTCCAATAATTAAGTGCTAATCATATTAACAAATGATCAGTGATGCAAAAACAAGCATAACATTTTTGCATCATATTTTCGCCACAATTTGAGATCAAATTTAACAACTTTTAAAAGCAACCAAAAGGTGCCCAACACAATTTTGAGGCCTTGCATAACATTTTTGTAACCAACATGTGTGTTTCAAAACAAGTTGGTCACTAAAGGAACCAAAGAAAAAGCTCACAACCTATCCCAAACCCAACTAGGGGCTGCTGGCTAAGGCTTGCTCACTGTTGGGTAGTAGCTCTCGGTCACAACCCTACTGTGGGCTGCCACGAGCCGGTAACATCCTTGTTTTAGGGTTCATAGCTTAGTCAAGCCATCTTCGGCTCAACTTTTGTGCATCAAGAATTTTAGAACAACTTTGAAACATCAAAACACACAACATAGGTGAAAATTTTAGATTAAAACACCTTTTAATACTGAAATATCAAGCGCCCAAAGAAGCTTGAAAAACAAGTTTAAGCAAGAGTCATATTCTTTAAAAATCTCCAATTATATCCAATCTTATTGGACCCAAAAAAATCCAAAACAACTTAAGGCCATTCAAAACATGCTATATCAGAATATAACATTTATCAATACCAAATCAAAATTTAACATCAGAAAAATGAATTAAAACATGCCCATCATATGACTTAACAATTAAAGTACACAGTAGCATGATTCAATCCATTAATCAAGGAGCCACAAGCAACATCATCCAAACACTCCAACCTATCATATGAATTGAGTACATGGTGATATTGATCCGTTCTTCACAAAAACCAAACTTCCAAGCCAAGCAAAATCCAAATCCATGCATGAATATGGCTTGATACCGTTGAAGGTTTATATGGCATTAGGATCCAAATATTTTAAAAAAAAATTGAATAAACTAGCCCAAAAAAACCCAAAAGGATCTATACATTCATAGGATTTATATTTAGAAGAGGAAAACAATAGGGTGAAAGCATAAAATTCAAAGAGAAAGAAAACTCTCTTCAACCATCAAACAGGCTCTTCACCGATGCAGTAGGATCACCACCAATTTTCCCTTAGATGGACTCATCCATTTTAGATGAAATTTTTATTGGAACTCATCAACCATTTGAATATTCTTCATTCCAAATTTTAGACCAATCAAAACACTAGAGGTACTCCTAGAAGAAGCCAAACTGGGCGGCCAAAAACTGCTCTAGTCAAGAGCAAAAGCAACCAAAATAGATTGCCTCTAACGTAAATTCCCACACACCAAATCTATGCACTATTCTGTATAGAAAAGCTATAAACTCGGTAGAGAATGAGGGGAGGAAGGCTAGGAATATTGAAGTGGAAAGAGGAGGGAAAAGAAGAGAGTGATAGGAGACTAACAACTTAGATTTCCACTATACAATATTATTGGAAGAAAGTCACACAACATGTGCACACTTCACATTAATCTAGCCAGCCACTTTACTAGACCCATATATAGGATTGGTCACACACCTACGACAAGGAGGTGATGCCAAGTGTCCTTTGCTTAGGTGACCACTAACTTTGTGATTAGTGAATTTAATTGAAGCACATATTTGATCTAATGAAATGTTTTGCAATTAAATTCCAATTCTTATTAAATGAGCTTTTCATTTAATAATTCTACAAAAAATTATCTCTTCGAATTAATTCAATTAAACATTTTAATTTAATTAATAAACATTTGACTTAACTCTTAAGTTAAAATGCTTAACAATTTAAGCTAGTCAATATTAACTCAACCCTTAAATTAATTTTGAACAATTGATATTCATGTGACATCAATTAATTAAAATTTAATTAATTGATCTTAGTTTAAATTTTAAATTACTTTGACCAATTTAATATTTAAATTGATCAAGCCAGAATGACTAGAATTTTGCCTCTTCCAAAAAACGGTTATGAATTTTGTAACTCTTAAAAAGATCTCTTTTCTTCAATAGACCATGTCATTGACTTTTTTGTGTGACCAATTAGGTTCTACCATTCATTAGACATAGGCTCACAACTCTTTTTGACTTTTGAAATATCAAATATTCACTTTAGTTTAAACGTCTTTAAACTAAGCAACTCAATTCAATTAATCTCATTAATTTAAGAGTACCCAATCTCCACAAATGATGTACAACCTCAAACCCATGGAGCCCAACTAATTGATCAAAATGAATGCTCTTGAAGAACTATTCTAGCATTACGCGTACCATGCAAAAGTGGTGCTTTTGTGTCTTATCTCCTAAAAGAGGCCTAGGGCAAGATATTTATCAGCTCTCTAATAATCTCGATACTATATTTCTATTTTTAATGTTTGAATCCCTTTTTGACCTCATTTTTGGAAACTCCTTCCCAAATTATCACATCACCTTGTGCAAGAATTTCTTAGAATTGGTCATTATAGAATACATAAGAGATTCACTTGCCCTTCACAAAGACGAGGAGTTAGATTTCATCTTAAATCTCACAATCTCCATGGCAAGTAGCTCATACTCAATCTCAACCTAAAAGACTCGCTAGGTGGTCAAGAAAAATTCAAAGCATATAGATTAGGCACATGGTTACCATGGACCCTCAGGTTAAAAGACTAATAATATATACTAGCATAAGCAGAAGTACTAGCAACTACTAACTTACCACTATAGCTATCTAATGAATTCTCTGGTGGGTCTTTAGTATCTTATTCTTTAACAAGTACCTACTAACAAACATCCGTATTTCATGCAGTTGCTCATGGAATGGAGCAATCTCTAACTCTTAGATTTTTGCATCATTAGTGTAAGTCTATTTGGATCTTAGATGATCTATCTCATATGATCTTATGACTTAAAAGATTTAAGATCACAATTAAGTAAGACTTATTTCATGATCACCACCTAGAGCGTAACCAAATCCGGTAGTCTTATGTGAACTAAAGGTTTCATCCAAATGCAAGTAAAATAAATAAAGAGCATAAGATGAAGATGACCATATAATGAATATCATCTAATCAAGATTGTCTTCTAGGAAAATAGTTTACAAAGCCAATCCAATTGGCTTGCGGGGCACTATTCCAACACTATATGAAGAATATTATTTTCTCATAAAATGTAACAAAATAGGCAATAATTTAACTAATTAATATATTATAATCTCTATACTCAACTTGTGCTATCTAGCCTGCTACTTGATATGTAGAACGTACACACAAGTAAAACTACCTACTGGTATAATATCTTGGAGATCAAATATTTTAGGTAGTTCTCATTTAATTTCTATTAGTGTACCATTTTTATGTATTCTTGTAAATATTATGCTTTAGAATCATTTATAAACATTTTTAAATTCATTTAGACATTTGAATTATTAACTTAAATTAGTTTGTTCTTCTTAAATGTCCACGATTCAAAGAAAGCAGAATTTTTGTTGAATATGAAACTATATTATTAAAATTTACATATATATATATATATATATATAAAAGAATGATTCAAATTCTTTCCTCTAGCAACAATTCCATCTGCTTCATGCTTTGCAAACTTTCCTTTTCAAGCACATTTTGGCAATATCTACAAAACTATATTTCTTTAGCAATACTTGATCGTTCAACGCATTCAATGTGAAAACATCACGGACAATTTTAACGACATAAGTCTCTTCCATCCTCTCAAATGTAATAGAGAGAATTTTCTCAAAAGATGATTTAAAATTCTTGCATAGTTCAAGGGAAAGCGGATGCTAGGACACTTTAATGGATATTCATATACTCATGTGTGCTTTCCAATGAGAAGGAAACCAACATGGAGATTAAACTATGAGGGGATCAAAAAAAATTATTACACAACCACCATCTTTCTTATGATTCTAAGGCCTTTTCTTTCAATGCAAACATAAAATCAAAATGACGCAATTTGGAATTTTTTGGTAAGTATGATTTGTGCATTCTTAAATTCTTTCACATTAACTTTCTTTGACATCCCATTTGAGGTTCACTATTTGAAGAAATTTGAGTAGTTTTAGGAGCTTCAAGAAGACTATTAGAGTAAATGGGATAGGGTGAATCAAATAACACAAGTATATAGGTGACAACACCTATCTCAGAATGACTGTGATTGGGCCCCTTTTGAGCACTTCAACAATGTAGGTTTGCAGATTTCCCTCATTTCATGAAATAAAGCACTATTATCAATTATTATCCAAACAATATGAAAAAGTAAATGCGGTCATCACAAAAATAAGACTTTTATTCTTTTAATATTGCCCTAAGTTGTCCACTTATGAGTTATTCAAAAGTAATTTTTCTCTTATAAAATATTACCAAATAGGGAACTATTCAACTAATAAATCTATTATGATCTTCAAATTCATCTTATGTTGTCTAGCCTAGTACCCAATATGTAGAAGTTACACATAAGTGAACTATTCTTGCATCATCACAAATAAAATAGATATCATCTTCCTATGAAGATGACCTAATATTTTAGCATAATTCAAGAGAAATATGATACATGGACACTCTAATGGAAGTGTATTTGTTTTCATAGTTCAAAAAGATTTCATTCCTTTATGACCATACTTTCGTATTCATCAAACTACAAAATGGGTTACTCTTATTTTGTGAGAAGCATCTTAGGGTCCTCAATTCATAAGCAAAAGTTGAAACTAGTTGCCTAATAATTTAGCCCATCGAATGTAATGTCATGATATTACTTGGATGGCTTGAACACGACTAACAGGGGCATTGTATTGTACTTGCCACCCACATCCCTATTATCGCAGCCTCTATAAGCACCAGGCATATCATAAAATTCATTGCACCTATTTTGATTGCCTACCCTGTTCACACCTCACCCTTCAAAACCATAAGCATATTTACTACGACCATCCCACCCCCACAATGACCACTTTTATAGTTTTGATTTCATCTCCAATTGGTATATTATGGTTCCTTTAGTTCCACATCCCTTGAGTTTTGATCTCGTATCAAGTAGTCCCAGCACTATCTAAGCTAGAACATTGATGCACTTGCTACATCTAATCCTCTCCAATAAATTTCTTTGGTAGGGCTAATTTCATCATCATAGACTTTATTATTGTTGGAATTTTTTGATTCATTTTTCTCATGCTTATTTTCAACATTTGACTCTTCATTAGGACAACTAAATGAACTAGAGAAATCATAGATCTATGTATCAAAACCTAAAATGAAAAATAATTGCCAAAAATAATAGCTACTTGTACAAAAACCTTTTGATCACATGGACACTCTAAGGCGTTGTGAAATCTGATACATGGACACTCTAATTTTGAAGTTGTTTTGATGCAGTCGAAAGTCATAATTTTGTTTAACGTCTTCTTAACGCCAGCATAAGTGATACCTGATTTGGACTCCATAGGTTGTGCTAAATTCACAAGCCATACCATTATATGCTCCATATACTCTTGCAACGCGTTTTTGTAGGACAAGCTTGAATTCACTAACCCCCAATAAATAAGCCCCATGTCATGGCTATTAAATCAAAATCCCACTCTTTCTATGTATGAGTTGTATCATCATCATCAATCTCATAATCGTATATGAGACATTACTTCCACTCATTCGTCCTTATTATCATGATGTCGTTTGCCCATATTAAATTTTCACATATCAAAAGTGCTCCTAAAGTACATCAAACAGAATAGATTAGAAACATCAAAAACCATTTTTGATATCCTTACTCACATTAGGCTAACTATGTCCTTTATCTTTTATTTAGATACGTTTTTAGGGTTTTGTTAAATATTCTCTAAAGCCTAGAGGAGTTCTTGATTCATGGACCATGATAGGGGTTGGTGGAGTTTTTTCACCTCATAAATCATGATAATTGGACATTTTAGAGTGTAAGGTTTCATCTTGTTGTTCGTTGTGGGGTTTTCTTAAATAGATAGAATTTTCCATTCGGGTTATGCAATATTTTTGTTTTGGCAAAGGATGAAAGCATTTATTTAGTAGACTCAAGACGTGGCATCAATAATAAGGGGCTTACCAATTACTCACAGCACAACCAATGACAACCACCACCTTTCTTATAACTCTAAAGCTTTTCTTTCCACACACAACATAAAATAGAACTATGCAATTAGGAAGCCTATTTTTGACTAAGTTTGATTTATGCATTCTTAAATCCTTTCACATTAGCTTTCTATGATATTTGATTTGGGGTTGACTATTTGTATAGATTTGAGCACTTTGATGAACATGAAGAATACAACTAGAGTAAATAGGATGAGGCCATTTTTTTGATAAAAATAGTGGATGATAGAACATCTTGAATGAACTAGAAAATAAATTATTTTTTATTAGGATAGAGCTCTATCACAAGCAAAATAAATTTTCTTTTGTGTCAAAGTTCTACTGTTAACAATTTACATGCATAGTATTATGCAATCGGTGGTTTCATGTATATTCACTTTAGATAAGCAATTGTAACACAGTAATTTGTCCTTAAGGAGTATATTAGCTACAAAATAAACAAAACCATACTAAAAAGTACATGGGCAATACACATGTATTAATTGCATGATCACTATTAGTAGCAATTTATGTAAATTTATTTTTTATTCTTCATTTTTTCTATGATAGATGAATTAGTTTTAACCTTCAGTTTTCTTGTGAAACTTGTCCTCAAAAGGAAGTTGCATCCACAGGGTGGAAGTATGTGTAACATGTATTCCTCCGTGAAAAGTATATCTTTAGGAGCAATGCCATCAATTCCAAATAGGCCAAAGAAATTCAATAGAATAATATCGGTACAATGGCCATGATTTCTCAAAGAAAAATGAAGCATGTAGCACAATCACAACTTAACTTGTTAATAAGATTTCATTATTTTTTCTTATCTAAGTTAATGGTAGAGTGTGTTGACCACAAAAATCAACAAAATGTTGGAATACTAACCCACAAGTGAATTAGATTGGTATGTATAACTATTCCATGCAACAATTTTGATTGAATGATATTCAATAAAATGGCTATCTTTATCTTATGCGTTTATAATTTCTTCACATGCATTTGGTTAAAGCCCTTAAATCATACAAGACTATGGAATTTGATCACACATATATGGTGATCACAAAACAAGTCTTTGTGGTCTTGGTTTTAAATATTCCAAGTCATAGAATCTTATGAGATAGGGCATCTAAGATTTAGATAAACTTGCACTAATATTGCATATTCTAAGGAGATGGATATTGCCCTATTCCATAAGCAATTTATTTTAAACATGGATGCACGTTAGTGGGTGTTTGTTAGAGAATACGTTGGTAGTGATAGGTTCTTTAGCTTACAATAGTGCATATAATTAGTCCTCTAGCTTGAGGTTCTATTGTAACCTTGTGTTTAGGTTCTTGTGCTTTGATTTTGCCTTTGCCATGTAGCAGATCGTTTGGAGCCTATGTTGGGCACAAGCTACCTAAGTATGGAGGTTGGTGAGTTCTAAGATGGGATTCGTTTTCCCCATTAGTAAAGAATGGCTTGATCTCCTTTATATTATAGGATGATTGATTCTAAAAAATTCTTGTGCAAGGTGAAAGGACAATTTGGAAAAGGAATTTTTCAAAGTTGAGCCCATAATGAATAATCGAACATCAAGAATAGATACATAGTTATTAAAACTATTAGGAAGTCGAGAAATATCTTACCTTGAGCCTCTTTTGACAGATAGGAAATGGAAGGGTTGTATTTACACAACAATCATAAAAAGTAATAGTGCACCTCAAAATAATTTATTCATCCAATTTGTTAGGCTCCATGTGCCTGTTGCTGCACATCATCTATCGATATTGGGTACTCTTCAATTAATGGAGATTAAATGATAGAGTTATTAGTATCAAGGGTTTAAACTAATTTGAATACTTTTTTTAATATTCAAAATATCATAAAGAGTTGTGAGTCCATATCTAATGAATTGGTGAATTTAATGGGTCACACAGAAAAGCCAAAAAATGCTTTTATTTGAGAGGTGGAATTTTCTAAGAAGTTAGAAAATACATTGGGCAGTTTTTGCCTCAGAGGGATAGAGCTAGTTGGCTAATTATCAATTGATCACTTTAACTTGATAGATTTAAGTGTTTAATTAATCAAAACAATTTAAAGAGTTAAATTACACCAATTAAATTTAGTAGTTAATTTAATTGGTGTCATGTGACAATTTAATTATTTAAAGTCAACTTAAAGAGTAGAGTTGATTTAATTAACTTAAAGAGTTAAGTTAAACTAATCAAATTAAAGAGTTGATTTAATTAGCTAAGGAATTTAAGTTTTGGAGGGGAAAAAAAATGGAGGAGTCCATTTGAATTTATTGAGTTGGAATTTTAAATTTATGAAATTAAAATCCAACTCAAGCTAGAATTGAATCTAGCAAGGTGACACATGTGGGCATAGTGTGAAGGAAGCTTCTAAATGCTTCCTATCACACTATAAATTCCTCATGAGGTGGCCGACCATAGCTAGTCTATTCCATGCTTCCACTTATCCTCCAAATGGTAGTACAACTCATGTGTGGAGTAACTACCTCCCTAGATTCTCTCTACTCTCTCTTACCTCCAAAAATCGCCTTCCTCTTCTCTCTCTCTCTCTCTATATATATATATATGTCTCCCATGTAATCTTCTTCCTCCATTCTATTCTAGCTTAGATTGTAAGGAATTGAGAGTTCTTCTAGGTGTGTGGATTACCATTAGAGGCTTCACACTTGGGGAGCTAAGATTTGGAATTTGTTCCATTATTGGTGGATACGTTTTGGAGAAGCTTTGGATTGATCTTGGAACTGATTTTTCCTCCTGTTATTTGTCCATTTTTAACCTGTTTTGGAAGTATTTTGGTGAGCAAAAGATGGTGCCAAAAAGAGCTTTTGTCATGCTGAAGAGTATCTAAGAATAGAAGAGCGTTGACCTTGCTTTGGAAGAGTCCAAGAGGGAGATCAACTTCATCACCTTGATTTTTCTTCAAAGCTAATCCTTTTGCTTCCAAATCCTAGTTTATGACATGTTTATTGATCCTTGGATTAGAGATTGCAAGTTAATTTTTCTTTAATTTGTGTTATTATTATGGATCTTTGCATGTCTCCTCTCTTCAAGTGGTATTAGAGCCATCTTCATGTTTAAATTAAGATTTGTTGAATTCATTCATGTGCTAGATTGATTCTAAATCTCCAAATCCTTGATTCATTGATGAATTTGAGAGTTTGGAGATAATGCATGTGGCTCTTTATGTGTTGAATTGAAATATGTCGATATGTGTTTAATTGTTAATTCATGTGCTGGCATGAGGTTTAGTTCAATCTTATGATGTAAAGTGTTGATTTAGCCTTGGATGACACTATATGTTGATATAGCATGTTTATTAAGCTTTGAGGGGCTTTTGCTAATTTTAGATCCAATTAGATTGATGTTTCTTGATGTTGTTTGAAGAATGGTGATTGTTCCTCAAATTTGATTTTTGAAGCACTTTGAGCACTTGGATTTTCAATTTTAAAGGTTTTTATATTCTTGAAATTTATAAACATTTGTGTGAAATTGAACTATGGATGTGTCAATGGGGTTTTGGAGCACAAAATATGCACAAAGAGAAGCTTGGCTAGGCCTATAGACCGCATTAGCATAGCTATCACCCAAGTTGCCGATGCCCGGCTAGCTATGGGTGAATGCGGATGTCTGGGCAAGCGGCCCAATCAATGGTAGGCCGTGCTTCCATGAGGTGGCTTAGAGCATATTTTTGTGCAATTTTATGTTCTTAACTTATGTTTCATGCAAATTTTGATGCACAAATATTGTGCAAGTTTTTATAAATGAATGTTGGACATTTTTGCAAGCTTTTAAAATCAAGTTTAAGAGTACACACATAAGAGTTATGCTTATTTTTGTCCTTAATTTATTTTTTATGTGATAAGCATTTAATTATTGGATTAAATTTTAATTATAGCTATTGTTCATTTAATTGTTGGATAGACAATGGATAATGGATGATGGATGAATGGGGATAAACATGAGCTTCTAAATTGGTTTTATTAAGGTTCAATGTTGGTTAAATGGGTTGTAGTAAAAGGCTTGCATGCCTCTTGATTTTCTATCTTGTAATTATTGTGAGAGTAGAACTCTAGGCGTGAGATTTTCTTTACTCTTGGAAATTATTGCAAGAAAATGAAAGAGGCCAAGATGATCAGGGAGGCTTAAAGACCTATGAATATATGGGATATATTTAAATAATAGATAGGATCTGTTAATTTAATCAACCTACCTAAAATCAACTAAGTAGTGTACTACTTGGTTAGGGATAGGAGCATGCTATGCTAAGGATAGAGAACCTAAATAAGTAAAGATAAAAATTTATGAGATCTACCATGGAAAAACAAATTCCCTCAACTTGGAGGAGTCTAAGTTTATCAAAATATTAAGTCATATTGGATAACACTATACTGAGTTTAATGATCCAAGTCTTTTACTAAGTGGCAAGTGACATGAGGCGCTACCTTAATTTTGTTTTAGCTCACAAATTGTGGGACACATCATTGAAGGAAAGCTTTGATCACTACCTTGGATTAAGATACATTTTAATTTAAAATTCACCATGATATTATCTCACGAGCCATGGAATGATCATGGTTAAATTTATAATTAAATATTGATTGGTAGGTCTGACTTAACACCTAGTAGTATATATGTTGCATGAGTCTTAGTTCTGTATGAAAAGTGAGGTTAAACACAACAAAGGTTGTATAGAAATGTAATTGGCAATAGTTGCCTACCTTAGGATCATGAGTTGATGTCTCATGAGTTGTAGGTCCATAAATAATACGTTTAGACTTTGATTTACACTAGGAAATATGACTTCCAAATTCCTAAGAGGGTAAGGAATTTGATAAAATTGTGGGAGAAATAATGTTTGAATGTCCTTAATCATGTTTTTAATATCAAATTCAATCAAATGCTTATATTCTCTTTTTCATGTTTGTAGATTTGCAAAATCTTCAACATGGCTAAAACTTGACTAAGCATCATATTGAAAACCAATAAACTAATTGGGTGGAACTACCATAATTGGCTTCATAACCTTAAAATTGTTCTTGACTTCAAAACATAGACATACATCTTATTTTGAAGTCTAATGGATGCCATATATAAGGATGCCGATCAAGATGTCCATGAAACATATACAAAATGGATAGAGAATAACCTTCAAACCTGTGGCTTCATGATGGCCTCCAAGTCTAATGAGCTCCAAAAGTCTCATGAGCATGTGAAAAGTGCTATCGAGATATACTCGTTCCTACAAGAGTTGTATAGTGTACAAACGAGGCATGAGAGGTACATGCTATCAAATGAGATCTTTAGGGCCAGGATGATTGAAGGGTCTAGTTTCCATGATCATGGTCTTAAAATGATTGGATTTATTAAGAATCTCACTTTTTTGAAAGTAGTGATAGACAATGACCTCTACATGGATTTAATCCTCCAATCCTTGCTAAGTTTATTTGACCAATTTGTGATGAACTTTAACATGTCAAAACAAGAAATCATTATCAAAAAATTGATAAACATATTAGTAACCATGGAGGTAATAATCAAAAAGGACAAGCCTTTAATGCTTACTTCTTTCTCAAAGTCTAAAGGCCCTAAGGGAAAAAAAAAGGAGATAAGAAGAAGAAAGGTTTATCTTCGAAAGGAGAAGAGCAATTAAAGGCATCTAGAGGAGTTAGAAGAAAAAAAGGACAAGAAAGATGCCACTTGTTTCTATTGTGGCAAAATAGGCTATTGGAAGCAAAATTGCAAGGAATATCTTGCTTAGGAAGGGTACATACTTTATTGAAGTCCACTTAACAACCAATTTTTCCTCACAGGTATTGGATACCACATGTTGTTCTCAAATTTGTAATTCGCTATAGGGGATGGAAAGAAATTAGATTCTAAGTGCTAAGGATTTGATCCTATGCCTTGGCAATAATACAAAAGTTACAGCTAAGGTTGAAGGCATTTTTAAGATTGACTTAGGGAATTCCTTTATTGTATTGGATCCTTGTCACTAAGTACATAATGTTGTGAAAATATTATTTCAATTCCTATTTTAGACAATAAAGGATTTGATTTTTTTATCTCAAATAGGAAATTGAAAGCAATGATGAATGATTTTAATTGCAAATGGTATTACACATTCAACAAAGAAACAAAAATAATTAGATAACCAAGAAAATGCATACCTTTGGCATGTAAGACTTGAACATATCTCAAGAATAGGATGAACAAGTTAGTGGCCTTCAAATCACTAAATATTAGTATATTGGAGGTTCTATCTACTTGTGAATTTTGTTTAAAAGGAAAAATGACCAATGCTCTTTTTGTAGGATAAATGGAGCGATCCACAAGTTCATTGAATTTGATTCATGTGGATGTATGAGGGCCACTAAGAATTAGTACAAGAGGAATACTTCATTACCTTCACTGATAATTTTAGTTGGTTCGGATATGTGTATCCTAAGAAGTATGAGTTTGAAATTTTTGAAAAGTTCAAAGAGTATGGGAATGAAGTAACAAAGCAATTAGGACTTAGTACCAAAACTCTTTGATTGGATTAAGGAGATGAATACTTAAGTATCAAATTCTTAGGTTATTTAAGAGATAATGCGATTATCTAACAATGGGCTACACTAGGCATACCCTATCATAATGAAAGGAGAAATCGTACCTTATTAGAGATGCTACGATTTATGAAGAGCTTTACTAATGTCCTTATCTCATTTTTGGGATATGCCCTTAAAATAGTGGTGAGGCTACTGAATGTTGTACCATCAAAGTTGATGCAAAAAATAACATATGAGATGTGGTTTAGCAAAACACCCTCTTACCCTTTTTTAGGAGTTTGGAGATCTTCAACCTATGTCAAGAGACTAGTGGGAGATAAGTTGGATACAAGATCTACTTTATGTAAGTTTGTGAGATACTCAAAATAATTTTTAGGTTATTATTTCTATGATCCCTTGGAACAAAAGGTGTTTGTTTCAAGAAACAAATCCTTTCTGGAAAAGAAATTTCTATTAGATATAAATGGAATTGTAGTTGAACTTGATGAAGTTCAAGATGATCACTCTATCCCACAAGCGATAGAAATAAAATATCATAACGAGCCTAACATAAAGTTTCCTAAAAGTCGGCCTAAATTGAGAAACAATCTAAGAAGTTTAGATTCCTTCATAAGGTGGGGCAAATGAATAGTGATCAAAGGCCTATGAGTAAGTTATATTAGATATAGATTCGAATAATTAGCTTGAGGTCATGAAATTTGAAATAAACTCCATCAACTTTGGTAGATCTACCTAAGGGTAAAGTACCTGTTGGTTGCAAGTGGATCTATAAGCATATGTTAGGAGTTGATGTGGATGTAGCAACCTTTAAGGCTAAATTTGTGGTAAAAGGTTAAACTCAAACACCCAATATTGATTTTAAGGAAACGTTTTCACTAACTGCTTTGCCTAAGTCCAAAAGGATTATGCTTGCCATCTCCGCTTACCATGACTATGAAATTTGGTAAATGATGTAAAAATTGCTTCTCTCAGTAGAAACATTGATGAAGAAATCTATATGGAGGAACTACAAAGTTTTATACCAAAAGGGAGTGAGCAAAAATTTGCAAGTTCTAAAGGTCCAGTTATAGAGTAAAGCAAGCATTTCGAAGTTAGAACATATGTTTTGATAAGATAGTCAAATCGTTTAGCTTTGTCAAAAATATATATAAACCATATGTGTATTAAAAGGCAAGTTGGAGTTTGATCCAATTTATTATGCTTTATGTCAGTGACATCTTTATCACTGGGAATGAGAAAGAGACATTAAAGTACAGTAAATTATGGTTATCTTTACAATTCTCCATAAAGGATTTAGGAAAAGCACCTCCTTCATATTAGGAATACAAATTAATAGAGATATATATATATATCAAAGAGGATGTTGGGAGGTCTCTTAATCGACGTACATTAATGAGATACTAAAGAGGTTTAGTATAAAGAAATCCAAGAGGGGATACCTCCCAATAGAACATGGCATTTGTCTCTCTAAGTCTATGACCTCCAAGACCGAGAAAGAAAAAAAGAGAATGTTCAACATACCTTATGCATCCACTTTTGGAAGTATAATGTAAGCCATTCAATGTATGAGACTAAATATAGCTCATACTCTAAGTGTTACAACCTGCTACCAATCTAATCCCAATGAGTGCCACTGGAGAGCCATACAAGGATACTTGAGAAAAACTAAGGACTTGTTTCTTGTATATGGCCATAAATAATTGAAACATGAAAGATTTTTGGATTTTAGTTTCCAATCCAATGAATATGACCTAAAATCTATTTTAGAATTTATATTTTGCCTTAATAGTAGCGTGGTAAGTTGAAAAAGTTTGAAATAAGATACCACAGCTAACTTTATCATTGAGGTGGAATATATTGCCACATTGAACACCGCAAAGGTGTTGGAATAGTATCCCACAAACTAATTAGATTGGCATTATAAACTATTTCATTGTAAGACAATCTTAATTGAATGATATTCATTATGTGGCCATCTTCATCTTGTGCTCTTTATTAACTTCACTTGCATTTGATGAAGCACTAGGATCATACAAGAGTACGAGACTTGGTGACACATTAGGTGGTGATCATGGAATAATTCTTACATGATTGTGATCTTAAATCTTTCAAGTCATAAGATCTTATGACACAGGATATCTAAGAACTGAATAGACTTGCACTAATGATGCATAAATGTAAGGGTTGAATGTTGCTCCGTTCCATGAGCAATCTCATATGAGATATAGATGTATGTTAGTAGGTGTTTGTTAGAGAACAAAGCACTGAAGATCCATCAAGAGAATCCACTAGATAACTATAGTGGCAAGTTCTCCCACTTATACTAGTGCATATTATTAGCCCTTTAACTGAGGGATGCATGGTAGCCTTTTGTTTAGTCCTTATGCTATGGCTCTTCCTTGGTCACTTAGCGGGCCACTAGAGTAAAAATTTGGCTTGAGCTACTGGACATAGTAGTTTATGAGATCAAAGATGGAATGCAATAAGTGTATCTCCTACGTGTTCTATAATGATCAATTCCTAAAAATCCTTGCTCAAGGTGATGTGACAATTTAGAAAGTTATTTCCTAAGATGTTGTCACAAAGGAAATCAAATATTAGGAATAGAACTATAGTATCGAGATTATTGTGGAGCCGACTAATATCTTTCCTTGGGCTTCTTTTGAGAAAAAGGAGATGGAAGGACCATATTTGCATAGTACGTGTAATGCTAGAATGATTCTTTAAGAGCATTCATTTCAGCTAATTAGCTGGGCTCCATGGGCTCGAAGTTAGACATTTACTATAGAGATTGGGTACTATTCATTAATTGAATTGAGTCGCTTAGCTTAAAGGAAATTAAGGTAATGTGAATATTTGATATTCTATAAGTCACAAGAAGTTGTGAGCCCATATCCAATGAATGGTAAAACCTAATGGGTCATACACAAAAGCTATTAACATGACCTATTGAAGGAAAGAGAATTTTCTAAGAGTTAGAAAACTCATGATCGATTTTAGAGGAGGTAAAGTTGTAGTCATTTTGACTTGATCAATTTAAATGTGAAATTGGTCAAATTAATTTAAGGGTAAAATTAATATCAATTGATTAAGGGTTAATTAATTGATATCACATAACTATCAATTGATCAAATTAATTTATAAGTTAAATAATTTTGACTAGCTTAAGAAATTAAGCACTTTAACTTAAGAATTAAGTCAAATTATTATTAATTAAATTAATGTATTTAATTTAATTAAATTGGAGAGTTAATTTTTGGAGAGAATGATTAAACGAAGAGTTCATTTAATATGAAATTGGAATTTAATTGCAAGGCATTTCATAAGAGGAAAAGTAAGCTTCAGTTAATATTCTTATTCACTAATCCCTTAGGCTAATGGCCACCTTGGCATGGACACTTGGCACCACCTCCTTGAGGATGGTGTGTAACCTCACACTATCCCCCACTTATAAATAGATATAGGAGAGGATGGGTGGCCACTTGGATACAACATGTAACGTGTGATTATTCTCCCAACAACTTTACTAGCTGGCATGTAATTTGTTAGCATCCCCATTATTCGCTCTTACTCTCTCCATCTTCCACCACCACATTCCTAGCCTTCTCTCATATATCCTCTAAAGATATCTCCAGCTATATTGTATAAAATAGACCCTAGTTATGGTGTGTGGAGTGTTTCATTAGAGGCAAATCATTTAGGTTGCTCTTGCTTTTGTTGAACCAGTTTTTGGTAGCCTCTTTTGGCTAGTTTTGGGACACTTTCTAGTATTCTAATTAAGCTAATTTTTGAGCTGTGTAGTACTCAAGAGGTTCAGACATTCCAGTAAAACTTTCAGTCAAAAATAAGGACTCTAGCTAATGGATAACCAGTGGTGATCTTGCTGCGCTAGTGAGGAGCTTCTCCAACGGTTGATGAGAGTTCTACTCTTGCTCTTCCTTTTCTATTTTCACAAAGGTATTTACCTTCTCTAAATCTGAATTCTATGCATGTCTTGATCCTTGTGGTTGTGTGTAGGCTAGTTTATTTAATTTTTTTAAAAAATATTTGGATCCTAGTGCCACACAAACCTTCAAGAGGAAGGTGTTTGGATGAAAAACTTCATCCAAGAGTTAGATGTGGTGTAGCAACTTATGATCAACTTTTGATCAGGCAAATCTCCTCAAATTCAAGCCAAATTTGGACCAAAATTTTTTCAACTCAATGGAGAGTGTCCAATTAAAATTTCAGCACCAAACTCCTTCAACAAAACCTCAAACATAATCCAAAAAGTCTTTGCTAGAACAAAAGATCACCAAAGCAAGTAATCCAAAATTCATCTTGCATCTAATGCTAAAGTCCGCACACCAATGGATAATCCTTTTTTCCTTAATTCAATTGGAAAAATTAAGAAGAAAGAGAGCTTGGTTGGAGGCTGGAAATGGAAAGGGAGGTGAAGAAGAGAGTGAAGCCTCAACATATGAGAGAATTACTTTTGGAGGAAAATTTTGGATATAACTTTTAGATGCACAAAATGTGTGAATCATATTTAGTTAGTGGCTTTCACCTCTATATGTATATATAGAGGAAGGAAATTGTGATGCCAAGGTGGCATCACACCTTCCTAAGCATGGTAACTTGCAAGCATCTTGTAAGTTACATGCTAATTAGTGTGAATTTGAATTTCATTTGGAATTTACATTTCATCTTGTGAAATGTCCACCAAATAAATTCTAATTCCACTCGAAATGAACATTTCATTTGAGTTCTCCCTCCAAAATCAATTCTTTATTTTAATAAAATTAAACACTTCAATTTAATTAAACTTTGACTTAATCTTTAAGTCAACTAGCTTAACTCTTTAAGCTAGTTTTGTTAACTTAACTCTTTAAATCAACTTGACCAATTGATAGTCATGTGACACCAAACTAAAATAACACTTAAGTTAATTAGTCTTAATTTAATTATTTAAATTAATTAGATCAGTTTAACAATTAAATTGATCAAGCTGAGATGACCAAAAATTGTGTCAAATGATTCTCTCAATTTTTAGTGACCTTAGAATTCTTATAATACTTAAAAAATTTCCCCCAATACCTAGGATTGCCGATTGAATTTTGTGTGTGATTCATTAGGTTCTACTGCTCATTGGGTATGGGCTCACAACCTTTGTAACTGTAGAATATCATGTATTCATTAGTTTAAACTCCTTTAACTAATTGACTCAATTCAATTAATCTCTATTAATTGAAGAGTACGGAATTTCAATGGTCAACATCCAACCTCCAGCCCATAGAGCCCAACATTGGCTGAATGATGTTTTTGGTGAACTATTCTAGCTCTACATGTACCATGCAAATATGGTTCTTCTATCTTTTATCTCTATGAAAAAGGCCGAGGGAAAGATATTTGTTGGCTCCCTAATAACTTTGACATTGTGCACCTATTCTTAATGTTTGACTCTAGTTTGTGACCTTATCCTTGGAAAACTCTTTTTTCAAATTTTCACATTGCTTTGGCCAAGGACTCGTTAGAATTGATCATCATAGAATGCATAGGAAATGCACTCGCCCTTCAGAAAGATGAAAAGTCAGATCCTATCTTGAATCTCATAAACATCTATGTCTAAGTAGCTCATGCCCAATCACTACTAGAATGCCTGCTAGATAGACAAAGTGAAATCAAAGCATGAGGACTTAAACACAAAGTTACAATGAACCCTCAGGTCAAATGACTAATTATATGCACTAGCATAAGTTACAAAACTAGATAATGCCTACTTGTCTATCTAGTAGATTTTTCAGGCAGATCTTCAGTGACTTGTTTTCTAACAAGCACCTACTAATATATACCCATTTCACATATGATTTGCCCATGGAATGGAGCAATATCTAACCTTTAGATTATGCATCATTAGAGCAAGTTTATTTGAATCTTAGATGTCTTATCTTATGAGATTCTATGAAGTTGGATATTTAAGATCACAACTGTGTAAGATTTATTATATGATCACCACCTAGTGCATGTCCAAGTCCTATAGTCTTATGTGATCTAAAGGCTTCAATCATATGCTAGTGAAGTACTATAAACATATGATAAAGATGGCCATTTATGAGAAAATCATTCAATTAAGATTGTATCATAGGTGAAATAGTTTATATTCCAATCTTATTGGCTTGCAGGGAACTACTCCAACAAATAGTACTGAGACACACATAATAGGTGCATAAGAGTTATGCAACTTCTCAAAATTATGTTGGACCCTTTTAATTGTTTTTAGAACTTGTTAAAATTGATTTCCAATTGTGGCAAAAATGTGATGCATAAGGGTAATACTTGTTTTTGCTTGATTGATTATTTGTTAATATGATTAGCATTTAATCGATGGAATTGAATGTCAATTTTTGATTTATTAATTATTCATTTAAATGTTGAATAGGGATGATTATAAATCTTTAACATTGATTTTATTTGTTCCAAGTTGTTGAAATAGGTTGTATTAAATGAGGTTTTGCGTACCTCTTGTTTTATCTTGTAAATGTTATGAGAGTTGAATCACTAGGAGTGAAGTTTTTCTTTCTCTTGCAAGAGTTGTAAGGAGTAAAGAAGATCTTAGGAGGCTTGAAGACACATGAATATATAGGATATACCTATGTAATAGCTTAGTTTAATCAAAATACTTGAAATCAACCAAGTGGGCCACTTATGCTTTAAGTTTATCACTTGGTTAGATTCATGGTCATCCCAACCTAGGAACGTACTAGGCTATTTACTTATTTATACTTTTCATATCCTATTGATGTATGAGATATATTATTAGGACATAGAGTACCTGAATAAAAAGATAAAAATGATGAGATCATTACAAGCAAAAACCCTCTACTTAGAATGTCTAAGTTTTTTCAAATTTTAAGTCACAATACATAAAAATTAAAGAGTTCTAATTAATCCAAGCCTTTCATCAATAGTGCATGCCATGATGATGTTATCGATTTTATGTGATGGCACTCCATCATGGAGGTCATAGTTAGGAGGAAAGTTGTAAGCATACACTTAGCATCAGATACATTTCGTACTTAAAAACATTCATTCGATCATGGGGGATGTTGTGAGGTCATCTTGAATCAAAGTTTGATTGTTGGGTTGGACTTAACACTTAGTAGTACAGATGGCATATGGTGACGTGGGTCTATAGCAAAGGTAAGGCAAAATATATCAAGAGTTGCATAAGATACAATTAGTAAAAGCTGCTTACCCTTTGATTGCTCGTGGATACACCTTGATCTTAGGGGTCCACTTGTAAGTCCTTGGGATATTGATTTTTACTTGGAAATGAGATTTCCTAAATTCTTCTAGGGGTTAAAGGATTTGATAAAATAGTGGGAGAAAAACATGCTAGAAAGACCATGAATTTGTTTTCAATATCGAATGTTAATCATATGCTTATAATTCGTTTTTGCCTTTTGTAAATTTTCAAAATCTCCAAAAGAAAATAGCTAAAAATCTACTCACCAGCATTTTGGAAACCAATAAACTCGCCAGGCCTAACTTCTAAGATTGGTTGAAAAACCTTAACATAATTTTTGACTTTAAAAAAGGACCTATGTCTTAGATCAAAGTCCACTAGACATATTGGGCGATGACCCTTCTAATGAGGCACATCAAGTATTCACTAAATTTGTAGATGATGATCTACAAGTGAAGTATCTCATGTAGGCATCCATGACTAATGAGCTCCAAAAAACTCACAAGCATATGAGACATGCAATGACATCTATCGACACCTGCAAGAGTTGTATGATGTGCAACCGAGATATGAAAGGCTTACCTTATCTAAAGAGCTTTTTAGGTCGAGGATGGTAGAAAGTTTGAGTGTTCATGATCTTGGACTAAAGATAATTAGACTTATCAAAAACCTTGGACAACTTGACATGATCATGGATAATGGCCTCTGTGTGGATCTGATCATCTAGTCATTACACCTATTGTTCGACCAATTCATTATGAACTTTTATATGTCCAAGCAAGAGGTTATAATCAACTAATTGGTTAACATATTTGTGACCGCTAAGGTGATGATGAAAAGGGAAAACTATGTTATGCTTGCTTCTTTTTCTAAGTCTAAAAGCTTAAGGGACCCAAGAAAGAGAGGTAAGAGAAAGAAAAGTTCTTCCTCCAAAGGGAAACAACTCGAGAAAGTTTCAGGAGGGTTAAGAAAAAGGCAAAAACTGATGCAAACTATTTCTATTATGGTAAAAATGGGCGTTGGAAGAGAAACTACAAAGCCTATCTTGCAATCCTTGAGAAGGGTATGTTTGTCATTGAAATGCATTTTACGACTAGTTCTTCCTCATGGGTATTTGATATCATATGTGGTTTTGACCTTTGTAATTCATTACAAGGGATGGAAAGAAAAAAGAGTCTGCGTGAAGGGGATATGATCCTCCACCTAGAAAATGGAGCAAGAGTTTCAACCATGATCTAAGGCATAATCAAGTTGAGCTTGGGGAATTTTAGTATTTTACTTAATCTAATTTATTATGTATTGAATCTTGTTAAGAACATCATTTCAATTCCTATCCTTGATAGTGAAGGATTCGATTTTTCCATATCATGTGGGATTTTAACATTAAAATATGGTTCTTTGATTGCTCAAGGTTTATTGATTAATGAATTTACATATTTAATCAAGCAAAATAAAATTGGATAACCAAGAAGATGCCATTCTTTGGCATGCAAGACTAAGGCATATCTCCAAAAATAGGATGAGCAAGATGGAAGCTCTCAAGGCACTAAACGTTAGTCACATAGAAGACCTTTGTACCTATAAATCTTATTTGAAGGGAAAAATGACCAAGGCTTCTTTCATAAGACAAACAAAGTGCTCTACAGATCCTTTAGATTTAATCCATACAAATGTTTGTGGCCTACTAAGAGTTAGTGTGAGAGGAGGCTATTTTTACTTTATCACCTTCACCTATGATTATAGTTGGTTCGGACATATGTATATTATGAAATATAAGTACAAAGCCTTTGGAAAGTTCAAAGAGTATAGGAGTGAAGTAGAAAATCGAAAGAGACTTAGTATTAAAGTTCTTTGATCAAATCGAGGGGAAGATTACTTATGTACTAAATTCTTGGATTATCTAAAGGAGAATGGGATTCTCTCTTAGTAGATTATCCCCAGCACACCTTAACACAATAGATTAGCCAAAAAGAGAAATCGTACTTTGTTGAATATGGTACATGCATGACAAGTTTTTTGAATATGCCCATATCATTTTGGGGATATGCCTAAAAATGGTGGCGAGGCTACTAAATATAGCACCCTCAAATTCTGTGCCTAAAACATTGCACAAGATATGGTATGGCAAAGCACCCTTTTACCATTTTCTAAAAGTTTAAGGATCTCCCGCCTATGTGAGATGAATAGTAGGAGATAAGTTGGATAGTAGATCTTCTTTGTACAAGTTTGTGGGATACCCTAGAAAGTCTATGGGTTATTACTTTTATGATCCCTCAAAATAAAAGGTGTTTGCTTTAAGGGACGCTTATTTTTAGAAAAGGAATTTCTATTAGATAGAAATAGTGTTGTCATGGAATGTGATGAAGTTTAAGATGATCATCAAATCCCATAAATGGTGGAAACTAGCAGTAACAGAAGCCTCACATAATCAAAAATCAACCTAAAAAGTTTAGATTTCTTAATGAGATGAGCCAATCGAATATTAATACAAAAATCTATAAGAAAGATATATTGGACATAGACTCGAGAAGTTGGCTTGAAGCCATGAGATTCGAAATAGACTCCATGTACTCCAACTAAGTATGGACTTTGGTAAATCCACCAAAGGGAATAGTTCCCATTGGTTGCAAATAGATCTATAACCAAATGCTTGGAGTAAATGGAGAAGTGGTGACTTTTAAGGCACGACTAGTGGCAAAAGGATACACTCAATGACCTAGTATTGATTTCAAGAAAACCTTTTCACTAGTCGCTAGACCTAAGTCTATTCAAATTTTAGTTGCTATAGTTGCATATTATGACTATAAGATATGGCAAATAGATGTGAAAACTACTTTCTTCAATGGAAACATTGAAAACGAAATCTATAGAGAGCAACCATAAGATTTTACATGCAAAAAGAGTGAGAAAAAGTTTGCAAACTTAAGAGATCTATTTATGGGCTTAAACAGGAGTCCCGAATTTGGAACATATATTTCTACAAAACAGTCAAATTGTTCGATTTTATCAAAAATATGTATGAACCACATGTGTATATGAATGCTAATGGGAGTAATGTATAATTTATTATGCTTTACATAAATGACATCCTTGTCATTAGAAATGAGGTAGGAATATTAGAGTGTACTAAAGCATAGTTATCTATTCGATTATCCATGAAGGATATAGGAAAAGCATTCTTTTTATTGGAAGTACCTATCTATAGAGATAGATCAAAGTGGATGCTAAGGCTTTCCCAAACCTCATGCATTGATAAAATACAAAAGAGATTTAGTATAAAAGAATCAAAGAGAGGGTTCATCCCCCTAGGACACAACATTTATCTCTCAAAATTTTTGACCCCTAAGACTGAAGATAAGTGACAAAGGATATCTCACATACCTTATGCCTCAACCATAAAAAGCATAATGTATATAGTTCAGTGTACAAGACCAAATGTGATGCACTTGCTAAGCATTATGAGTAAGTTATAATCTAATCCTGGTGAGAGTCACTGGATAGCTATAAAAGTAATCCTTAAGTACTTGAAAAGGACTAAAGACTTGTTTTTGGTATATAGCAATGTAGAATTGAAACTCGAAAGGTTTTCATATGCAAGTTTCCAATCTAATGTAAATAACCCTAAATCTACTTCTGAATTTATATTTTATCGCAATAGTAGAGCGGTAAGTTGGAAGAGTTCCAAACAAAACACCATGGCCAATTCTACCACAAAGCATAATACATTATAGCTTCAAAAGTTGCAAAGGAAGGTGTTTGGATGAAAAATATTATTCAA
This sequence comes from Jacaranda copaia, assembly GCA_014898725.1. NCBI lineage: Eukaryota > Viridiplantae > Streptophyta > Magnoliopsida > Lamiales > Bignoniaceae > Jacaranda > Jacaranda copaia. Next base: position 203,453 of record JACGDI010005298.1, read on the forward strand.
GAGTTGAATGTAATGCTTAGTATTGCTGAGCCATTATTTGTCTTTTATGACAACAATAGAGTAGTAGCGCAAGCTAAAGCACTATGATCTCATTAGTGATCCAAGAATATTTTCAAGTGATATCATTTAATTTAAAAGATTATTGATATAGGCAACATTCGAGTAGAGAGATTTACCTTGGAAGAGAACATAGCAGATCTACTGAAAAAACCCTATGTAGAACGTCTTTAAAGGACATCTTGAGAAAATAGGTTTTAAGGCCATCGAGCATTGGGTTTAGGGTATATGGGAAATCATTAGAATAGTACCCCATAAGCCAATTAGATTGGCCTTGTAAACTATTTCACTGTAAGGTAATTTTGATTGAATGATATTCATTATATGGCCAGCTTTATCTTATGTTCTTTATTTACTTTACTGACACTTGGATGATTCCCCCAAACCACACAAAACTACAAAACTTGGTCATGTACTGGGTGATCATGGAATAAGTCTTACACGGTCGTGATCTTAAATCTTCTAAGTTATAAGATCTTATGAGATAGGGTATCTAAGATCCCAATAAACTTATAGTAATGATGCTTAAATCCAAGGGTTGGATATTGCTCCGTTCCATGAGTAATCTTATATGCGATATGGATGCATGTTAGTAGGTGCTTGTTAGAGAATAAGGTACTAAAGACCTACTCGTAGATTCCACTAGATAGCTGTAGTGGAAAGTTGGTATTGGCAAGTTCTTCTATTTACGCTAGTGTACATTATTTGTCCTTTGACCTGAGGATCCATGATAACCTTGTGTTAGGTCCTTATGCTTTGACTCTTCTTTGGTCATTTAGTGGGCCACTCAGGTCGAGACTGGGCATAAGCATCTGGCCATGGAGATTTGTGAAATTCAAGATGAAATCTGACTTCTCATCTTGGTAAAGTGCGCGCGCATTTCTTATGTGTTCTATAATGATCAATTCCCAAAAATTCTTGCACAAGGTGATGTGATAATTTGGGAAGGTGTTTCCAAAGCTGATGTCACAAAGGGGATGAACATTAAGAATAGAAGTATAGTATTGAGGTTACTGGGAAGCCAACTAATATCTTACCCTAGGCCTCTTTCGAGAGATAGAAAATGAAATGACCATATTTACATGGCACGCATAATGCTAAAATGGTTCTTCAAGAGCATTTATTTTAGCCAATTAGTTGGAATCCATAGGATTGAGGTTAGACATCGACCATGGAAATTAGATGTTTTTCAATTAATTAGATTAATTGAATTGAGTTTCTTAGCTTAAAAGAGTTTAAGCTAATGTGAATATTTGATATTCCATAACTTATGAGAAGTTTTGAGCCCATGTCAAAAGAATTGTAGAACCTAATGGATCATACACAAAAGCTATTAGCATAACTTATTGAAAAAAGGAGAATTTTCTAAGAATTTGAAAATTTATGACCTATTTTGGAGAAGGCAAAATTGTATTCATTTTGACTTGATAAATTTAAAAGTTAAATTGGTCAAATTAATTTAAGAGTTAAATAAATTTTGACTAGTTCAAGAAATTAAACACTTTGACTTAAGAGTTAGGTTAAATTAATATTAATTAAATTAAAGTGTTTAATTTAATAAAATTGGAGATTTAATTTTTTAAGAGGAAGATTAAATGAAGGGTTTATTTAATATGGAATTGAAATTTAATTGCAAGGCATTTCATAAGATGAAATGTAAGCTTCAATTAATATTCTTATTCACTAATTACTTAGGCTAGTGGCCACCTTGGCATGGACATTTGGCACCACCTCCTTGAGAACCACACACCATGCCACTCTTATATATAGATATAGGAGAAGATGGACAGCCACTTGGATATTGCAAGTAAGGTGTGATTATTCTCCTAACAACTTGAGTAGTGGGCATGTAATTTGTTAGCATCCCCATTATTCGCTCTTACTCTCTCCATCTTCCAACTCCAAATTCCCAGCCTTCTCTCCTATATTATCTGCATATATCTCCATCTATATTGTAGTGAATAGACCATAGCTATGGTGTGTGGAGTGTTTCATTAGAGGTAAATCATTTGGGTTGCTCTTGCTCTTGTTTAAGCAGTTTTTGGCAGCCTCTTTCAGCCAGTTTTGGGAGACTTTCTAGCGATCTGATTGAGTTGATTTTTGAGTTGTAAAATCCTCAAGAGGTTGAGAAATTTGAATAAAAAATTCAACTAAAATGGAGGAGTTCAGCTAAAGAAAAACTGGTGGCGATCTTGCCGTGCCAATGAGCGGCTTCTTCAATGGTTGAAAAGAGTTCTACTCTTGCTCTTCATTTTCTATTTTCTCCAAGATGTGTTCTTTCTCTAAATCTGAATCCCATGCATGTATAGATTTTTGTGGTTGTGTGTGGGCTATTTTATTTATTTATTTTAAAAATATTTGGATCCTAGTGCCACACAATTGTGTTTAGATTAAAAAACCTAATCCAAAAGTTTGATTTAGTGCTTAGCATAAAAGAGCCAACAGTTTTCTGTTGTGAAAGTAGTGGAACCATTGCACAAGCAAAGGAGCCAAGATTTCATTAATTATCGAAGTATATTTTGAGTTGATATTACTTAAACTGAGAGATCACTGATAAAGGTGACATCTGAGTAGAAAGAGCTGCCTTAAAAGAGAATATATCAAATCCACTTACTAAACCCCTAACGTAAAAGGTCTTTGAAATACATCTTTAGAAGATAGGCTTAAGGACTATCGAAAATTTGCTTTAGGGCACATGGGAAATTGTTAGAATAATGCCCCACAAGCTAATTATATTGGCATGTATAACTACTCCTTGTAACAATTTTGATTTTAATGATATTCAATAAAATGGACGTCTTCATCTTATAGATTTATGATTTCTTCACATGCATTTCATTGAAGCCTTTCAACCATACAAGATAGTGGGACTTGGTCACATATATGAAGGAGATCATGAAACAAGTCACTATGGTCATGATTTTAAATATTCCAAGTCGTAGAATCTTATCAGACAAGACATCTAAGATTTAGGTAGAGTTACACTAAACAAACATATTCCAGGGAGTTGAATATTGCCCCATTTCATGCAAAATCTATGTTAGACATAGATGGCATGTCAGTAAGTGCTTGTTAGAAAACAAGTTCACTGAAGGCCCACATAGAGAATCTATGAGGTAGCCATAGTGGCACTTTTGTAGTGGCAAGTTCTTTAACTTACGGTAGTGCATGTAATTCGTCTTTTGACTTGAGGTTCCATGGTAACCCTATATTTAGGTACTTGTGCTTTGATTTTAATTCAACCACATAGCAGGTTGCTTGGGGCTTGGATGGAGCACAAGCTACCTAAGTATGGAGGTTGGTGAGTTCCAAGATGGGATCCATTTCACCTGTTAGTGAAGAATGTGAAGAAAGGTGTGAGCCAACGATCCAATTATAAAACACTAAAACTGAAGTCTAACTTGATTACACCTCCCCAAGGATCTAATTCATTCTGCTAAAGTGGATTTACATCAGAGAATTACCTTAAAAGCAAAATCCAACTGAAAATTGTGAAGGCTAGCTCGAACTCTTTCAATGCAATCTCCACCGACGCAGCAGATTGTGGATAACTTTTTCCCAACCAAAGCTCGTCCGAATATGCTGAAATTTGAACAGGAAATACCCAAATCCTTTTTGAATATACAATAGAAAAATCAGCCAAATCAGAAACTCCAAAGTGCTTCCAGAGATGGCTCCAAGTTTCCTTCCAAACAAAGGATCTCCAAAAGGCTAGCAATCCAATTTGTTTGCCTCTAATGATAAGATCCACACACCAATGGACAATACTAATCTACCATATGTTATTTGGAGAAAAAAGAAGAGATATGAGAGGATGAAGGCTAATTTTGGAGGTAGGAGATGAAGAAAGTTTGAAGCTTCAACACATAAGACAACACATAAAAATTGGAGGGAATGAGAGAATCTAACAATTAGATCTAAAATTCTTGTGCATCACATACATGGGGCCGACCATCCTCAATAGATATCTATAGATGGAGGGAAGGTGTGATGCTTAGGTGGCATCACACCTCGCTCAAGATTGGTGCCAACATGCAAGCAAGTTGTATCTGAAAAAATGTGAATTTGAATTTCAATTAGAATCTTCATTTCATCTAATGAACTGTCACCCAAATAAATTCTAATTCACCCCAAATGAATATTTTATTTGAATTTCCCCCCCAAAATTGAGTCTTCATTTTAATTAAATTAAACACTTTAATTTAATTAATTAACATTTGACTTAACTCTTAAGTCAATTAGCTTAACACTTTAAGTTAGTTATTGTTAACTGAACCCCATAAGTTAACCTAACCAATTGACAGTCATGTAGCACCAATTAAATTAACTCCTAATTTAATTAGTCTTAATTTAACTCTTTAAATTATTTAGATCAATTTAAAAATTAAATTGATTAAGACAAAATGACCAACAATTTAGTCAACCATCTACCTCATCAAAATCGGCCATGATGGAATTTCTAACTTTAAGAAAATTTTCTTCGTCAAGTAGATTTCCAATTAGCTTTTGTGTGTGATCCAGTAGTCTCTACAATTCATTAGACATGGGATCATGACTTTTGTGATTTATCAAATATTAAATATTCACATTAGTCTAAACTTTTTTAAATTAATGACTTAATTCAATTAATTTCATTAATTGAAAAGTGTCTAATCTACATGGTCGATGTCCAACCAGAAGCCCATAAAGTCCAACTAATTAACTGACTTGAATGCGTTTGGAAAACTATTCTAGCTCTATATTTACCATGTAAATATGGTCCTTACGGGTCTTATTTATTCCAAAAGAGACCTAGGATGAGATATTTATTGGGTGTTTAATAGCTGCAATTCTATGTCTCTATTGTAATTTTTGATTCCCCTTTAAGACCTTATCTTTGGTGAACTCTTTTTTTCAAATTTTCATACTATTTTGTGCAAGAATTTTGTGGAATCAATCATTATAAAATACATGGGAGACGCACTTGCACTTCTCAATAACGAGAAGTTGGATCCCATTTAGGAACTCACAAGACCTCCATATCTAAGTAGCTCAATCCAATCTCAACCTGAAAGACCCATTAAGTGATTAAGGAAAAGTCAAAGTGTGAGACCTTGAACGTAAGGTTAACATAGATCCTCAGGTCAAATGACTATTTATATGCACTACACAAGCTGAAGAGCTTGCCACTATCGATTTGCCATTGTGGCTATCTAGTGGATTCTCTGGATAGCCTTATGGATTGCTTTAACAGTCATTTAGTAACTCTTATTGGGGTTGGATAAGAAACGGCTCGTAACACTACAAGTGTGTGCTATATCTAGTCTTGTACATTGAACAGCATATATTGTGCTCTAATGGTAGAGGTATAATATATGTGAGGCATCTTATGTCTCTCTTCTTTTCTCTTAGGGGTCATAAACTTGAAGAAACAAAAATCATGTCCCATGGGGAGGAATCCTTTCCTAGATTCTTCTATACTAAACCTATTTAGTATTTTGTCTTTACAGGGGGATTGGAAAAGCCCTAATATCTTCCTTGATCCATCTCTGTAGATACGTATTCCTAATACATTAAATGCTTCTTCCAAATCCTTTATGGATAATTGAGTAGATAACCATGTTTTAATATACTGTAACATTTTTTTCTCATTCTTATTAAGAAAAATATCATCAATATAAAGCATAATAAATTGCACACTACTCTTACTAGACTTCTTGTACACATATGGTTTATACACTTTTTTGATAAAGTTAAATGATTTAACTATCTTATGAAAATGTGTGCTCCAACTTCGAAATGCTTGCTTGAGTCCATAAATGGATCTCTTAAGTTTGTAAATTTTTTTGATCACTCCCTATGGATGTAAAACCTTGTGGTTACTCTGTATAGATTTTTTCTTTAATGTTTCCATTGAGGAAAGCAGTTTTCACATAAATTTTTCATATCTCATAGTCATAATATATTTCTATAGCATGTAAAATCTTAATAAACTTAAGTATTGTAATCAACAAAAAGGTTTCGTTAAAATCAATACCAGCTCTTTGAGTATAACCATTTGCCACTAGTCACGCCTTAATGATCACTATCGTTCCATTGACTTGTAGCTTTCACTTATAGATCCACTTGCAACTAACAATAACTATTCTCTCTAGTGGATCTACTAAAGTCCACATTTTGTTAGAGTACATAGAGTCCATTTTAGATATCATGGTGTCAAGCCAATATGTCGAGTTTATGTCTAACATAGCTTTCTCATCTATCATTAGATCGTTATTTGAATGGCCCATCTTATGAAGAAATTAGAACCTTTTGGGTTGTTTCTTGATTCAATCAAACTTTTTTAGAGATAGTGTGTATAACGCTTGATACTTTATTGTTTCCACTGTTTGTGGGTTTTGATGATTATCTTGAAATTCATTAAGTTAAAAAATAATGCTTTTTCTATCTAATAAAAATTTCTTTTCCAACAAGGCAACATTTCTTGAAAAAAACACCATTTGTTCCAACGAATCATAAAAATAATAACCTAAAGACCCTCTTTGGTATCCTACAAACTTGCAAAAGATGGATCTACTATCCAACTTGTGTCCCACCAGCTATCTAATGTAAGTAGGAGACCCCTAAACTTTTAGATAAGTATAAGAGAGTGCTTTGTCATACCACATCACATACGGCATTTTTGGTATCAATTTCAAAGGTATTACATTTAATAACTTCACTATCATTCCTAAGGTATATCCTCAGAAAGATATAGGCACATTGAAAAAGCTTATCATGGAATGTACCATGCCAACAAGGTACACTTTCTCCTCTTAGCTATTCCATTATGTTAGGATGTGGTAGGTGGAGTCCATTGTGAGAAAATCACATTCTCTTTTAGATAATCTAAGAATTTGGTATTTAAGTATTCTTTCCCTCGATCTGATTGAATAATTTTAATGCTAAGTCCCTTTTGCCTTTTTACTTCTTTCCTATGATCTTTAAACGTTTCTAAGGCTTTGAAATTGTACTTCATAAGATACACATGTCTAAACTGTGTATGATCATCAGTGAAGGCTATGAAGTAAGAATAGCCTTCTCTCCCACTAACTCTTAGTGGGCTACAAACATCAATATGAATCAAATACAAAGGACTTGTGGTTCACTGTGATTGTCACACAAAAGAAGCCTTCATCATTTTTTCCTTCAAACAAGACACACAAATAGGAAGGTCCTCAATGCTACTAATATTTAGTACTTTGAGAGTTTCTAAATTTTTCATCCTGTTTTAAGAAATAAGTCTTACATGCCCCAAAATGGCATCTTCTTAGTTATCTAACTTTTTGTACTTGATTGAACATGGATGAATAAAGGTTGGGAATCCAATATGTATAATCCATTGTTTAATATACCTTGTGCAATAAAAGAACCATTCTTTAATACTTTCAAATTTTCATTAGATATTGAAAAATCATATCCTTCATTATCTAAAATAAGAATAGAAATAATATTCCTAACAAGATTAGGTATATAATAACAAAGATCCAGTACAATTTTGGTGTTCTCTAAGTCTACCTTGATCATGCATTGGACCATGGTTGCAATTTTTGTTCCATTTCCTAAGCGGAGGATCATATCCCCTTCATTAAGACTCGTTTTTATTTCTAACACTTGTAGTGAATTACAAAGGTGAGAACGGTATGTGCTCGCAAATATCCATAAGGAAAAATTTGTCGTCAAGTGTACTTCAATAAAATACATACCTTTCTCAAGGGTTGTAAGATATGCCTTGGAATTTCTTTTTCAATGTCTTTTTTCACCACAATGGAAATAAGTAGCATTGGTTTTAGCCTCTTTCTTCCTTTCTGATTCCCCCAGAACTCTTCAAGGGTTGCTTCTCTTTGGAGAAGGAACTCTTCTTCCTTTTACCTCCCTTTTCTAGCACCTCTAAGGCCCATAAACTTGGAGAAAGAAGCAAACATAAGAGGTTTATCTTTCTTCATAGCTGCCTCGACAGTTACCAACATATTAACTAATTCATTAATCATTTTTTCTTGCTTTGAAAGTAGAAGTTCACAATAAATTGGTCAAATGAACTAGGCAATGATTGAAGGATCAAATCCACATAGAGCTTATTGTCCATGATTAGGTCTAATTAACCTAGTTTTTCCATAAGCCTAATCATCTTTAGCCCATGATCATGGATACTCGTTTCTCTATTCATTCTTGTCCTAAAGAGCTCTTCAAAGAATGAGAACATTTCATGTCTAGTTTTAATACTATACAACTCTTGTAGAACATTAATTGTTAGGAGAAAATACCTATTAAGTTCATATCCTATTACTACCTCCATTTAATCAGCTGATGACTGAAAGAGAGTTGATTGGACTCTTTTGGCATTAGTCTTTACTCCTTAATGGTATCAACGCAGAAAATACAAAAATTTTGAATATTTTAGGTAAGCCATCAAATTGAGGGAAGGTTTCATCATTTTTCCACTCTCTTCCTCATTCCCTGCCCCACCTCCCCATTTCTTTTTATATACCTCCTTAACTTTTCTCTTCTTTTCTCTTTTCTTTTGCAGGTTAAAAATTATAGCTTATTCTTATCAACTCATAAAGATGTGTATCGAAGATCACACAGAACTATCTCTATGTATTATCATTGGAAGTGACAAAGACACCCTTAAAGTTAAAAATACCAAGTTGGTTATCCATAAATCAAGCAATGATGCTGTTCATTCCATACCTCAAGCTCCCAGTAACTCTATGCATATCTAAAAGTGGTCTAAAGAGGCAACTAGGGTAGTGATTGTTCCACATTCTAGCATTACATCTCATTCTAGGATACTTCTCTTGAAGTCCTCTCTTTATGATGCCAAAGCCACTAGCTTAAAATTTTCATTTGTAGGTCATCACCCTAACATTAATGGATGCTCATTGAGGACTCCTGCAGCAATGTTTGGCGTCATTCAGGTTATTAGGAGTATAATCAGAATGCTCTAGGCCATCATGTATAAATTCTTTGCTAAGCTAGGATCTATGTAATAGTCTATGCCTTGCTTTTCATATATGTTTGCCACAAGAACATCCACCTAACTTTCCTTGAGCTGTGGTGCCCTTCCATAAATAGTTTGCATTCTACTATTGGTGAAATTTTAGTTTCTCTATGTGATCTTCTCGAACTTAGTGAATTGCCTATCTGTGGTGGTTTCTATGATGAAGCTATCCCTATTGTGAAGGAACTATTTGGTGATGGTAGACATGTCCCTTTTCTACCATAAAATTTCAAGTATCTATTCTTGGCTTATCATATACTCTTAAAAAACTCTAATAGCATTCCTATTTCTAATTGGATTAGCTTTTGGTTTAAAAAAGCAACTAGATATGCAGAGCCACATTTGAGATCTTCCCAAAAAAGGTCTTTGAGCCAAAGAGTTCTCACAATCCATGTAGAAAAATTGATGCATCACTTTTTCCTCGCACTAAGAAATATGATAAGCCATTTATGATGTTGGAGATTGAAGAAGATGTTAGAGAAGAGACCTACTTGGCTACTTTCCTTTCATGCCGGTTATGTAGTTTAATTCTACTACATTACAAAGCAAATCTAATTTGTGCCACTATCTTCTAGGTTGCTATTAGAATAGCAAATGGTGATAACTTTTCTCTTGATGTTTCTATATTGGCAGGCATTTATTGTAGTTTGAGGAATATATCGACTTCACCAAATCTTTCAAAATCTTCTTCTATCTTTCTCATTCGTTATGTTCATAGTTGGGTGAGGTACTATTTTAGCACTTATTTGTTATCCAAGTTGATGCAAGAGGAGTTGAGATGGTTAAATATGTGGGGGAGAATATGGCCAAATATTTTGATCTTTTAGAGACTTGAGATTTGTTCGTCAGTATTAATCTTTTAGCCATTTAAAATCTACACTCATTTCCATACAAGTAGTTCACAGTAATAGATGGCCCATGCATATCGAATACTTATAAAGATTTTTTTGTGGCTTTATGTTCAAGTTATTTAACATTTTGATGTGGAAAAGAGCATATCATTGAAGCCTATACCCTTCATCGATTTAATCCACAATGTGGATTTTGTCAACACATCCCAAGCAGCTTAAAAAAGAGATCCTTACTTTTAATTTGCACTAGCTTATTTGAATTTGTCTATCATTTACCTCACTGAACACATCTTAAAAACTTATCATTCTTGACAATACTTCTTTCTTTCCATTAGCCACAAAGGAATTTGCAAATTGGTTTGACAAACACTAAAAGGCTTCACAAACAAGTACTAAAATTGTTCTGAAAGTCAATCAAAGGGATGTGGAATCAAATTCTGGTCAATTCACTCAACTTGGGGAAAGAGTTGAATAGCATGGGTTTAAGCCTAGGCTTCTTGCAAAAAGTCCATTTCATCCTAAACAAGCATTAATTAATGATCCTAAAAAAAATCCAGTAGCCTTACCTCTTCAAAATCCTATTATTTCAATGCAAGTTAAAATGAGGAATTTGGAGCCTAAGGAGTACAACATTGCTGAACATACTAAAGTGTTGTCTAAAAGACATTTTGGCATACTCGAGGTTTCATTCCCTACTAATACTCCAATGGAGGGAAATGAAATATTTATGCACTTTCTTACTCTAATGACGACTCTAGTAATCAATGCATACTCAAGAAAAAACTAAAGGTTTTGGGTTTAGATAACATTAGTATTAATTCAAATTTCTTTGTAGATATCCCAAGTTCTTCTTAACCTTTGGATGAATTAGGAAAATATGTAAAATTATTGTACATATTTTTATATCATACACCTCTCTTTTTAAGATAAATATTTGCTAATCCTTTGCACTAAACTCTTTTTTTTTCCTTTTCTTTATAGCTTATAGATCTTGAAATACCAATCTTAATTACTTCTGAAGGTAGTGTTAAGTAAATCGGGCTAATCCTTTTCACTTGCTTGAAACAACCGTTCCTCAACCTCTTGATGATAGCATACAAGCTTCTCATGATACTGCTAATTCCAACAAGTGACCCAAGAGAATATTACTTGACATTGAAAATCATAAGGCTTTTGCTGAGAAAGACAAGCCCAAAAAGACATTTGAAGCTTTATCTTGGGTACTTCTAGTTGTTGAAGTTCCTGAATTTTATCCTTGAGTTATAAAGATTGAAGTTTGAGTAGGTATTACTCAAATTCTATTGGGAATGAATATGTCACAAATTCATGAAAACTTCATTTGAGCAACTCTCTGAAATAAAACCAACAATTGATGTTGTGATCACAAAGATGAGATTATACATAAAAAACATATCATCTTTGGAAAACTACTTGAGATCTTTCTTCGAGGGTGTTTCCAACTACATAAAGGTTAAGCCAAATTCAACTCAAAAAGAAACACAAAAAGCTCATGACAAAGCATTATTTTTTGCGCAACAAGATCTTTTAGAGGCCGAAGCAATAGAAAGTGAAAGAGTTGAAGAGATGAATGGCCCCAAGGATGAACTTCTTCAAATCTCCAAGTAGCAAGAGGAATTGAGACCATGACTTGCTTAGTTAAGCAGTAAGGAAGAAATTGCAATTTCATCACTCCATAAGGCAAAAGAAAACTTGTCCATTATTTAAAAAGAATAGGCTACCAAGAGAAATAAAATTTCAATTCTTGAAGACACTCCATTTTTGACTGATCAAAAGGTTGAGGCTTTAAAGAGGATGGGGACACTACTTGAAGAATCTAGCAAGGGATTAGTAGCTTTTGATATACTTGCATAAGCATTTAGCTACTTAGCATAAATTTCTTTCTTTCTTTCGTTCATTCATTCTTTTTTTCTTTTTTTAGTATCATTGATGTAAAAGAATACTTTATTACTACATATACAATAAAAAATTGTTCTTTTTTCACATGTTCTCCTTATGCGTTCTTTTTTCCTAGTATATCTTCAAATTGATGCCAACTTCAAAGAAAAATTGTATTCCATTGCCCCAACAATTAACTTGAATAAACTTACTTAAGCTCATGAGCTATCTAATGAACAAACCTAAATTATAATTGAACTTGGAAACAATCAAAACTTTTTTCAATGATATGTTTGGATTGATAAATCATCAAGAATTACTCCAATAATATGATTGAACTTGGGAAGTCCTCAAAACTCATTCCAATGATATGATTGAACTTGGCAGTCAATCCAACTTTATCCAAATGACATGATTTAACTTGGGAAGTAAGTCATCCACATTTGATCCAATGATATGATTAACTGGAGAAACCATCCAAACTTATTCCCATGATGTGATTGAACTTGGGACAAATTTACTCCAATGATATCATTGAACTTGGAAAACCATCCAAGCAAGCTTTTTATTTATTTATTTATTTTTATATGTGACTAAATTTGGGAAATAACTCCTAAGCTACCTAACAGGGATCGAGTCATTACGTAGTTTAAAGTAAACATTATTTTTTAGGGGTGGGGAGGTGCCGTTCACAGTTTATACTCATGTGGACAAGGTGTATCCATTGCATAAACACTTTGGACTAGGTAGGGTATTTAATATTTTAACCACATAAAAATACCTTTAGTATGGAAAGTTAGCAGTTTAGCCACATGTACTATCATTGGTGGTAACTGTACACAGTTTATACTTATGCTGGCCTAGAGCACCATACAGTTTAGGCTCATGTGTCAAGGAGCAATATGCAGCAACATGCAATTTAATCTTATGCATCAAGGAGCAAACTTTCTCATGGATAATGTCACTTCAAAGATTTGCTATTTTTGGGGCATAGGCGTAATCCATCTTTGTCAAACAACTTGTAAACACTATTGTTGCTGACTTCTTTCACCATAAATGGACCATCCTATTTTAACATAAAATTACATCCCATTCACTTGGTGATGATAATGGGCCTTGTTACTTCCAAAGTCAAATCTCTAACTTGAAAAGATCATAGATGAACTTCTTATTAAATGCCCTTGCCATTCGTGCTTGATAACATTCAAATTGTTGTTGCCATTCAAGTCTTCTATCATTCAATTCTTCCAATTCTTAAAGTTGAAGTTGAACATTATCTTCAGTAGTTTGTCTTTCTTGAATTGCTATATGGAATAAGGGTATTTAGCTTTCAAAGGGGAGAAAAGCTTCAATTTTATAAACCAATGAATATGGAGTAACTTGGGCAGCAACTTGATGAGTTGCTTGATATGCCTAAAGTGCTTTTCCAACTTTCGCATGTCAATCTCTTTTTGATTTTGACACCACTTTCTTCAGTAGAATATAGAAAGTTTTATTGAACACCTTTCCTAAACCATTTTTAGCCGTGTTATACATTAAGTAATTATATTGCTTGAATCTAAATTATGTGTAGATCTTATCCATGAATTTAGCGTATGAAGGCTTTCCATTATCAATAATGATGCAATGAGGCATTTTATACCTAAAAATCAAATTATATTAACTGAACTTAAGAATGGTTTTTTTTCTTCACTTCTTTGAGAGGAATTGCCTATGCCTACTTAGTGAAATAGTCTGTAGCTGCCAATTTATAAGCATGACTAGTTGACAACTTAGAAGCAATAAGATCTACAACATCAAGTCCCCTTGCATCAAACGGCCATGACGCAATTATAGGATGTAAGAGTTTAAGAAGCTGATACATAAAGTTAGCATGCATTTGACAAGCTTCACACCTCTTCGCATAACTCTTATAATCCTTAATTGTACTAGGCCAACAGTATCCTTACCTTTTAATTTAAAAATAAAGCTTAAGACCTGATTAGTGAGCTCCACAAACATTAGAATGTGCCTTAGCCATAGCTTTAGTTGTTTCTTCAAACCTTAAGCAGCATTGATAAGTAGCTTCATAAGATGATACAAAATATCTTTATATAAAATAAAGCAAAATGACCACCGATGTACCTCTGTCCTATGATGAGGTCTTGCGGTAATTATTTGTGCTTTAGATTGTCAATCAGTGATGTCCTCCAATCTTCATCTTCACCAACTAAGACTAATATGGCATTTGCTTCCTCACGATCAAGCTTAATGAGTGAAGGAACAATGCATCTATTGCATACTAGGATATTTCTCATTTCTCCATTGAAAAGGGCTAAAGTTGTAGCTAAGTTAGCTAATGCATCTGCCATCTTATTTTTCTTCTTGGGGATGTGACTTGAGGCAACACTTTCAAACTTCCTTAACAGATAAGAGGCTAGTTGAAAATAAGGGATCAAATCTTCTTTTTTAACCTCATAAACATTTAAAAGTTGATTAATAACTAGTTCTAAATCACTATAGACCTCAACTTCTAAAACTTCCATTTCAAGTACTATTTGAAGCCCAATAATCAAAGCTTAATATTCTAGAACATTATTATAACATAATTCATTTGGTACAATGGAATATGTCAAAACTTGTTTTTCTAGTGAAACAAAGACGATCCTTGCCCCTGCTCCATCATATCGAGTTGCTCCATCAAATAACATTGTCTATGATAGCAAGATCTCGACAAAGAGGGCATTACCATTAAGTAATTCATTGGATACCTTTCAATCTACAAGAATGGGGTGATCTGTCAAGAAATTAGCAAGAGTTTGTCCTTTAATAGTTTTTTGAAGTATATATGTGATCTCATAATAATTGAATACAACATATTACTTAGCTAATTTTCATGAAAGCACTGGTCTTAACATCATAAACTTGACAGAATGAGCATGAGAGATGAGTCGGATGGAATTTGCTTTATCATAGTGCTTTAAATTTTTGATTGCATAAAACAAAGTAAGGCAAATTTTCTCAATAAGGGAGTATTTTAATTCATTCCCAGTTAAGGCTTTGCTCTGATAATATAATGTTTTCTCATTTACTTTTTTCTTTTCCTGAGCAATGAGTACACCAATTAACTATTTTTATGCTACAATTTATAATATCAATAGTTTTCCAAGTATAAGAGCTCCTAAAATTGGTGGATTAATGAGGTATATTCTTATTCTCTCAAAAGCATTTTCACATTCTTTATCCTATATGAAAGGCATCTTTCTTCTTAGGTGATTAAATGGTTGACATCGTTTAGCCAAATTTGATATGAACATTCTTATAAATGCAAGATTACCTTGTAAACTATACAATTCTTTAAGATTCTTGGTGGTGGTATCTATTAGATAGCATCGATTTTAGTAGGATCAATTTTGATTTCATGATGTCAATCTATAAAGCCAAAAAACTTGCCAGACGTGACACCAAAAACACACTTGAGCTAGTTCATCTTCAAGTTGTATTTTCTCCATCAATCAAATACCATGCGGAGATCTTCCATGTGATTCTTTTTTTTCTTAGTCTTGACTACTGGATCATTAACATAGCACTCTATCCTTGTAAATAGCATATCATCAAAAATATTTTATGTGGCTCATTGATAAATTGCACATGTATTTTTCAACCTAAAAGTCATAACCTTGTAATAGTAAATAACCTTTGATGTGTTAAAAATCGTGCACTTCTTATCTTGTGGTGATATTTTGATTTGATTGTACTCAGAGGATCTATCCATGAAAGATAAAGCTTCATGTCTAGTGGTTGCATCTATGATGAGTTCAATAATAGGTAATGGAAAATCACCCTTTGGACATGCCTTATTTAGATCTAAAAAATCAATGCAAATGTGTATCAACCGTTCTTCTTCTTGATTGGCACATTGCTAGATATCCAAGTTGTATATTTAACTTCTCTAATAAATATTGCAATAAAAAGTTTGTTAACTTTATCTCCACTTAGAGGAATGATCTTCGAGCAAGGCACTCATGATGACTACTTTATTGGACGAGCCCCAAATTTTATGCCAAGGTGATAAATTGCAATGTTTGGATATAATCTTAGCATTTCTTTATATGTCCAAGCAAAGATATCCTTTCACACATTTAAAATTTTGAAATATTGTTCCTCCTCTTTTGGATTTAGAACTTTGCTAATAAATATAGGACAAGGCTCTTTTTTCGTGGTACAATTCAACTTTTTGAGTCATCAACAGTCACCTATCCACCATCTCCAAGTTGTGGAGCAGCTTTTAAGACTTAATCTTCAAGAACATCTATATTAGGATCTACATCAACAGTAATATAGTTACATGCATGTAACTCATCCTTTTCTTTATCATATGGCTATTCAATCTCAATAACTCTCATTCCCTAGAATGTAATGCTCCATTTGTTTTTGAAACTAGGATAGGTTCCAATATCTATCCTAGGTAGTTTGTAGCTTTTATTAAATTACTTGCCAGCAATCTATTGAATTCTTCAAGACATGGATCATGTGATGCAAGATTTAGCTCATCTTTAATACTTGTATAATTAGAGCTAATGGTGATTTCTGCTTCATCTTCATTAGCACCATTCTCTTTATATAAATATTTTATGATGCACTATTTTATTTTCAAAAGTTAGTCCATATTGATTATTAAGATTGTAGATTTGGCTCTATTTGATTGAGATAAAGGAAAAGTTTGATCCTTATTTTTTGACTCCAACATATTAATATTGTTATAAACACTTTTTTTTCTTGCTCTTGTTGTAGTTTTATTTTCAAGTCAATTAAACATAAAACCTCACAAACTTGCATTAAGCTTGCTTTGATTTTTAACACCAAGTCTTCTAAAGGCAAAAGGATGAGTAATTGGAGTATTGAGACTATCAAATACAGAACTCAATGATTATTCGATTTTTGTTCTTCTTACTTCGCATGATCTTCTATAAAAATATGTTGGACATCAGTATGCTTATTCATCTTCATCACATATATCCTTACCAGTTTTGCAACTTTAAATCCTAAGCTAACCCTTACTTTGCAGGTTGCATTTCACTTACTGATTCAAGATCCAACTAGAGTTTAGCATCAGCAAAGTTGATTCAGCTTCAATAAATAGCTTCACATCTACATCAAATTTCATAACTTCTCTATTTCTTGAATACTTGAAGTATTGATAAAGAGTGAAAGGTATCACCCTGGTTTCATAAAGCCACAACCATACCAAAAGTAAATGGTAGGAAATCTTTGTATCAATAACATGAAATAAAGTACTTACCTCCAACTCCATAATTGTGAGTTCTAGAGAAATCATATCATTAACTTATTGGCATCCTTAGTTGAAACCTGAAATTGTTAGACAGTTGTGTGAGAGATCTTCAATAGAAATCCCCAAATTCTTCTGGTAGATTTTGGCATGATATTGATGCTAGATACTCTATAAATGAGTATACAATTAACTTTTTACCCATATATGAATCCTGAAATAAAAAATAGCGTATTGTGAGGTTATGATCCCAACACTAAGTCCTTATCTGTAAAACTAATGGTTGTACAATAGGAAATGGAGTGTTGCTCTTCAATTTTAGAGTATATAGCATGCATTACTTCAATTGTATAATTAAAGAATCTTGTAGGAAAATAATCTTTCAAAGTTACTGATTCCTTTTGTAACCTGCCAATGAATTTTCCAACTTGCCATTCTTAGCCTTTAGACTTTTCATCATCCTTGGTTGGGGAAGTCTAACCATATGTGAGACCTTCAAAGCTAATAGATGAGATTAATTGACACATTTTCTTTTTCTTTGTCAATGCATCACAAAAGTCCACTTACTACTATCTCCAATTTCCAGCTTACTCATTTCATCAATAAATTGATTCTCCACTAGCATTGGATCTAAATTTCCAAACAGAAGTATTGTTGATGCCTTCATGAGTGAAGATGAGAAGGCATTATCTTTGCTCATAACATATGTTGTATCTATTACAGTTATAGTGCTAACAAAGTTTAACCCAACAACATCTTCTGTATCAAGAATTATCTTTCAATCTCTTGCTAATTATCATTCACCTTTCCAATTTCTTTAGGATGTTTTAGTTCCAATAGTTCAATTAACTTCTTTATCAATAATTCATTAAAGATGTGAGATAGATTAGAATATAGAAATGGATACTTCTTCTCTTGTATTTCTACTAGTGTTTTCTTTTCTGTTGAAATGTATTGATCTTCAATTTTCTCATCAACCTTTTTATCACTTGTGGGAATCATTATGAAGGCTATCTTGATCACCATAGATTCCTTTGTAGCAGCTTTGGCATATTTTTTACTTTTCTTTGAATCTTTCTTCTATTTTTTTCTTTTTTTATCTTTAACAAGAATTTTAATCCTGTAATCAACAAAGCCTAGCTCTACATTGTGGGCATGAGTGGCTAATTCCTCAAAAGTACAAGGCTTAATTCCATGAAGAATGTAGAGAAGTTCCCAATATGTAGCTTGAATACGTATCTCCACCACAGATGTCTGTAAGAGTTTATCATTGCAATTAAAACTTAATGCATACAAACAATAGATATAGTCTACCACTAGCTCATTCTTCTATTATTTTGCATTGGTAAGTTCAATCATTCTCACAGTATAGTACATACTATAGAAGTTATTTAAAAACTTTCTTTCCATTTGATCCCAACTATCGATGGATTCAAGTTCTAAGTAGACTTACCAGTCAAAGGAATTTTCTTTCACTGAATGCATGAACTATTTCATAAGAAGATCACCATAAGTCCTTGCATTGTTGCATGTCCCCAAGAAATAGGCCACATGCTGTTTTAGATTTCCCTTCCCATCAAACAATTAGACGTTTGGTGGTTGATATTCTTTGGCAGTCTCAGCGAGTCATTCCTTTTTGTATAGGGCTTTGAATATACAAGAGAACTTTGACAAGGGATGCCATAATAACCTCCAGTAGTATTAGTGATGATGTTCTAAAATTGTTGAACTAATAATGTAGCAATAGAAGTCACATATTAGTTGTTCTTTTGATATGCTTCCCACTTGTAAAGCATCTTTTCAACTTATTTCTACATTATTGTATGGTCAAGAAAAGATTGATGGTTATAGCTAAATCCTCTAAGATGAGAGTATTCCTATTTGTTCCTGAGTTGTGCAACTTGTAGAACTTTCTCTTCAATAATTTTTTGGAGGTCAACTATAGCTTGAGCCATTCGAGCAAGTTGTTCATCCATTATTGTTGTTATAGCCAGTAGCTTAGCAAATACGATGTCTTAGGATTTGTTTCCCTTGGACTTCTAGATTTAGAATCATAAGATGGAATAAAATCAGTATCTTGTGCCCAATCATGGGTTGATCGACAGATTCAGCTGCAAGGTTAACAACATTAACAATATCTTTCTTAGCCAAGGTGAGTTCATTCCTCTTAGGTGTCATTGAGTGATTGCAAATATGTTCAAAATTCAAATGAGAGAAAGAGATGAGGGGTAGATTCATGTCCTACTGGGCATGCTTTTCATTATTTGCAAAATTAAATCACAAGATAAAGAAAGATAATGGACAAATTGAATTTATATTAAAGAATAAACGAGAATTACAATTTATTAGAGAAAAAATAAATTCTATAACAAAACTAATCCCCTAATTCTTTTCCCAATATATGATCTAAAGGCTTGAGGTTTGTTTCTAGATATATGGTGTTGTATCCTTAGACTTGATAAAAAAGCACTACAAAATTTGTTTGAACTTGAATCTTGACTCCAATTTCCAAGGACTTGATGAGTTGATGCTTTGAAGAGGTGTAGGACTTTTACAGTATCAAACGTCATCACAACAAAAACTTGAAGTTTGAAAAATTGAGTGTTAGACTTGAGAATATATGTCTTTGAACATGAAAGTATGAATATATGTAACTATGTAAGTCTCTAAACACTCATTTGTATAGGTGTTTATTAGAAAACCCCCAAATGACTTGGACTTCTATCATAGTAATCTCCTTGGTACACATGTTAAGATATAATATCAAATATTTTGACTTGATTGATACATGCACATAGATATGCCACGTGTTGTAATCTAGTTAGCCCATAATTGCTAGGCCACCAAACTTGATTTGACCACTTTGGCACTTGTTGATTTTTAATTTGTTCATAAATATATATTAGAATATTAATTTAAATTAACTATTTATCTTTTGGAATCAAATTTAACAAATTCCAATACATAAATAGAAAATTTTAAATTAAGAACTAATATATTATTTACGCATGTCATTTTTCAATTAGTTCAAAAACTAATCCATCTATATAGATGTGGTCTCTGATTGGCATATTATCACTCCTTCAATTCTCAATCATTTGATTTTTGATTAGCTTCTATATTTGATTTTCCTAGCTTTATCTAAGTCTAGAGTTTTTACTCATTTGCTCTCTTTGATTCTCCTTGATGAAGTTTTTCACTAGGACCAATTTCATCATCATAAATTTCATTACTATTAGAAGTTGGTGATTCTTTTTCTCCTTGCTCATACTCTGCAGTTGACTCTTTTCTTTCAATAGGACAACCAAACCAAATTGAGGAATCACGGACCTATGCATCGACAACGAAAAAGATGTATAATTGCTAATAGTTGCAACCACTACAACATGAGCCGTTATTTCTTGAGTTGCCATGAAGTAGTTAGAAACCATAATTTTGTTTAGCTTCTCCATGCTCCTACACACTTTTACAACAAGTTCTCATGTGACAAGATTGAATTCACTGGCAACAAAAATAAATAAAATGTTGATCATGACAATGATATCAAAATACCACTCTTTTAGAGGATTAGTAGCATCCTTATCATTTGTCACCTAACTTTGTGTGAGAATATGGCTCCTCTCATGTGTCCTAGCTATCATGTTGTTGTTTACTCTCATTAAAGTTTGCATATCAAAGACCCAAAGTATCCTAAACGTATCATATCAAAAGCAGCAAAAACTATTTCGTAGTCCCCACTCACATGAAGCTCAATGGGTCATTCATCATCCATCCTTTCTTCAGATAAGGTTTTAGGGTTTTACTGAATTTTCTCAAAAGTCATTTTAATTTCTTAGCTCACAACTTACGTGAGGAATTAGTGGAGTTTTTTAGCCCATTTTCTTAGAAACAATGAATGGCTTCAAGTGTAGGGTTTTCTCTTCTCTTTGTTGAGGATTTTCCTAGGGGAGATATATTCTTCCATTTGGGTTATCTAATTGAGTTTTATGTGCAAAGCGTAGACCTAGTTGTTGATTAAATTCAAAACATGGCCATCACTAGCTATTTCATAGAAAAAGGATGATGCATCTGGACCATATATTGGAAAAGTATTTACTCATGTACAACTTTCAATGGGAAATGAAACCAACAAATCCATCAGATAGTAATGGGCTCACTAATTCTTTGTACCACAAACCAAAAGCTTCCGCCATGTTTCTTATAACTATCAAGGCTTTTTTTTCCTGCACAACATATAACAAAACCATGTAATTAGGAGGCATGTTTTCTGCTAAGTCTCATTTATGCCTTTTTAGATCCTTTCACACTAGCTTCTCATAATGTCTTACTTGGGGTTGACTATTTGTAGAAATTTGAGTGCATTCATGAACTTCAAGAAGACAATTTTAGTAAACAGGATAAGGGCAAATTTTTTTAGCTAAATAAGTTATAATAAGGAAAAAATAATGGATGATGAAGCATTTTTAACATATAAGAAAAAAAAACCAGCATTGATCAAGATAGAGATTCCACATGTCCTAAATTGCTTTTTATGTGTGTGTGTGTGTGTTTGTGTCAAAGTTTTACTATTGACTATTAACATGCATAGAATTATTATATAATTAATTATTTTGCGTACAGTTATGGTGGTAAGTCATAACATGACTTACCACAAGGAGCAAATTGGCAACATGATAAACTAAACCATACTAGAAAAGTACATCAGCAATGCACTTGTATATTGATTACAAGATCATTATCAATAAAAAATTATGTGACTGTATTTATATTCTTAATTGTTTCTATAGGAGAAGAATTGGTTCTAGCCTTACAGTTTCATTGCCAAACCTATCCTTAGAAGGATGTTACATCCATAGTGTGGTGGTTTATCTAACATGTAATTCCTCTGTAAATAAGTATTTCTTTCAGAGCATGGCCATAAGTTCTAGATAGGTCAAAGAAATATGCTAAACTAAATATAGGCATAATGGTCATGATCACTCAAGAAGATAAATTTTATCTTTACGTTATAATTATTTCTTTCATTTGTGTTGACAACAAATATCTACAAAATAATGGCAAGATTGAATAAGTATTAAGTAACAAATAATTATAACGTAAAGATAAAATTTATCTTCTTATTCATTCATCAAATAGAGAATTGTTGTCTTCTTGTTCGAACAATATGAAAACAATTAAATACTGTCCTTATGGAAATAAGATTTCTATTTTGAAAAATTTCTTTAATAAATTTTTCAAAATAGATTTCTTTTTGTTATAAAATCTTACCAAATAGGCAACCATTTAACTAACAAATCTAGTATGATCTCTATATTCTACTTATGTTGTCTTTAGGTTTTTTGTAGTATCTTAATTCACTTAAATTGATTTTGAACCTTTTAAATATCCACGATTGAAATAAAATTGAATTTTTTGTTGAATGCCAAACTATATTTTGAGACTTAAATTTGGTAATATGTAACATAAGTATAATAATCCTTAGAGCAACTCATCCAACTGCAATTCCATTTGCACTTGGCAAACTTTTATCTTGTGACATAATTTTGGCAATATCAAGATCATGTGTTTCTTTAGGAATTCTAGATAGCTCAAGGCATTCATTGTTAAAGTGGAAAAGTCATGGGCAACTTTTGTGGCATAAATCTCCTACATGCTCACATATAGAATAGAGTTCATCATTTTCTACTGAAGATGATGACTTAAGGTTTCTTCACAATTTGTGGGAATGCTAATGCACGGATAACCAAATGGAAATATTTCTTTTTGCAATTCAAAAAGATTTCATTCCTTTCTGATTGTACTTTTCTGTTTATTGAATTACAAAAAGAGCAATTCTTGTTTCATGAGAACTATCTTAGTAAGACTACAAACCACCTAGCACATACTAGTTAACCACCCTGAACATAATATAATGGTATTGCTTGTATAGCTCCAGCATAACTAGTAAGGGCATTTTTACTGTGGTTGGCACCCATACCCCTTTGACTTGATTTGTATAGTTGCTCTTTGGGTAATAATCGCTAGGCTGATCATAAAATTAATCACACTAGTAGTGGCAAATGGGTAGATTGGGCTAGGTCTTCATAGGTTGGGTTTAAAATAGGTTGAACTCAAAATTTTTTTATAAAAATGGGTTAGGTCGGGTTCGAAACAAAAAAAAAATGTAAACGTTTTGCTAAATATATTATTATATTATTTTATTAAACTATAAACTATTTATCTTTATTTGACGTATATTAATTAATTATTATTAAATCCTTATTAATCACATAAAATGATATCAAATTAAGTAAACTTATAATTTACTTATACTTATTATTTTATAGTATTTATATTTTTTCTTATAACAAAATAACAATGTTGCTTAATGAATAAAACATAACTATTTAAAATATTTAAATATTTAGTACAAAATATTTACGTTGTACCCAACAAACAAAAATCAATCAAATTCAAACTTCTCCAATCAAAGTCAAACTTACCATAATGAAGCAAAAAGTTAACCTACTCCTTTTCCATTTAAGCCAAAAAATCTGATAAACTCTTTATAATTCCATTTATACTAGATTAAGCATAAGTCCATACAACCGGGCTCACTAATTATCTAAATACACTCATACTTTCCAACCTTGTTTAAAAAATTAAAATAGTAGCAATGTTTTAAATTTAGCTCAAAACTAGCAAAATAAGTTTTCATCAAAACATATATCCTATGCATCCTACACATGGCAGCATCATGCTATCAATTCTAGTTATCAACTTTAAGGTATTCTCTATTATATGATGCAATACAAATTGCCAACAATATCACCCATCTTGGTTGGATATACAGTAGAGAAGATATCTCAAAATACATTCTGCTAAGAAAAAATGTAAACTTAGTCATCTTTGAGTAAGAAAATTGCTGGGCATTTAATTGATAAAGATGAAGTGTTGGCCTTAGCATGAATATGAAGTACTGCCTATTTGTGCAACCAACTTCTCAATATCTATTGAGAGGTCTATTTCTTCATCCCCATCTTTTGAATCAAAAGCTGTAATATGAAATATAAAGCCAAATTAAAGATTCAAATATATAAAGTAAATTTCTAGAGAACTCAAAAAAAGACGAGAATGACAATAGAAATTTGGACCCTCAAGCCAATCATGACCACACAAAATTGCTTCCGCATTCTTTAGTTGAATTGAATTGTCAAACTTCCCAATAATTCTACCACTATGACTAAATGCAGATGCAAAAGCGACCATGGTGATTGGAATACTCAAAATGTCACAAGCCATCAAGGCCAGCTTAGGACTTGTAGCACTATTTCTTTTCAAGTTATCAATAAACATCTAGATTCAAAATTTTTTTACTATCAATTAAAGTCTCATTCAAAAATAGTTCAAAATATGATTGGCTTCAAATAAGAATCAAACTCCTACAAGACATGAAACACTTAAAACTTAGTTAAAATTAACAAAGTAACAAAAATAATGAAAATACAAGAAAAGAATTTACTTACATCCATAACAACATCCACATCATCATCAAAACCACTAGTTGTAGCAACTGAAGATTATCCACAACTTGAAGGGGATGCAGGGAAGTATTCCTTAAACAATTCTTGTATTTGCTATTTTAATGGCTAACTTTCTCAAATGATGTAAAAGGGACAAGTTTTTTATAGCAAAACTCCACAAACTCAAGCTTATAATGGGGATCAACAATGACAGAAAATGTTAGAATGGGACTATAAGACTCCCAATATTTGTCAAACTTTGATTTCATATATCTTGCGATTCTACTTGTAATAGGATCAATACTTGCTATCTCCTCTTTTATAAGTATTTGTATCCACTAAACATTATGAAAATAGAGGTTTGATATAGGTTATCTATGTCTAGAGAATAGCTCAATCATAACATGAAAAGATCACAAAAACTTAGTGATTTTTTCCACGTGACTCTACTTTTCAAGTGATGGACACCACTTATAATTCATATCAATAAGTTTTAGTTGACAAAATGTAAGTGAATACAAAATAGGACTATCTAACATCAAATAAATCAAGTTCTATCTAGTAGGCATATCTTGTTTTAGTTTCCTTTTAGTCTTAAGACTCAATTGCTTGACACACTCAACAAATTTTAGAATTCTCATTTTTTACCTTCTTACATACTTCACACTATCTTAGATCTTTTTCATACTTGTACCAATGGTTTTTAAACCAGCTTGTACAATCAAATTCAAGATATTGGCACCACATCTTAGATGTAAAATTTCATCGTTACATATTAAAGAATTCATCAAAGGAAGATGGTTTCTTAGTAAATCAACCACACTTTCATTACACCTAGCATTGTCCAAAGTTATTACAAAAATGTTTTTCTCAAACCCCCATTCTTGTATGAAATTAATTAATTTCTCGCCAATATTTTAGCCATCATGTGAAGGTGTAAGATGCCAAAAAATAAGCACTCTTTTCTGCAACACCCAATCATTATCAACATAATGAGTAGTACCTGTCATGTAGCCATTCGATACAAGGGAAGTCTATAAATTAAAAGTCAAAAAAATTGTACTAGTGAAAGATTCCAAGACTTTTGTGAGTTTCTTCTTCTCCATTTGGTAAATTTTCAGAACATCTTCTTTTGTTGTATTTACTGATACATACACAGCCTTAGAATTCAAATAAAGAAAACATCTCTCATACATTCATGCTCAAAAAATTTAAAAGGATAATTATGTCTGATCATTGCTTTGGCTTACTTCTCCTCAAATACATTTTGATCTAATACTTCATTCTAGGGCTCATAATCACATTTATCATGAAATGGAATAATATCCTTAACGTGGCATTGTAAATTACTTGTTCCATATTGACCACTAGTCTAAATTTGTCCACATTTTTTGCACTTGGCCCTTTTTTTTGCATTCTCAGTAAATCCATCAAATATTTTCTAGATAGTGGAAGTGTGTTTCTTAGAACTCTTTGACCCAACTAAAGAACTACTTTTGCTTAATGTGTAATCATTATCCATCATTTAATATTGATTCACAATCTGTAAATAACAACAAATCAAAACTTCCATAACCTAATTATTTTGAACTAAAAATAAATTGATAAGTCCATAGTCAACAACACACAAAGAGTAGTAGTGGTAGTTTTTTATGGGCAAAAAAGTATATAATAATAACAAACAAATGAAGTCCTAGTTGTTTTTGATTCCTCTTATGTTTCTTTCATATTATAGAAAGTTGTATATGATCAACTAGGCATGCAAAGAAGAAAGAATTTACATAATTATCAACTTTTAGGAATAAGTGCAATTCTAATTGTAGGGAAAAATATGTAAAATTTTCTCATGTCCTTAAAGAAATCATGTCAGATAAGAGAGTAGCTTACAATTTATGTCCTAAGCAAGGTTAACAAATCATTTGCCAAATTACGAGCATGAAAACTTCCTAGGATTGCAGCCTAGTAATCATAGCTTATGATTAGTAGGCTGCCTACTGCTTTCAAGCTTTACACAGGTTCTTGTTTCTATTTCCTTTTTCTTGGTTCTATCTTCTTTTTCTTTCTTCATAAGTCAATATTTTGTGGCTTATCTTTAGGAGTTTAATTGACATCTAAATTAACAAACAAAAAAGGAAACATGGGCAAAAAAGCCCATTTATATAACTAAGGCAAAAGTATATATTCCACTGTTTCAGATATAGTAAGTAAGTAGTAGAGAGCACATGTACATAGACTTTCAAAGAAAGCTAGAACTTGAAATTGTTTAAGAACGAAACTAGAAGACTAAAAACTTTCTCAATGCCATTGAAAAACATAGCCAAAAACTTTTAGAGCCTAAAATCTATTACACCTAGCTCTGCATCATCCTAATACATATTTCTGATATACTAGGAAAATTGTTTGCGAAGCAGTTAAGAATATAATTTTAGGAACTTCTTTATTTATGTTAAAACACTTTGCCACTAAACCTAGTATTAAACTTCTAGAATTTTTGTGTGCTACTTGTAAAGGCCTTACGTGTTAACTCTTTCCCTTTTTACTAGAATATGTCTTGCAGAACCACTACAACCACAAAGGCGATATATAGGGTAGTAAAGCTTCTAATGTTAGAGGTTTTTCTCCTAAGTGTTCCTTACTACTTATTTACCTTTGTAGTTTTATACCTATTTCCATGAAACTCAACCTATTAAACTTTTGTTCATCAATGATTTTCCTTACATAATAGATAAGACTACCACTAAATGTTACTTTAATTAGTTTCTATCTACTTGAAAAAAGTAGCACACTTATTACTTTCTTGACCAATTCTTGATAATCTCTTTCTACAACTTATGTAGAAAATTGACAACCCATTTCAAGAATTCTTGAAAAAGCTAAAGTCACAAAGCAAGAAAAAAAATAAAATTAAATAATAAAATAAATCAAAAAAATCAAAACAAGAAATGATAGCATTTCACAACAATCAACAAACCTTAATTCCAATCTCATTACAATCATACATATAATCTGCAAAAGAAAAGGAAATAAACTAAGAAACAAAAGTAAAATAATTGTAACAATGAATTAGAGGGTTAAGTGTCAAATGACCTTCAGAGAAAAGCCCAGAATAGTGAAGGCCTCAAACTTTCTCTCCCAGCTAAAGAGCAATAGTAATAGATGGCAAAGAAGGCACTCAGTGACTGTGTCGAGCAAATGGGCGACTCCGTAAAGGAGCTAAGCAAGATGATTTCAACATTGTAGCTCCTCCACCATAATGGTGTCAAGGAGATCAATGGGAGAATGGAAGAATAAGAGTTAAAGTGCAACCTAATTTTTCACAATCTGTAGGTGTAAATTTGGGTTGAAAAAATGGGAGAATGGGAATTTAAAGTAGGCTAAAATTAGGTTGGAACCATTTTAAACCCATTTTCGTTTAAAAACCAATTTAACCTATTAAAGCCCAACCTACATTGAACCTATTAAAGCCCAACCCAAACTAAACCTAATTTTATTATTTTAAACCCAGCCTAACCCAACCCAAAGTGGTTTGCATTGGAACTATGGATTTGAACAAATATTGTCTCCCATAGTCATATCTATTTTTGTAGCCTTCCCTCCTACTACCTCTCCTCCACAACTATTATATTATCTATTGCTGCTACCTTTGCCACTTATATGACCACCTTTATAATTTAGATATGGTCTTCAATTACCATATTGTTGCTCCTTTAATTTCACATCCCTTATGTAACACCCCTAGAATTTTCTTGATTATATTTATATCTTGCCATTATTTTAAATTTTCATGAATTTTATATTATTAATTATTTTAAAAAGTTTTGTGGTTAAAATTATAATTTCTATAGTCTTGATTTTATATTACTTGAAAATTATTAGGGTTGAAATGTAAATCTTAACAAGTTATTTGCACACTTTTTGGAATACTTGGGCTTGCATGGAATGGCCAAAGTCAACTGAGGGGTTCCGTGCAATTTTCCTAAGCTTTTGGACTTAATTGCATGATTTTATAAAATCTTAGTATTGAATTGCATATCGTCAAAATTTGAGTTTTATAACTTGGTAGAATTTTCTTTTCTTTTCACTATTCACTTCTTTCTTCCATTTTCTCCAAACCTATAACACCCATCACCCTTCTCTGAGAAACGTTTTCCTCGGTAATGCTCTCACTAAACTACACCAAACAAACACCTATCTTCACCGTCCAGCCATACTTACACACATATGCATGGCGGCTTAGGCTGAAAGTACTAGTGGCAAAAAGGTGGAAGAAACCTACCTCATGGGTTTCTTGGTAGCCTAAAGTTGAGTGGTTGAAATAAAATTCTGGACAAATAGTCAAGGAGCCCTCAACTTAAGGAACACGATGGTGGTCTTGCATGGGGGTTTCCATAGCGTCTACAAATGAATGACAGTAACCGGAACTTGGTGGCGAAAGTGAAATTCTTAGTTGTTGAAGCTTGTTCTAATAGCTATAGACCTCAAAACTTGGAACCAAGGATGGCATTCGATAGCTCTCATTGAGAAGAGCATTTCTACAATGATTGTCATTTTTTTTATAGTGGTGGCACAGCGGCAATAGAGAGTTAGCACCTTCAACACGATGAATACTTTGGTGCTATTAGTTTATGATTTTAGGCTCTCGGTAGGGAACTTGGATATTTTGCTAATTGTATCATGTTATATATACATGGGCTATGTATGTTGTACTTTTTTTATAGCCTTGTGCCTTGCTAAGATAGGATATGGAATGATATGTATAAGTTGATTGATCCCTAAGCTAGAAACTTAGAATGAAATTGTGGATCGAAACTTATGCTTAATGCCAAAACTGGACTTTAATTACGGTATTGAGGGCTATATTATAAGTTCAATAGCAATTGAATTAGAAATTGATTGAGAATAATATGTGTATTGCCTAGGATTATGATGCTCTTGATTTGTATATAAGAGAAGATAATTCATGGAATTATGCAATTAGTGAGATATTAGGTTAAAATGATGAAATGTATAATAGTGAGCCAATATTTTCTAATATATGAAATAGATGTGGGAATTGAAACGTACTTGGGAGACAAATGTTATTAGCTATTTTATTGAGATGATTGAGTCATTAAGCTTTAAATGATCATGTTAATAGGTTAATTGGTGATCTTAAATTATAATAAGCACAATAAAAATGCATTAAAAGTCAAATGTGGGTTTTGATAATAATTATGCTATTTGACTAAGTAGTGAAGAGGTGGAAATTGAGAATCAGTGATTGAGACCTTCTACTGTATTTTCCTACATTGATGAAGCTAAGGATTTCCCACTTTAGGCTATTACTCTATTAAGTTTACTCATAAGTGATTGTACCTCTATGAGGGCCTACCATTTGGCCTTGCTATATCTATTGTCCTTGCAGCAAAACCCTCATGAGGGTTAACATACTAATTGTACCTGCTCGTAACTTAATTGATTATTCTTCCTCATTTGCTTGAGATTTATGTTTGACTATACACTTGATCGTACTTGATTTATTTGATTGTGTACCCCTATGTGAGTTAGTACTTTTATAGCTCTATTGAGTTGTCTTTGATTATTTTGGCACCCAAAACTCCTATTTATCTCAATTATTACTTGATATGTTCAATTCTTGGTATTATTCTATTGTTAGATGCCTTGTCGACATGCTCAATTATTTGATTCGTGCTTTTCATATGTGCTAGGGGGTAATACTTAGGTTGAGTGCCAATCTTACATAGAATGCTGGGATACATGCGACACACCTTATAGTCTGCTTGGGTGTCCACAATATGCTAGGGATTTTTCTTAGGTATCAGTGGTGCACTAAGGATTTTCTTTAAGCATTGCAGTATACCATACCACATGTATGGGCACACCAACTGTATACCAAGCTATCATGCTTGAAAGTTCTCCTTTGAATAGTATAAGGTGAACATATTCATGTCTTACGTATTTTGTTGGAATGTATATACTATCAGTGATTACTTGTTGTACACATTCTTACTTGTTTATAATTGCTCTTGGAGCAATAAGGTATGAGAGTTCATGTTGATATTATCATACTTGTTGAATCATATTTGCATGTGTGCTGCTTGTTGATTTTTAATATGTTAAGATGTTTTCTTTCCTTGATAGATTCTCATTATTGCTTAATTGTATATCCCTCATTGAGATACATAGGAACAGTGGGTATATCATATTATAGATTTCTATTATTTCCTAACTATATATCCCTCACTAAGTCGAGTGCCGATCTTGTATGAAATGCTGGGATACATGGGACACACATGTAGTCCGCTTGGGCATCCATGATATGCTAGGGATTTCCCCCTAGGTATTAGCAGTGCACTAGAGATTTCTTTCAAGTATTGCAGTCCGCCATATAGCTTGTATGGGCACACTAATTATATGTTGAGCTACCATACTTGAAAGTACTCGTTTGAATGGTATAAGGTAAATATATGCATGTCTTACTTATTTTGTTGGAATGCATATACTGTCAAGGATTGCTCATTGTACACATTCTTGCTTGTTTGTAACTGCTCTTTGAGTAATAAGGTAGGAGAGTTCCTATTACTATTATTATACTTATTGAATCATATCTGCACTTGTACTGCTTGTTGATTTTAAATATGTTAAGATGTTTTCTTTCCTTGATAGATTCCCATTAGTACTTAACTATATATCCCTCACTAAGTTTTTTGGACTTATCCTCGTTTCCCTTAAATTTTGTGGACAGACTTGATTAGGAATGAAATATTCAGATTAGGCATGAAGGAAAGCTCTATTTTGTAATATCTTAGCTATGATAATGTAATTATAGATCTAGAATGTATTTATGGAACTTAGAGATGTTGTTATATGTCAGAGTTTCTACGACCACTTTGGGGGTTGTAATATGCTTGTTCATCTTAAGAATAGAACTTGGGTATAAATGCTGCTATTGGTAATACTAATTAAGGTGTGAATTTCACTGCTTATCTTGTAGTAATATTTGAAAAAAATTTAGGTCTATTATTTAGGTTATAGGGTTAAATGTAAGACTGAATTGTTTTTGATATCTTAGCTTAGGTTACCCTGAGTGTGGTGTCACACTTTATGTTTAGATCAACGTTAGTATTTAGTAGACCCCAGCTTTGTCTAAAATTGGAGTTTTGATACCTTTTCTACCTTTGATATTCCTTGATGATGTTTTCAACTAGCTAGTTTCATTATCATAGAATTTTGGGATAAAGATACTTCGATATCCAAACTATGCGCTTTTTCACACTTTGCCAATCAAACTTTTTTTGTGACATTTTACCATCTGAACTAATATTTTTTCTTTTACCTTACCATACATGAATCAGTTTTGATAAAATATTTCATAGTATTCTATCATAGGAGTGGTCGGAGTCTTTTCTAAATATACTTTTCATCACTTCATTAAAAGACTACTTTTTTAAATTGAATTATCACAAGATATGCACCTGAAAGTAAAGTAAAAAAAGTTCATTACATTTTGCAATTTAGCAAGGTTACACTAATGGGATGATTATTAATGCCCACAAAATTAGAAGATTTGACTATAACACCTAAAAAGGATGCCCCTAGCATTTATGCGACGAAGTTTTTAGATAATATTCCACCAGAATTTGTTCATATATGGAAAGGTGAAAAAAAAGTGTAGTTTGGATAGTAAAGTGTCACAAAAAAGGTTTAGTTAGCGAGTGTAAAAGCACACATAGTTCGGATGGCAAACTATTTTTATCCCTTGATTTTTTACTATTAGAATTTGGTGATTTTTCTCCCTTTTCCTCTTACTCTAAGTTGACCTTTCCTTCATGAGGATAGCCAAACCAACTTGAGAAATTATAGACCTATGCATCAAAAACTATAAAAAGTATAATTGCTAATAACTACAACCACTTCAATAAGAGCTTTTATTACTAGATTTGTGAAGTTGTCGAAATCTATAATTTTGTTTAGCTTCTCTCTGAAGCCAGCATAAGTGATACATAAATTCAACTCAATAGCCTACTCTGAATTCTCAAGTAATTGCTTTGCACACTTTACACACTTTTGCAATGCGTTCTTAAGTGACAAACTTGAATTCACCCGCTATAAGATAATAAACTCCATATTAATGAAATCAATTTAAAATCCTACCTTTTCAATACATCAGTTGCATCATCATCATCATCTACCACATAATTATATGCAAGATAATAGTTCCACTCATATGGCCTTGTCAACATGTTGTCATTTGCCCTTATTAAAGTATTCTCATCATAGATTGTCCCAAAGTGTACTACACTAAGTAGATCAAAATTGGCAAAAACTACCTCATAGTCCCTACTCGCATTAGGATGAATAGGTCCATCCTCATCATCCCCACTTTAGATAGGGTTTTAGGGATTTTGTTGCATTTTCTTCAAAGGCAGGTGAATTTCAAGATTCAATGGAGAAATTGGTGGAGTTTTTTTACCTCTTTTATTTTGGAAACAATGGATGATTTTAAGCATAACATTTCCTCTTTCTCTTTGTTGATGGTTTTTTCGAGCGAGAAGATTTTTTCATTTGGGTTATGCAGTTGAGTTTTTTTTTGCAAAGTAAGGATGGGCTTATTCATTAAGCTCAAGATATGGCTGTAATAAGTGATTTTAGGTGAAAAGGATGATGTAGCATCGACCGTATAATGGAAAGGTATTTATTTTTGTATGGCTTTCATTGGATGCAAAATCAGCATGGGAATTAAACAATAAGGGACTTACTAATTCTTTGCAACACAACCAAATGCTACCTCTATCTTTCCAATAACTTTCAAACTTTTTTCTTTCTTGCACAACATACAACAAAATTATGCAATTAGGAAGCATGTTTTATACTATGTCTCATTTATGCATCCTTTGATCTCTTTACCTTAGCTTCCAATGATGTCATATTTTGGGTCGACTACTTGTAGAAATTTAAGTACTTTTATGAATCTCATGAAGATAATTAGAGTAAATGGGACGAAGGCAGCTTTTACTGGAAAAGCTTCTACAAAAAGAAATAGGGAATGATAATATCTTGAGCAAACAGGGAAAAAATATTTTTGATTAGGATAAAGCTTTCGTACATGGTTTTTTCCCCTTGTATCACTACAAGAAAACTAGCTTTCACTAATGAAAAAATCCATCGATAAATTAAAAAAATCCATTGGTAATATATTTTACCAAGAGATTTACAAACGGATATTATCTATTGGCAATAACCCCATTAGTAAATTTTACCAACAGATTTTAAGTTTGTCGATAATAACTACAAATAGATTTTCTGTTGGTAATTTGGTATGGAAATTGGTTAGTTACCAACAAAAATCCATCGGTAAATATTTATCAACTGATTATTCGTCTGTAAATTTAGTCTTTTTTTTCTATTGTTAATCCATGGATAATATTTACTGATAGATTTTTTGTTGATAAATTTAGTCTTTTTCTTTTTATTTTGATTCACAATTTGTCGATAATTTTTGTTGGAAATTTTTTCTTTTTTTGTATAATTTTTTAAATAAAATTTTAATAACCTATAGCAATTAAATCTACTAATTAATGCTAAATACAATAAAAATAAAAAATACAATATTAAATATCAATTCTTCATCAAATTTGTCATCAAATGATATCAACACTGTTTTCAAGAAATCCAAAACTTCAAAAATCATCAAACTTTAACATATTAATTCAACACAATCATAACTCAACAAACATAACCTTAATAAACTAGAAACTCTAGTAAAACCACTACACAAAATCGCAATTTCAGAAAACTAAACCTTCAACAATTAAATCTATATAAAATACATGTCAAAAGTACAAAGTTCTCAAAACCACAAACTCCATAATACCATAAAACAAAACCATAACTTCAAAAAACCAAAACTTCAATGAACTATTCAAGGACCGGATCACTTAAAATGCAAGCCAAAAGTACCATAATATCCAAGTGAAAACACACACAAACATTATCTTAACTCTTCCCTATTTATGAGTCTTTACCAACTTGATATTCGCTTCTTATTGAATTGCTCTTCAACTTCTTAATAATTTCTTCAAGTGAAGATGGCACTCGAGGTGGTTCTTGTTGTGTAATAGCCTTTGAATATCTTTATCTTTCTTTCTAATTTCTTTGTCTCTATTTTTCTAAAAAACTTGCCTTCATCATCTAAAAATGCTCAAAATAATCTTTCACAGTTTTCTCTAGTGGTTCAATCCCAGAGATAAACTCCACACAATTTGAATTGATAGATGCTGACGGAGTAGATACAGATGATGAGGATCCCAATAACTTACTAATAGTCCTATTATGCCTGGATCCATATATGAAACCCTTAGATGGGCCAACATTTGTCTCCATCCATTAATCTGCATCAAACAAGTGCCGAGAGAAAGCCTCATTACCATGTTTTTTCAAAATATTTCTGTGATATTCTTCCCACATAAGTAAATTAAATACAATCTGAAACATTTTATTTGATTAGCAAAAAGATCGAAATAAAGTATAGAAAAAATAATAAGTGCATACTATTTCACTTACATAAACTCTCTTAACTTTGCCTTCAATAAAATCATCTAGTCTATGATTTGTCTTGTGGGTGTGGTCAAACACATCAAGTTGAGTCACATTTTCCGACCCTTGTTCTCTTTTCTATGTTCAAATAAATTAGTTTATTTCATTAACTTTTTAAGTAAATTAAAATAAAAACCTTAAAGTAATTAAATATAATATATTCGATAACGTAATATGAAATACGAACTTGCAATTCTTTTCTCATGCTCCTTAAACAGAATAGAGCCAAAAGTATACTTTATGATGGATCCATATTTTTCTATCATCATATTTTTCTTAGCAACTTCTCGCTTAGCTAGAAATTCTAAAGTTGTGAAAACTTCATCAACTAATTGGTTCCACTCTTCACCACTCAACCATGTGGGCCCATGGCCTTTTATTTTCTTAGGGTCTGTTTAATCTCCAATTATAGTCATTGTGGTATTGCAAGCATCTGATAACACCCTACTCATGTCTTTACAGCTACATGGTTTTATGGTTTCTTAATGCCAGGCTCAACGTCAGGTAACCATGTATAGTACTCCTAAAACATTGTAAGTAAGCAAGAAATCAACGAACAATTATTCTTATAAATCAAGGAAATCATCAATGCACATTCCAAGCATATTATCCTTAGCATTTATAAGATGTGTGTGATTCTTCTAGTCACACTTATGTCATTAAACCTATTACAATTATGTCAAAATAAAATTAAAAAATCAATATAAGTAATAAAGACTATCTAAATCATGCCAGCATAAATTACTATAAAATCTTCAATAAGAGGGCAAATGTTAAACAATCTAAGTAATGCAAAGATTTATAAATATTACCCATTCACTTCTGGTTCTATCGAAAGCCATGTGCCACTATTATTTGGAGCATGCTCACCTTGGTTAGGTTCTCTAGTACTTAATAATGTAGAAGAATAACTACCAAGTGAATATGAATCTTTCTTAGATACATGTAAACCTAAATTTCCAACATCTTTATTTAATATCTGTTGAACTACTTCATTAACTTAGGTGTGTGGAACGTTTGAGGTGGTTTCAAAATTAACTGCGCTTTCTATATTTATGTTAGATATTTCAGGCTCTACGTTTGTACTAGATCTTGTCACACTTTGCTTTCGTCCCCTACCCCTGGAGCCTTTTCCTTATCTTCCTCTTGTTGTCATCTTGCAAAAAAGTGTAATAGATAAACATTAGTAGAAATTAGTTTCTACAATATTAAAAAAGTGTAATAAGGTAAATATTCGCTCATGTATAATGACATGATACCAAATGTGAACATTAACAATTTTGAGCAAAATGACATCATATAATTGAATGCAATCATATGAGCATAAATTTGAAGAGTATAAAAGTTTTTAGAATTAAATAGATTTCAATAAAAAGCCATCATACAAAACTTTCAACATTAAACAACCAAACTACTACAAGCAAGATTTGAAGAAAATAAAAAACTAACTATGAATATAATGATTGAATTAATAAGAACTTAATCTTCATATTCTAAGTAATCATTACTGCTAAAATCTTCAACTATTTCTATTTTTTCATCTTACTCCTCATCCTCTTCTTCAACATCAACATCTCACCTTCAACAAGTCAAGTCATCAAGAGATCAACCCCTTGTTCAACATCATTTTCATCCAACAAAATATTTATTTGATCAAGATCAACCATAATGGGAACTTCATGTAGTGTGGATGTTTGATTATCTTGAAAAGTATCTTTAGGAATGATCTCAGAATTGTCGTGATCTTCTTCTATCAATGGGATATGTGTTCTACTCCTAACCTTTGTTTTGCAAACAACCATCCAATCATGCCTTTCTTTAATTGAAGAGAGGAAACTAAATAGTACACTTGTTGAGCTTGTTGTGCCAAAATAAAGAAGTTATTTGTGTTGAGCATTTGTTTTTGATTAATCTCCATAAGCCTAATATATGGATACGCCTTAACCCTTTTATTAGAAATTTCATACCAATGATATTTAAACAAAACATTGTTATTTCTTGTACCATAATATTCCAATTCTATCATCTCTTCCAACAAACCATAATAATCTACTTCAATTACATTCCATGAGCACCTTAGCACGCAAACATTACTATTCATTGTTGATTTATTATTCCCATAGCTGATAGTATGAAACTTGAACCCATTTATGAAGTAACCTTTATAGGATTTAACCTATTGACTTGGCCCCTGGCATACATATTTTATGTGCTCATCAACAATATTGTTATTAGCTATGACCTGTTAAGAGCACACATCAATAAAAATATTAGATATACAATATATCTAATATATTGTGCACTAAACTATAACTATCAGTTACATAATATGTCAACCACTTTTGGAAGTCCCTATCACATAATAAGCTAAGATTTGTAGCAATCATCCTAGGATATTTTCTCATCAATTCTTCATCAAATTAGCTAAAAACATTTGATTTTTAAAGATTAGTATCCATTGTTTACCATATAGTATGCATGTATCTCAAGTAATCTAGGAATCATACTTACTCTACAAATGGAGTGATCTCAACACAATTCAGCAAAAACATATTTATGAGCAACATTCAACTCATTGCCATCCAGAATTTTTATAGGTTGTTGAGTGCCAAATGCTCTTCCTGGATGAGTGAAAATAGAAAGATGACCCCCCATGTTCAATCTCACCATCATCATCATTTCTTGGAACTTATGTTAATCTTGCTTTTACATTAGGCTCAAAATACAAAGAGAAAAATGTTGAAACTGCCTCAATAATGTATGCCTCGATAATTGAAGCTTCAAGTTGAGCTTGATTCTTCATTTTTTCCTTTGAATGATGAAGAAATCAAACTCATAGAAATCAATTAAAAATATATAAGGAAACATATTTTAAAAGTTTAGCCAATTAAATAATGATTTTATAATTATAATTAGCATACCTCTTAAATGGATACAAGCATTGATATTGTACCAAGCCACTATCCTTAGCTTCATAAGCTAAATGGATTGATAGGTGTTCTGTGCAATCATAGAATGCTGAAGGAAATATTTTTTCAAGTTCGCATATGATTTCCACAATATTCTTCTCCAATTGTTCCATATAATCAACACGCAATATAGTTGAACATATATCTCAAAAAAAGAGACTGAGCTTTGATATTGATTCCTAATTAATTTTGGTGATCTAATTGGAAGCAATCTTTATATGAACACATGAAAATTATGACTCTTTATCCCATAAAATTTACATTCATTTTCATTTACACATCAAGTTATATTTGAAGCATATCCATCAAGAAACTACAATTGTTTAGTCTAATTGCACACTTCTTTTACTTGTTCTTAACTTGATGTGTATGATGCTTTGTACTTACAAGGCTTCCCATTCTCATTATAAAACAAATGTAGTTCAGGCTGACTATAATACAACTTCAAATCCTTTCTTGCATTCCCATTATCCTTTGATTTTCCATTTGAATCCAAAACTATATGAAAATTATTTTCAAACACATTTTTTTTCTATGTGCACAACATCTAAATTATGATGAAGAAGATTTGAACTCTAATAAGGCAGTTCCCAAAATATGCTTTTCTTGAACCAATTATGAGTATGACAAAAGTAGGGTAAACTTTAAGGATTACCAAATCTATCATATGTCATAAGAGGAAATTGAGATACTCAAATCCATAATTCTTCACCTAATAGACGTGGAGGAGGAGAACTTCTTCTATTGTATTTTTTTTAACTTGTTGGTTTGTCTTCTATATAGATAGCAAGGAGATAACAAATGTAGATGACAATCAAACCATGAAATTCTACATCCATTTGAAAGATAAAGCGACTTCGTGTGCTTTATGTAATATGGATATGATAGTCAACCATGAGTACAACAAAAAATCATGCCATAAGTAGGGAAATCATGTATTGTCCACAATAATGCCGCTCTCATTTGAAAGTTTAGTTTTTTGTACACATCATAAGTTTGAATTCCATCAATCCAAAGCAACTTCAACTCATCAATCAAAAGATGTAAAAACACATACAACTTTCTCCCACTAGACTTTGGACCTAGAATTACCAGATTCAAGAATATGTAAGGTGTCTGCATACATTTTCCTAGGGGAAAATTGTATACAAGTACCATAATAGGCCAATGTGAATATAGAGCACCAACATTATTAAATGGAGTAAACCCATTAATGCAAAATCCCAACTGTACGTTATATGGTTTAGAAAAAAATGATGGGTGATACTGATTAAAGTATCTCCATGCCTTAGCATGTGCTGGGTATGCCATACTTCTATCCTCAAACCAATTGTTGTAGTGCCAAGTTATTTCCTTAGCAGTCAAACTTGACACATAAAGTCTTTTAAGTTTCAAACTTAGCAGCGAATAATGCAAGACCTTAAAAGGCACATCTTTCTTAAAAACTAACTTCCTTGGCTCGTATCTATCATGACCACATATTATACAATTAGTCAAATATTTATTTTCTTTGTGGTACAAAATATAGTTATTGACGCAGATATCAATTTTCTGATAATCAAGGCTAAGGTATGCCACCATCGTTTTTGTACTATA
The DNA here is from genome assembly GCA_014898725.1 of Jacaranda copaia. Classification (NCBI taxonomy): domain Eukaryota; kingdom Viridiplantae; phylum Streptophyta; class Magnoliopsida; order Lamiales; family Bignoniaceae; genus Jacaranda; species Jacaranda copaia. The sequence goes on from JACGDI010005298.1 coordinate 243,208, forward strand.
GAAGTTGCTCAACAACTTTTCATCTTCTGGCATCATATTTTTAACAATTGTAGTGAGGCAATCATAACATACTTGTGGTAAATTGAACTTTGATTTGAGATTTAATAATTGAGAGACAGCTAAGAGTTTAGTGTGTTTCTTGCAACCCTCCCATAAAGGCTCATCAGCATCTTTCAAAAGGTCAATGAACTTTTGTGCATTAGGATTAGATAGCTGTTCATTGCTTTTAGAATTTTCATCACTATTGAAACCCCAACTAAAGTTAGGTCTAGTAGCATTCATCAACATTTCCCTCAAATCAAAACTTTGAAATTCGATCACACCATTTTGAAATTCGAATATAATACTACCTCTATCATCAAAACGATGCCACATCTAGCTATGATCACTAGCCATGGTTTTTGCTTTTCAAAAATACATTTAATGAAAAACTCTAAAATCTAATTTAAAAAGTAGCATGTTAAATAGGCCTAAAGTATTGCATAACAAAAACTAATCATTGTAATTTAAAGCTTAACATGGATGACAATTGCTATTATTATTTCATCTTGTAATAGAAATGTGGAAAATAAACATATTAAACAAAAATTACAACTATTATTTCATCTCACAATTGCTACTGTATTAGCCAAGATTCATAAATGAGAATAAGAGAGAGAGAGAGAGAGAGAGCGAGAGAGAGAGCAAGGAGAAAATAATTCAATTATAATTCAATAGTGCTTAATTTTTCCTATATTTTTTCTTAGATTAATTTTTATAAGGAAATTGTGAAGATTTTTTTGTCCTAATTAACTAAGTGCAAAATATAAGCAAAATGAACCCCTCAAATTCAATGTCCACAGGATCCCAACGTAATCCTACTACTATAGAAAAACTCACAAATTGAAATAAACCAACAAAATATCTAAAATAATTGACTGCATAATTCATCAACACAATTTATATAATTATAACTTAATACTAAAATAATTGATCTTTTACAATGCCCAAAGATGAAAAAATTTTAAGCCTACACAATTAAATAAAAAATTACTAAAATTATAAAATTTGAAAAAAAATAGAAAAAAATGTGTGTGTAGCAGATAACGAGGAGGTCAGCTGCTGGCCTCCCTATCACTAGTGAGGCTAACATATCTGTTGGCTCCCATTTTTTAGTCATACCAGCATCCCGCCGATGCTTTTGCCAACGAGAATATTGGGCAAGTAGGGGAAAAAGAAAAAGAAAAAAAGAAGAGGGAAGAAGGAAAGAAGAAAAGATGGCAAAGCACATACCTACTATTGTGGCTAGTGAACAATGTTCCTTGGATTGTATATAGCTAGGGTTTAGTTATTTCTCATTTTTATCTTATATATTTTCTATTTTTTTACATTTTATTTTAATAATTTTTATTTAATTATAGTAACTAATTTTTTAATTTTAAAATTTTTAAATTCCAAATTTAATTATTCACTAGTTTTTTTTTAGTAGTCAACTTTCGTTATAAAATTTAATTTTATATATTTATTAAGTATTCATATATAACTATAAAAAATGTAATTATTATTTAATTATACTTAATATATATAACTTTTAATGTTTCATTTAATTAAATAACTATTAACAAAAATGTGTCGACTAAGATATTAATGAATTATTAACAAATTATTTTTGTTAATAATTTTACCAATGAATTACCAACAGAGTTATATCTCTCAAAACTATACCAACGGATTGTTGATGGAATTACATCTCTTGGAAATTTTACCAACGGAGAGCCAACAGATTAGTATTTATTGAAAAATTACCTATGCATTACCAACGAACATTAATTTGTTAGAAATGTTACTGATGAATTACCAACAGAATTTACTTCAATTGAAATAATTACTAACACATTACCAACGGATTTTATTTCTCTTGCTAATTTAACTAATTACCAATAGATATTTTGTCTATTACTGATTCTGTAAGTAATCTGTTGGTAAATTTGTTGGGAAAAATTTTTAAAATTTAATTTTGAAATCTATCAGTAATCTATTCGTAATTGCTAGCAAAATTTGTCCGTTGGTAATTTTCCACCAGGAAAAGTCAGTTTGTTTGTAGTGGTCAAAGTTTTGTTGTTAAACATTAGCATGCATAGCTATATGCAATTAATTATTTTGAGTATAATCATGATACTCAAGCAGTCATAAACTGAGGACTTGGCCTAAAGAGCAAATTAGCAACTAAATAAACTAAGCTATACTAGAAAAATACACAAGCAATGCACATGTATACTTATTATAAGATCATTATCAATGAAAATATATGTGACTCTAGTTTATATTCTTAATTTTTTCTATAGTAGAAGAATTGGCTCTTGCCTTTAAATTTCCTTCTAAATCCTATCCTCAAGAGGATGTTGCAACCATAGCATGGAAGTTTATCCCACTTGTAATTCTTCTATGGAAAGTATCTGTCTGAGAGCAATGCCATCAATCCAAATAGTTCAAGGAAATTCACTTAACTAAATCCAGGTATAATGGTCATGATTGCTCAAGAAAAATAAAACATGAGGCCTAAACACATCATAAAGTTTTGTACAAATTTCATTATTTTCCTTATTTGAGCTAATGGTAGTGCGTGCTAATCGTAGACATCTGCAAAATAGTGGCAAGATTAAATTAGTATTAAGTAATAAATAATTATAATATGAAGAAAGAGTTTACCTTTTTATTCAATCTTGAAATAAAGAATTGTTATCATTTATCATCCAAACAATACAAAAACAAATAAATATTGCCATTATGAAAGCAAAATTTTAATTTATTTTTTTATTGTAAACCTAAATTATCATTTTGTGAGTTATTTTTTTTTTCTGATTAAACAAATAGACAATTATTTAACTAATAAATCTACTATGATCTCTAGATTCAACTTATGTTGCCCAGCCTATTACTTGATACTTAGAAATGATACGCAAGTAAACTACTAGCTTATCCATAAAAGCCATCCTTATGACCAGCACGATCATATCTACATTTTAGACATCGTCTTTGATTAGCATACTGTTGTTCGTTCAATCTCATATCTATTGAGTTTAGTTAACTTTGATTTTAGGTTGTCCCAACTTTGCTGAGATTGGTTTTGCTACACTTGCTACTCTAATTCTCCTTAATAAAGTTTTTTGGAGGGGCCAGTTTCATCACGACAGATTTTATTGCTATTTGAATTTGATGATTTTTCTTCATGCTTATACTTTACAGCTGATCTTTTCTTTCCACTAGAACTTCCAAACTAACTTGAAGAATCATAAACAAATGCATATAACTTGAATAGAAGTATAATTGTAATTAATAACTGCAGCCATTTCAATTGAAGACTTTATTTCTGGAGTTCTTGTGAAGTAATAGATAGCCATAATTTTATTTTGCTTCTCCCTCAAGCCAGTATAAATGATACTAGAATTCACTTGATAGTCTAATCTGATTCACACAAAATGAGTTTTTACATGACAAGCTTGAATTCACCAACAATAAAATATGTAAACTCCTAATCATGGCAAGCAAATCAAAATTTCACTATTCTTAAGGATTAGTTGCATTAGCCTCATCTCATCCATCCTACTTTAGATAAGGTTTTGGGGGGTTTCGTACAAGTATTGTGCGCATAGTATGTATTTCTCCAGCTAGCTTGGAAGTTGTTAGCAATCTGTTACAGCTGTATTAGTTAGTTTGTTACATTTAGTTAGGGTTTCAGGTTATTTTTCCCGCATTGCCGATATATATAAATAGTTTCTCTTCTTCATTAATAAAACACTTCTTCCAGTTTAATCCATCCTCTCTTTAGCTAATAGCTCTATTCTCTAAAATGATGATCACATATCTTCTACTTGGTATTGGAGCTACAATCCAATAGCTTTGAACTTTTATCTCTGATTATTTTTCACTCCTAATAGCCTATTTATGGCCTCTCAAGTGTAGATCGATCAACTCTTAAGGAAGAAATGACTGAAGATTCTTCCATAAATATAAAGCAGAATTAAGGAAATAGAGGACTTGATCATGGTGTTCCTCCTCTCCCACAGATATCCGATCATCGAGGAATGGTGTTGGTGACCATGCCATTGAATGGAAACAACTTTCTATCTTGGAGTAGAGCTATGAAGATAGCTCTAGGTGCTAAGGTGAAACTTAGCTTCATCAACGGGAAGTGTCTGATGCCATTGAAAGAATCTAATGAACATGAACAATGGATTCATATAGACTGTATGGTAACTTCATGGATCCTCAGCTCTATATCTAAAGATATGTTTGAAGCCCTTTTGTGCACTACTTTCCTTATTTCCCCACCTAAATACATTTTTCAAAAGAAAAGGTTTCTTCTCTTCCCCTTTTTCTTCTTCTTTTTTTTTTTAAATTTTAATATGGCTGGCCGGCAGCAGAACACTGTTGTTAGCAGGCCGTGCGCCAGTTGGGCACACTAGCTATTCCTGGTGTGTGTTGGGCACAAAAGCAACAAGCTGGTGTGGCCAGCAACTATTAGTTGAGCAAACCTTTGAAACTATTTGTTGAAAAGAGTGGTCAATAGAATAATGACTGGACTGTGAGACTGGCAAATTTAGTTCAGCACGAAATGAGCAAAGTTATGAAAGGGAACCAAGCCAACTTTGCTCAAATATATGACTTTTCAGGTTCGAACGTTCATGATGCCATTGGTGTTCATAGTTTAGTGGACAAAAACTCTTGGATAGTTGACACGTGAACTTCAAGCCACCTGTGCTCAAACCTAAAATTGATAACTGAAAATACCCCTACCAGATGAGCATCGCATGTCCATTTTCCAAATGGAACCACCAAGATGGTTTAAAACACGAGAATTATACAAGTGTTACCCAACACTACTTAAAAAAATTGTTTATTGTGACCAAAAAAATCCGTCACAATTTGTGATAGATTTTGCAATGAAAAATCCATCACAAAACTTTTCATCACGAAAAGGTGAAAAAATGAAAAAAATGAAAAAAAATATTTGTGATAGTTAAGATATGTATTTAGAATTGGTGGAATTAGGAAGGAGGATGGGATGATGGGAAAAGGGGTGAAGCCTTCGCATTTGTTTCTGACTGGTTTTTAATTGTTTGTATGATGATGATGGGTATATGGAGGGGTGTTTATGTGCTATTATGTGTTTATGAATGTTATTAATTGTAAATGCTAGTTTAAATTATGATTTATTATGTTAGTTTAAATTTAATTTATGTATTAGATTAAATTACATTAGTTTAAATTTGATTTATGTATTAAATGTTGTTATATAATGTTAGATTTATGTTTTTATGTGAGATAAAAATTCTATTAGAATTTTGATTGCATTAAACTTTATGTTAGTATATGTTGAATTATATTAATTTTATAAATTTTAATTTTAGTTTATGGAATTATGATTTATAGATAAATATATGCACTTGTAAAAAAATTGTAGGTTGATAATCACTTTATAAATTAACAACTAGAAAGACTGAGGTGACAAGGGTATGGGTGGCAACTACAGCCATAACACCACTATTAGTCATGTTGGAGCAGTTCAAGTAGCATTGTCATATTGTGTTTGGGGTGTTTATCTGTCAGTCGGGTAGTTTGAAGTTTTGCTTATGAGCTGAGGACTCTATGCTAGTTCTCATGAAAAAGAAGTAGTTTAATGAATGGGAAAGTAATCAAAAAGAAATGAAATCTTCTTGATCTGGAAAAACAAAAACAAAGAGAAAGAGACAGAGAGAAAAGAAAATACACTTCTATTTTAGCATCCATGCGTCAACGTTTCCTTAAACTATGCAAAAACCTTAAGCCATTTTAAGAGGAAAACGATGATCCATGTTACATTCATGAGAATGGAGATTTTTGCTGGAAATATTGCCCATGCTTTTCCACATTGAATGCATCAAGTGAACAAGAATTCCCTAAGAAATGCATATTCATTGATATTGCCAAAAAATGTTCAAAAAGTTGCAAAATATGGAATTGTTGTTCGAAGAGTCATTTGAAGGATTATCATACTTATGTTAAGTATCACCAAATTTAAACCTCTCAATATAGCTTGATATTCAAAAGTTCAATTTTCTTTTGAATTGTTGACATTTATTAAATTCAAAACCAATTTAAATGAATAATTAAGATATTTCAAAAATTTAACAAAGCATACAAGTTATTTTGAAGCATAATATTTACATGAAACCATTAAAATATTAAATTAGTATAAATTAAACATGTGTTAACCAAAATATTCTCTCTCCAAGTAATTGAACCAGTAGCTAGTATTACTTGCGTGTAACTTCTATATATCGAGTAAAAGGCTAGATAACATAATTTGAATATGGAAATTGTAATAGATTTACCAGTTAAATTGTAGCCTATTTGGTAATATTCTATGAGAGAAAAATTAGTTTTCGATAATTCATAAAATGACAACTAAGATATATAATAAAAAATAGAGTTTTTTTTTTCCATGATAACAATGTCTATTGGTCTTCATAACGTTTGGATGATAAATGATAACACTGCATGATTGAATAAAAAGGTAAATTTTATCTTTACATGATTACAATTGTTAATCACTTAATACTAATTTAACCTTGCCTCTATTTGGTGTACATATATGTGGTTAACATGCACTGCCATTAGCTCGAATAAGAAAAATAATGAAATCTGATTAACAAGTACGATGTGGCTATGTTACATATCTAATTTTTCATGAACAATCTTGATCATTGTGCATGGATTTACTTTATTGAATTTCTTTGAACTATTTGGAATTACTCGCCTTGTTCTTAGAGAAATCGTAGAGGAATTACATGTTGGACCAACTTGCGCATTTTGGATGCAACATCCTTTTGGGGATAGGTTTCACAGGAAAACAATTTAGAATATAAAACAAAGTCACATAAATTTTCATTGATAATGATCTCTAATCAATACATCTACACGTGCATTGTTTGTTCACTTTCAAACTATAATTTGGTTTATTTTGTTGCTAATTTTCTCCTTAAGGCCATGTCATTATGTTCTGATTAATTTACTATCATGACTGCACATGAAGCACTTAATTTCACAATACTATGCATGTTAATTGTTAAAATAGAGCTTTGGCAAAAGAGGAAGACTATTTAGAATATGTGGAATCTCCATCTTAATTAGAAGTGGATTTTTTTTCTTATCTATTGACGATATTCCACCATCCTCTATTTTTGTCCACATGATCTTTGCCAAAAAAAGTGACCCTCATCGATTTTCTTCCTGAAGTTCGTAAAAGTGCTCAAATTTTTTCAAATAGTTAATCCCAAATGAGACATCATGGGATGCTATGTGACAGAATTCAAGAATAATTAATGCATAAATCAAACGAAGTCGAGAAGTTTTTCCTAATCACACAATTCTGTTGTATGTTGTGCATGGAAAGAAAAGGCTTGAAAGCTATAACAAAGATACATTGGTAGCTTTTGTTTGTGCTACAAAGAATTTGAGATCCCTTTACTATTTGATGCCCATGCTGATTTTGCTTCTCATTCAAAATCGTAAATGAGAAAATACTCTTCAATTAAACGGCCTATGTTGCAGCATTCTTTTCCAATGAAAGCATCAATGATGACCTTGTTCGGGGTCTAATCAACAAGCTCCTTTGTGCTTTGCACAGAAAACTCAATCACAAAACCCAATGGAAGATTCTATCTCCCTGGGAAAAACCATCAATAAAGAGAGAGGAAACCCTATGCTTGAAACCATCCATCATTGATTTGACAAATGAGCTAAAAAAACTCCACAAACTACTCTTATAGGCTGTCAGTCATGAAATTCAATTTGATTTGCAGAAAATTAAACAAATCCCCAAAATCCCATTGAAAGGGGTAATAGATGAGGAAGGACTCATTGTGCATGATGCAGTAGGGATGATGAGATTGTTTCTGCAATTTTCAATTAGCTGATTTATGTATACTTTGGGAACAACTTTAATCTGTAAACATTAATGAGGGCAAATGACAACATGCTAATGAGGATGCATGAGAGTAACTACTGTCTCCCACATCAGATTACGTCATAATGATGCAGTTGTTCCTTTGAAAGATTGCAATTTGTATTTGATTGCCATGATCGGGAGTTTATTAATGTTGTGTCAGGTGAATTCAACCTTATCACATATGAAATCCTTGCAAAGGAATATGGAGTATACAAAGCTATGGCTGCAAATTGAGATTAGCTTATCAAGCCCAACTGAAGTATTACTTATGCTAGCTTGAGGGAGAAGCTAAACAAAATTATAGCTTCTGAGTACTTCACGACTTCAAAAATAAAGGATCCTGTTTAAGTGGTTATAGCTGTAGGAAATTATACTTCTTTTAGGTTCTAATGCATGGGTCTGTGATTCCTCAAGTTGGTTGGTTGTCCCAGTAAAGGAAGAGTCAGAGTAGAGTATGAGCATGAGAAAAAAGAATCATCAAATTCCCATAGCAATGAAATCGTTAATGATTAGCCCCAACAAATGACTTCATTAGGAGAATTAGAGGTCGCAAGTGTATTAGAATTCGACTCTTAGACAGAGCTGGGGTTACCTGATATGGAATTCAATCCAAACTCAAGAAATATGGAGTTGAAGGAGAAATAATATGCCAAAGAGCGACCCATTCTAAACCATACAGGTGATCATCGTGGTGGTGAGAGTGACTATAGTGGATATGCTAATGGTCGTGGAGGGAGAGTCATGAATATGCGAGGCAATCAAAATGGGAGCACTGAACTTTATGATCAACCTCATGGTTAGTACCCAAGGAACAACTACTAGGTTGAAGCGAAAGGGTTATGGGTGGCAATTACCATTACAATGCCTTTATTAGTCATGCTAGAGCCGTTCAGGTAGCATCAAGATGTTATGCTTGGTGTGCTTATCTATTAGGCTAGTACTATATAGTTTTGCTTATAAATCGATGACCGTGCGGAGGTTCTCATAAAAAAAGAGTAGCCTTCTTTTGCGTTTAAAGAGTGGGAAAGTATAATAAAAAAGAAATAAAATCTTTGTGAACTGCAAAAAGAAATACACTTCCAATTGAGTGACCATGCATCAAAATTCCCTTAAATTATTTTTGAACAATTCATAAAAGGACAACTTAGGTTTACAATGAAAAAAAATAAAAATCTTGTTTCCATGGTGGCAACATTTATTTTTTTTCGTATTATTTGAATGATAAATGATAACAATACTTTATTTCATGTCCGAATAAGAAGGTAAATTTTGTCTTTAAACTATAATTGTTTATTATTAATACTAATTAAGTCTTGCCACTATTTTATGGATGTTTGTGGTCAACATGCTGTGCCATTAGCTCGAAAAAAGGAAATAGTAAAATGTGATTAAAAAGTTAAGGTGTGTTTATGTTGCTTGTTTAATTTTTCTCAAGCATTCATCACCATTGTGCCAAAATTTACTTTAGTGGATTTCTGTGAACTAATTGTAATCGATGGCATTGTTTCCCGAGAAACACTTTCAACAAAGGAATAACATAGTTGGATAAACTTCCATGTTGTATATGCAACAACTCCTTGAGGATAATTTTCACAAGGAAATTGGTAAACTAGAAGCAATTTTTCTATTGTACAAAAAATTAAGAAGACAAAATAGAGTCCCATAAATTTTTATTGATAGTGACCTTTAAACCAATACCAATGTGCATTGTTTGAGCACTACAAGGTTATGTTGTATGCTGTGCATAGAGAGAAAAGGTTTGAGAGTTATAAGAAATATGGTGGTAGCTTTTGGTTGTGCTGCAAAGAACTAGTGAGCCACATACTATTTGATGTGCATGCTAGTTTTTCTTCTCATAAAAGTTGTACATGAGTAAATATGCTTCCATTCGACCACCCATGCTGCAACAACCATTTTTCCTAAAATCACAAATGACGACCATGTCTTGAATCTTGATCTAATCAATAAGCACCTTTATATGTTTTGGGAAAATCTCTACTACATAACTCAAACAGAAGAATCTATGTCCCTTAAGAAACCCTCAACCAAGCGAAGGAAAAAACCTTAGGCTCAAAATCATCCATTGTTTCTAGTATAGACAAGCTAAAAGAACTCCAACAACTTTTATCACAGGTCATGAAAAATTAATTTTGATTTTGAGAAAAATCAACAAAACTATACAAGATGTGTGGTCACCATTAGAGAGAAGAGAACTATCAGCTAAAGAGAGGATGGATTAAACTGGAAGAAGCGTTTTATTAATTAAGAAGATTAACTATTTATATACAGGTAATGCAGGAAAAATAAGCTAAAACCCTAATTGAATGTAACAAACTAACTAATGTAGCTGTAACAGATTACTAACTAACTCTCTAAGCTGGTTGAAGAAATAAATACTACATGCACAATACTTATACATCGCCTTTGAAGTTGGAGTTTGGTGGATATCACATAACCTAACTTAGATTGTATATGTTAGAATGTAGAATTGGAAAGGGGCTTTGTGAAGATATAAGCGATTTGAAAGGATAAAGACATATGTTGTGGTGCACTAAAATGCTGTTTGAATTTATTGCAAAAAATCTAGTAGTCAATGTCTAGGTGCTTAGTCTGTGCATGGAAGACGAGGTTCTTACTGATGTGGATATAACTACCAAGCCAATCGTAAAAAATAGGCTACATTTATTTTATTAAACCTCCTATTGACATCTTGCACTCCACAACCACTAGCATATCCATTGCCACCATCTCCACCACTACTTCAATCACCTCTATAGTTCAAATATCGCCTCCAATGGGCACATTGTCGCTCCTTCAATTCCATATTCCTTGAGTTTTGATCAACTTTCAGATCTGCAGGGTGTCCTAGCTCTAACTAAGACTAGAGTTTTGATACACTTGCTACCTCTGATTTGCCTTGATGTTCTTGGCCGTGGCCAATTTCATCATCATAGATTTTATTACTATTGAAATTTGGTGATTCTTTTGCCTCTTTCTCATTCTCTGCAACTAACTCTTCCTTCACTGTGATAGCCAAATCAACTTGAGAAATCATAGACCCTTGCATTGGGACCTAAAAAGAAGTATAACTACCATGTAACAACTACAGCCACCATCATAAGAGCCTTTCTTTCTGGAGTTTTTGTGAAGTAGTCAGAAGCCATTGTTTGTTTAGCTTCTGCCTTAAGCTAACATAAGTGATACTAGAATTGGGCTCCATGAGGTACTCTGAGTTTGCAAGACATAGATTTGCATGTTCCATAAACTTTTACAATTAGCTCTTATGCGACAAACTTGAACTCGTGAGGCTATAACTTTGCATGCTCCACAATATCATTTGCTGTTGTTAAAGTTATCACATCAAAGATGGTCCCAAAGTACACTGAACTCAATAGATCAAAAATAGCAGAAACCACTCACATCAGTCTCAAGGGGTCTTTCATCGTTCACCCTTTCTCCAAATGGTTCTCAAAGGTCTGGTGAATTTTCTCTAAATATAATTGAATTTTTTGATTCATGTCCTACACGGGGAGTAATTCGAGTTTTATTTAACTCATCTATCCTTGCAATAATGGAGGGTCTCGAGCATAGGGTTTCCTCCTAGTATTTATTGAGGGTTTTTCAACAAATTTAGATTCTTCCAATAGAGTTATGCAGTTGAGTTCTTTGCACGAAGTACGGAGGCGCTTGGTGATTAGAATCAAGACAAGGCCATCATTGGTTGATTTTAGAGAAAAAAAATACTACATCATGGGCTATCTAATGGAAGAGGGTTTACTCATGTACTTTCAAAGAGAAGCAAAAATAGCCTGGACATCAAATAGTAAGGGGATCACAGATTCCTTATAGAACAACCAAAAGCTACCAACATATTTCTAATGAATCTCAAGCTTTTTCTTTCCATGCATGATATTTGATGGAACATGCAATTAGGAAATATGCATTCTTAAACATTTCACATTAATGTTCCCCGATGTCTCATTTCGGGTTGACAATTTGAAAAAATGTGCACATTTCCATGAATTTCAAGAAAACATTTAGAGTGAATGGGATGAGTGTAACCTTTTATGGGAATGCCCCTACAAACAAAAATAGAGGATTATAGAATATAATCAATGAACAAGAACACAAACCAATTTTGATCTGGATAGAGCTTCCAAACATGCTAAACATGAACTATACAAGAGCAGTGTATGAGTGATGCGCGTATATTGATTATAAAATCATTATAAATTTATTTTTTACGTGACTTTATTTTATATCCTTAACTTTTTCTACAATATAAGAAATTCTAATTTCCTTGTAAAACCTATCCCCAGGGTATGTTGCATCCACAATGTGGAAGTTCGTCAAATTTTCTTTGGGCATAATGCCATCAATTGTAAATTGTTTAAAGAAATTCATTGAAGTAAATCCAGACACAATGGTCTTGATTGGTCAAGAAAATTAAAAAATGCAACATAGGCACACCTTAACATTTTAGTCAAATTTCATTATTTTACTTATTTGAGCTAATAAGAACATGTGTTTACCAAATATCTACAAAATATTGGCAAGATTGAATTAGTATTAAGAAAAAAATAGTTGTGATATAAAGAAAAAATTTATCTATCTATTCAATGATGAAATAAAGTGCTGTTATCAGTTATTATCCAAAGAATACCTTTTTCATTTGATTTTGTAATGGAAGGTCCCTCCTTCCAATTGGATGTAAATGTTGTATTCTTGTTTGGTTTTATATATTATAAACCTATTTCAAATAGACTAAATAAATATTGGCACCATGAAAACAAGATTTATATTTTTTATTATAAAGAAAAGTTGTACCTTTCAAAATATTTTTTTTCTCATAGAATACTACCAAATAGGCAACCATCTAACTAGTAAATCTATTACAATTTTGAGAATCAACTTACATTATCCAGCCTTTTACTCGATATGTTGGAGTGGGAATAAGTTTGGCTTTGCTTTAAATAGGTCAAACCTATTGCATAAATTATAAACCTAAGTCTAACCTATTACCTGACATTGGCAATTTTTCAAGGCCTGGCCTAGCGTTTTTAGATTTTTCCAAAGCCTAGCCCTGGCTAGAAAAAGCCTATTTTAGTTAATATTCTAATTAAACTTAAATTTTATATAAGTTCAGGCTTTTAATATGCTCAAGCCTTAATAGGCTTAAGACTTTGATAAGCCTTAATAGGCCAAAAAATTCTATAATTTATATTAAGCAAATATAATTAGCAATTATAATACATTTATTTAAACAAAGGAAAAAGCATAGCCAAATATTATTATAAGTTAAGCAAAAAATTTTAAATAAAATGGTTATGTACTAAGAACATATTATATAGTTATATAATATTATAATACAATTAAATTATAGAACCTGGCCTGATAGGCTTTATAGCCTTTTTAATTAAATAGACTTTTTTAAAAGCCTAAACTTGATCTATATATTAAATAGGTTAGGTCGGGCTAAGCCTTAAATAGGCTAGGCTGTAGACCCTTAATGGGTGGCAGCCTAGCGTATTCCCATCCCTACCGACATGTAGAAGTTACATACAAGCAAAATATCCCGTTAGTTCAATTACTTGGAGATCAAATACTTCTATTAATTCATGTTTAATTTGTACTAATGCATCCTATATATGCATTCTGGTAAATGTTATGCTAATCATTTCTACACATTGTTAAATTCTTTAGAATATCTTAATTATTCACTTAAGTTGGTTTAAAAATTTTTAAATGTCCATGAATAAAAGAAAATAGAACTTTTGTCGAATATCAAACTATAATAGGAGATTTAATTTTTGTAATGCTTAACACAAGTATAATAGTCTTTCTAATAAATTTTCCAATAGCAATTCCAATTGCATCGTGCTCCATGAAGTTCTATTTTTTATTATACTTTTGTAAAATCAACAAGTATGTGTTTCTCTGAAATTCTGGATAGCTCAACATATCAATGTGAAAAAGGCATGAATAATTTTTATAGCACAAATCCCCGCCATCCTTGCAAATGGAGTAAAGTTCATCATTTTTCTCTAAAAATGACTAAAATGAAGTGTATTCTTTTTGTATTTCAAAAAGATTTCATTTCTTTCTAGTTGTACTTTCCTATTCATTGAACTACAAACAAGGCTACTCCTGTTTCATGAGAACTACCATAGGGCCCTCAATTAATAAGCTATACTTCAAACTACCCGCCTAATCGATAAAAAAAACTAAACACAAAATCATGATGCTACTTGAATGGCTTCAACAAGACCAACTGGGATATTGTAACTATAGTTGCCACCCATATCTTGGCCCCTTGTCCTCTATAGTACTATTAAATAATAACCATGAGAGGTTGATCACAAAACTGGTTGCACTTAATTTGTTTGCTTTCCCTATTAATACCTTGCTTTCAATCGATAATTAGCATATCTACCATGACCACTTCCATCACCACCATGACCACCCCATAATTTATATATAGTTTCCAATTAGAAAATTGTTGTTACTCTAACTCACATCCCTTGAGTTTTGATCCCATTCTTTATCATGTAGTCTTGGCTCTATTTAAGACTAAAGTATCGATTCCCTTGTAACTTCTTACTCCCCTTGATGAAGTTCTTCAACTGGCCTGGTTTGATCATCATATAATTCATTGTTATTAGAATTTGGTGATTCTTCTTTAACTTGCTCATACTCTACAGCCAACTCTTCCATGACTAGGACAGCCAAACCAACTTGATGAATCACAGACCCATGCAATTAAACTTGAAAAAAGTATAATTGCCAACAACCACAGCCACTTCAATAGGAACATTTATTTCTAGATTTGTTGTCAAGTAGTAGAAAGCCATAAATTTGTTAAGCTTCTCCCTAAAGCCAACACAAGTAATACTTGAATTGGGCTTGATGAGCTATTCTAAATTTGCAAGCCACGTCTTTACATGTTCTACATACTTTTGCAATGACTTTTTAAGAGACAAGCTTGAATTCACTATTTGGAAATAAAGAATATTGTGATCACGACAATCAAATACAAATCCCACTCTTAAGAGACAACAGCTCCTCTCATATGTCCTCATCAATATGTCATTTGCCTCCCACTATTAAGAGACAACAGTTCCTCTCATATGTCCTCATCAATATGTCATTTTCCTCATTAAAGTTCTCACACCAAAGATGCTCCCAAAGTACACCAATCTCAGTAGATGAGAAACAGCTAAAACTAACTTGTCGTCTCTCCACTTGAATCAAGCTCAATGACTCTTTCCTTATCCATCTTTTCTTGGGATGGAGTGTTAGAGAATAACTGAATTTTCTCCAAAGGAAATTGAACTTCTTAATTCACAGCCTATAGGAGAAGTTGGTACAATTTGTTTAGCTCATCTATCTAGGCTACAATGCTTGGTGTTGACTAAAGGGTTTCTTTCTGCTATTTGTTGAGGGTTTTCCCATAAAAGATATATTCTTCCATTTGGATTATGCAATTGAGTTTTTTTCCATAAAATACAGAGGTACTGTTGATTAGACTCAAGACAAGGTCACCATTGGTGATTTCAAAGAAAAAAGATGCTACAACATGGGCCATCTATGGAAGAGTACTTACTCATGTACGACTTCCAATGAGAAGTAAAACTAGTGTGAGCATTAAACAGCAAGGGACTCACCAATTCTTTATAGCAAAACTAAAAGCTCCCACCATGTTTCTTACAGCTCTCACATCCTTCCGTTCCATACACAAAACGTACAATAGAACCATTTAATTACAAAACATATTTTCCAATAAGTTTGATTTAGGCATTCTTTAATCTTTTTACATTAGCTTCCCATGAAGTCTCACTTTGTTAGACTATTTGAAGAAATTTGAGCACTTTCCTGCATTTCAAGATGATAATTAGAGCAAATGAGATGACAACGACCTTTTTTTACTAAAGTTCTTGGGAAAATTTAGAGAGTGGTGGAATATCTTGAATAAACAAGAAAATAAACCAATTTCAATTAAGATAGAGCTTCGACGTACTAAATAGATTTTTCTTTTATGTTGAAGTTCTACTCTAAATAATTAAGATGAACAATATTATGCAATTAATTGTTTTTTGTACAGTACGGTAGTAAAGTTGTTATAACATATGATTTGGCCATAAGGAGCAAATTAGCAACAAGAAAAACTAAACTATACTACAAAGGACACAAGCACTACATGTGTATGTTCATACTTTATTTTATTTTCTTTTTTTTTCTTTTTCTATAATAGAATAGTCAGTACTACCACTCTAATTTCCTTGTGAAACATATTTTTAGGGGGATGTTGCATCCACAATGTGGAAGTTTGCCTAATATATAATTCCTCTATAAAAATATTTCTTTGTGAGCAATGCCATCAGTTTTGAATGGTAAAAGAAATACACTAGGTAAATCCATGCACAATGGTCATGATTACTCAAAAAAATACAACAATCAACATAAACACTCCTTAAAGTTTTAATCAAACTTCATTATTTTCCTTACTCGAGTGAATGGGATTGGCTATTGACCATCAACAAAATAGTGGCAAGATTGAACTAGTATTAAGTAATAAATAATTGTAATCTAAAGAAAAAATTTATCTTTTAATTCAATCATGAAATAAAGAATTTTTATTGTTTATCATCCAAACAATATAAAAATAAATAAATATTGACACCACGTCAACAAGATTAATATTAAGTTGCTCTTTTATGAATTATTTAAAAATTATCCCTCCCCCCAATAGAGTCTTACATATAGGCAACCATTTAACTAATAAATCTATTGTAATATTGAGATTCAACTTATGTTGTCCAACATTTTACTCAATATATAGAAGTTACACAAGTAAAATTTCTGACTCTTTCATTACTTGGAGATCAAATATTTTGGTTAATCCCAATATAAATTATACTATAAAAGTATCGATTCTTGCAAATGTTATGATTTAAAAGTCCATGATTACTAAAAAATTGTATTTTTGTTGAATATCAAACTATATTGGAAGATATAGGTTTGCTATATTGGACATAAGCTTGAGAATCCTTCAAATGACTCATCCAATAGCATTTCCATTTGCATCGTGCTTTGCAAAGTCCATTTTTGAGCAAATTTTTTGAACATAAACAAATATGTGTTTCGTTAGGATCATGACAACTTAATATGTTTAATGGTGAAAAGTCATGGACAATTTCATGGCATAAATCTACTCATCCTCACAAATGGAATGGAGATCATCATTTTTCTTTGAATATAACATACGTTTTTCATTGTTCAAGAGAACGTTGGTGTGGGGATATTATAGTGGAAGTGCATTCACCCAGAACAACTTTTGATGAGAGGCAAAACTAGCATGGGCATCATAAGGAACATAAAGGGGCACACCAATTTTGTGCAGCACAAGTAAACGCTACAACTATTGTTTTTGATAACTCGCTAGCCTTTTCTTTCCATGCATGATATATGAAAGAACCATGTAATAAGTTATAACATTTCCTTCTAAGTTTTCATGTTTAAATTCTTTCATATTAGCACCCTATAATGTCTCATTTTAGATCAATTATTTGAAGAAATTTTAGCAATTTCACGAAGATTAGGAGGATAATTAGTGTAAATAGAATAGCGATGCCTTTTTCTAGAGAAGCATAATAGAAGTTGATGAATTATCTTGCACGGACAATAAACCAAACCAACTTTGGCCAAGATACTGCTATAGATGCTACATAGTTTTTCTTTCGTGCAAAAATTATACTACTAACAATAACATGCATAGCATTATGCTGTTAATTATTTGTTTTATAGTCATAGTAGTAAAGTAGTAATAACATGAGGATTTAGCTTTTAGGAGCAAATTAGCAAAAAGAAAAACTAAATTATACTAGAAGATTGAAAGAGAAATGCTAGTGTATAAGGATTATAACATCGTTATCAATGAAAATTTATGTGACTTTATTTCATATTTTTATTTTCATTTCTATAATAGGGAATTGATTCCAACTTTCCAATTTTCATGTGAAACCTATCCTCTAGAGGATGTTGCATACACAATGTGGATGCTTGTCCATCATGTAATTCCTCTACAAAAAATATTTCTTCAGTAGTAAGGCCATCAATTCCAAATAGCTCACAAGAATTCACTAAATTGCAAATTCAGAAACAATGGTCATTATTGCTCAAAAAACAAAAGAAAACATGCCACATAAACACACCTTCACATTGTCATCATTCATCATACAAATAATATAAAAACAAATAAATATTGACACCATGGAAACAAGATTTATATTTTTTATTATAAACCTATGTTGTTCTTTTATGAATTATTCAAAAAAAAGTTTTTCCACATGGAATATTGCAAATAGGAAACCTTTTATCTAATAAATCTATTAAAATATCCTGATTCAACTTATGTTGTCCAACAATTTACTCGATATGTAGGGGTTACGTACAAGTAAATTACCTACACATTCATTACTTGGAGATCAAATATTTTGGTTAATTCATGTTTAATTTATACTAACGTAATATAAGTAAGGATTCTTGTAAATGTTATGCCTTAAATGTCCATGATTCTTAGAAAATTGAATTTTTGTTGAATATCAAACTATATTGTAAAATTTAGGCTTGATATACTTAACAAAAGCATAATAATCCTTTAAATAGCTCATTAAGTAGCATTTCCACTTGCATAGTGCTTTGCAAACTTCCATTTTCAAGCTTATTTTGGCAATATATACAAATATGTGTTTCATTAGGACCTTGACATCTCAATCCATCCAATGTTGAAAAATCATGGATAATTTTCATGGCATAGATCTCCTCATCCTCACAAATTGAAAAAATATCATTATTTTTCTGGGAATATGACTTACGTTTTTGCATATTTCAAGAGAAAGTCAGTGTAGGGACATTCTAGTGGAAGTGGATTCATTGATGTATAGCTTTCGGCGAGAAACAAAACCATCATGGCCATCAAAAATAAAATAAGTGGCTCAGCAATTATGTGCAGTACATGTGAAAGTTATGACCATTTTTCTTATAGTTCTCTAGCTTTTTCTTTCCATGAATGACAAATTATAGAGCCATGTAATTATTAACAACCTTTTCTACTAAATTAGATTTACACATGTTTAAATCCTTTCAAATTAGCATCTTATAATGTCTCATTTGAGGTCAACTATCTGAAGAAATTTTGGCACTTTCATGAATATCAGGAAGAAAATTTGTGTAAATGGGATGGGGAATTTGTGCCAGCGTTGCAAAATTAAGGTTGTAGGAATATCTTGCACGAACAAGAAAATAAACCAATTTTGATCAAGATAGAACTACAAATGCCGCATAATTTTTGTTTTATGCTAAAGTTCTACTACTAACAATAACATGCATAGCATTATGTAGTTAATTATTTCTTTTATAGTCATAACAGTGAAATAGTTATAACACAATGATTTGGCCTTAAGGAACAAATTAGCAATAAGATAAAATAAAATATACTAGGAAACTAAATTAGAAATGCGCATGTATATTAATTATAGCTTCATTACCAACGAAAATTTATGCAACTTTAACTTTTTTTCGTATTTTTAATTATTTTTCTATAACTGGGAATTAATTCTAGCTTTCCAATTTCCATGTGAAACCTATGCTTAGGCATATATTGTATGCACAGTGTGGATGTTTGTCCATCATGTAATTCTTCTGTAAAAAGTATTTCTTTATAAGCAGGACCATTAGTTGCAAATAGTTCACAAGAATTCAGCAAATTGCAAATCCAAGGATAATAGTCATTATTGCTTAAAAAAAGGGGGGGGGGAAGAAAACATGGTACGTAAACACACCATAGCATTATTATCATTTACCATCCAAAGAAAATAAAAACTAATAAATATTGGTGCCATGGAAACATGATTTATATTTTGTATTGCAAACCTAAGTTTTTCTTTAATGAATTTTTCAAAAAAAACTTTTCCCTCCATGGAATAATGCAAATGGGAAACCATTTAATTGGCAAATCTATTACAGTCTCTAGATTCAACTTATATTGTTCAATATTTTACTTGATATGTGGAAATTACAAGAAGTAAAATTACCTACTATTCCTTACTCAGAGATCAAATGCTTTGGATAATTCATGTTTAATTTATACTAACTTAAAACAAGCATGGATTCTTTTAAATGTTATGCTTCAAATATCCATGATTCCTAAAAAGTTAAATTTTTGTCGAATATTAAACCACATTGGAAAATTTAAGCTTTCTATAGTTGACATAAACATAATGTTCCTTCAAATGAAAAATCCAATAGCATTTCCATTTGCATCGTGCTTTGCAATTTCCATTTTTGAGCAAATTTTAGTAGTATAAACAAATATGTGTTTTTTTAGGATCTTGATAGCTCATTGTGTTCAATGTTGAAAAGTCATGGACAATTTTCATGGCATAAATCTCCTCATCCTCACAAATGGAACGAAGGTCATCAATTTGCTTGGAATATGATTCAAGTTTTTTGCATAGTTTAAGAGAAAGTTTGTGTACAGACATTCAAGTGGAAGTGTATTCACTCATGTACAACTTTCAATGTGTAGCAAAACCAGCATGGGCATCAAAAGTAAAATTAGAGGCTCGCCAATTCTGAGCAACACACGCAAAAGCTATGACCATTTTTATAACAACTATTTGGCCTTTTCTTTCCATGTGTAATGAATGATGAAGCCCTATAATTTGTAGAAATTTTTTTCTGCTTAGTTTGATTTATGCATTTTTAAATCCTTTCAATTTAGCATCCTATGATGTCTCCTTTGATGTGGACAATTTGAAGAAATTTGAGTGCTTTCATAAACAATTAGCGGACAATTAGTGTAAATGGGATTGGGATGACTTTTTCTAGCATAGCAAAATAGAGGTTGAAGGAATATCTTGCACGCGTAGGAAAATAAATCTAGATCAAGACATAACTACAAATGCTACATAAATTTTCTTGCATGCCGAAGTTTTTTATGCTAACAATAACATACATAGCATTATGCAGTTAATTATTTCTTTAATAGCCACGATGGTAAAGTAGTTATAACATGATGATTTGGATTTAAGAAGCAAAATAGCAACAAGATAAACTAAACTACACCAAAAATGGAAAGAGAAATGCTCATGCAAATTGATTATAAAATCATTGCAAATTACTTTTTTATATGACTTTATTTCACATTTTTAATTTTCTTTCTATAATCGGAGAATGATTGTTGCTTTCCAATTTCCAAGTTAAGCTTATCTTTATGAGGATGTCGCATCCATAGCATGGATGTTTGTCCAACATATAATTCCTTTATAAAAAGTATTTCTATAAGTGTTGGGCCTTCAATTAAAAATAGTTCAAAGAAATTCACCAAATTGCAAATCTATGAACAATGGTCATTATTGCTCAAATAAAAAAACCAAAAAAAAATAAAAATTGTACTACATAAATACACCTTAGTTGTTACTTATCATCCAAAGAAAATAAAAACTAAGAAATATTGACACCATAGAAACACGATTTGTATTTATTATTATAAACGTAAGTCGTTCTTTATTAATTATTCAAAAATAACTTTTTCCCACAAAGAATATTGCAAATTGGAAGCCATTTAATTGAGAAATACATTATAGACTGTAGATTCAACTTATGTTGTTTGATGTTTTACTCGATATGTGAAAGTTACACACAAGTAAAATTATCTACTTATTCATTACTTGGAGATCAAATACTTTGGGTAATTCATGCTTAATTTATACAAAATTAAGACAAGTGTAGATTCTTGTAAATGTTATGCTTTAAATGTCACAATTCCTAGAAAATTGAATTTTGTTTTAATATCAAACAATATTGGAACATTTAGTTTTGTACTTGCCATCAGTATAATAATCCTTCAAATGACTCATCCAAGAACTTTTCCATTTACATCAAGCTTTGGAAAGTCCATGTTTGAACTTATTTCGGCAACATAATCAAAAATGTGTTTCATCAGCATTCGATAGCTCAATACATTCATTGTTGAAGAGTCATGGACAATTTTCATGCCATAGAGCTCCTAATCCTCACAAATGGAATGGAGTTCACCATTTTGCTCCAAATATGACTTGATTGTTTTGTATATTTTAGGAGAAAGTTGATGTGGGGACATTCTATTAAAAGTGTATTCACTCACTTACAACTTTCAATGAGAAGCAAAACCCACATGGGTATCAAAAAGAAAATAAAAGGCTCACCAATACTATGCAGCACATGTAAAAGATACAACCATTTCTCTTGTAACTCTTCAACCTTTTCTTTCTATGCAAAACAATTCACAAAACCATGTAATTAGTAAGAACGTTTTCTACTAAGTTTAATTTATGCCTTTTTAAATCCTTTTAGATTAGCATCCTACGATGTCTCATTTGAGGTGCACTATTTGAAGAAATTTGAGCGCTTTCACAATATTTGGAGGACAATTAGTGTAAATAGGATGGGGATGCCTTTCTCTAGCAAAAGCAAAATAAAGATTGAAGGAATATCTTGCACAAACAAGAAAATAAACCAATTTTGATCAAGATAATGCTACAGATGCTACAAAGTTTTTCTTTTGTGCCGAAGTTCTATTGTTAACAGTAATATGCATAGTATTACATCGTAAATTATTTCTTTTATAGTCATGGTAATAAAGTATGATAATTTGGCCTTGAGAAGAAAATTAGCAACAAGATAAACTAAACAATACTAGAAAATTGAAGGAGAAATGCTTATGCATATTGATTATAGTATCATTATCAATGAAAATTTGTTTGACTTTATTACTAAATTTTAACTTTTTTTTGTCTATAATAGTATTGACTCTAGCTTTCAAATTTTCTTGTGAAACCTATCCTCAAGTGGATGTTGTATATATAGCATGGATGTTTGTCCAACATCTAATTCCTCTATAAAAAATATTTTTATAAGAGCAAGGCAATCATCGCCAAACAATTTTGAGAAATTCAACAAATTGCAAATCCAAGAACAATAGTCATTATTGCTCAAAGAAATAAGAAATCATGCCACAAAAATAGACCTTAGATTTGTAATCATATATCATCCAAACAATATGAAAACAAATATACATTTACACCCTGGAAACTAGTATTATATTTTTCATTATAAACCTAATTATAAATTCTTCTCTTACAAATTATTTAAAAATATTTTTTTCCTTGATAAAAGTTACAAATAAGCAGCCATTTAACTAATAAATCTATTATAATCTCCATATTGAACTTATGTTGCCCAATATTTTACTCGACATATAGAAATTACACACAACTAAAATTACCTACTTATTCACTACTTGAAGAGAAATACTTTGCTTCATTCATTTTTAATTTACACTAACAAAATATAAGTAGTGTTCTTGTAAATATTATATTTTAAATGTCCATGATTTTTGGAAAATTGAACTTTTGTTAAATACCAAACTATATGGAAAATTTAGGTTCGCTACACTTGACATAAGCATAATAATCCTTCAAATAACTCAGCCAATGGCATTTCCATTTGTATCATGCTTTGCAAATTTCCATTTTCAAGCATATTTTGTCAATATAAACAAATATGCATTTCATTAGGACCTTGATAGCTCAATTCATTCAATGTTGAAAAGTCAAGGACAATTTTCATGGCATAAATCTCCTTATCCTCACAAATGGAATGGAAATCATCTTTCCTATGTTTTTCTCAACTCTCCCTCATATATGGTCCTATGAAGGCCTAGCCTCACAAGTCTTGTAAATAGTACAAAAATTCCTTAACACGAATTAGCTTCTACATGTCTTATCAAAAATATATATATATATATTGCTTCTGCATGCAATTGTAAGCTTCACAATTGCATACAAAAGCAACAAAGCCTACGATGAGGAAAAGGAGGCTTCAAGTTATACATTGGCTACCAAAGTTGTAGCATTCACTTGTGAAGGCTGCAATTAGCCAAAAAAGAAGGTTACTATTGAAAGTTGTGGTACCATTCAAAAGTTGCGCTTACCAAACGCAACTTTCAATAGTGACCATTGGAAGTAAGCAATCTAGTAGAATTTAAAAGTTGCATTTATCAAGCACAACTTTCAATAGTCAACAGTACAACTTCTCTAATTGTGTCAAAGTAAAAATAAAAAATTAGAAGTTGCACTTTCTAGAATGGAAGGTATAAATAATTGTTCAATTATGTTGGCTTGTAGTTGTATGTAATTCATTATATTTCACATATCCATTTTATTTGTTATGTAGAGACATGTCTATTGGGATCCCCAATTTGAGGGCCATATGTAAAAAGCCTTCGAAGCTAAGGGATCTCATCACTTGCGGGATATACACTTGGAATTCTTTTCATTTTAGTATTCAACTTATTTGTTACATAAGTCATTAGGTATGTAATATTTTTACTTAGATCATGTGATTTATATTTATCATGTAGGCTCAGGAGCTGAACAAGTCACCTACACATGCTGAGTTGCTTACTTGTTCCCATTAACGAAAGTCTGACAAGAGTTGGGTACAACTACCAACAAAGAGGATTTATGTAAGTGTTTAAATATAGGAGCCTTACATTCTCTAACATTTCATTTTTTTCTATGCATTTTATATAAACTTCCTCTTTATACTATGGGAGAACTTTCAATAAGAGCTCATTTGAAGCCAGCAATACTAAAACCCAAGCAAAGGGTAATGATGAGGGCGCTAGTGTTAGGTCTCAATAGTCAAAGATTGATATTTGGATGAGGGCTACATGTGGCCACAATAAGAAGTGGCGGGTGCATGGGTTGGGGTACCAACTGATTGCAAACAACTAGAACAACTCTACTAATGTGTCGTCATCCTCATGTGTTGCATGTACAATAGACATGCATGCATAGTTGAAGGAGATAAGGAAGCGCATAGTACATATAAAAGAGTTGTTTAGTTAATGTGTTAACAATGTACAGAAGCAGCAATAGCAAATTATTGCCAGTCAGCAGCAGATAATGTCTATAATGATGCAGCAGTTCAACAATATCATGCAATGCGTCCCTCAACAACCAATACCACATCCTTACCAACCTACATAGGTAGTTGTTGGCCATCAAGTGGCTGACGAAAACATTCAGATAATTATTAAAATGATGTTGCTTCTTAGTTTTTAGATTTATATATAACTTACTCAAATGTTGACTTCTTAATATTTGTCTTAAATTTGAATATTACAATGTATTACTATGTAAAATTTTTCTTAACATATTGTTTGTAACTTTGTTATGATTTGGTTGAATTTCTATTTGATTACAATTATTTTGTAAGCTAGTTGATATTCCAAAGTTAAAAATTATATAATTAAATTTGATTTTGAAAAATATTAGGAATTCTCAAAGTTTAAAAAAAGTAAGGATAAAAATATTAATTAATTTTTAATAGATCTTAATTTGAACATTAAAATCTCTACATGAATTTTTGATGATTTTCCATCAAAAGAATTCACCAATTCTGAGATGCACATGTAAAGCTACAACCATTTTTCTTATAACTCTCCAGGTTTTTCTTTCCACACACAACAAATGACAAAACCATGTAACTAGTAAGAACCTTTTCTACTATGTTTAATTTATGCATTTTTAAATCCCTTCAAATTAGCATCCTATGATGTCTCATTTGAGGTGGACTATTTGAAGAAATTTGACAATTTTCATGAAGATTAGGAAGACAATTATTGTAGATGGGATGGGGATGTCTCTTTCTAATAAAGATAATTACAATGGCTACATAGTTTTTCTTTTGTAACGAAGTTCTACGATTAAAAATAACATGTATAGTATTTTGTAGGTAATTATTTCTTTCATAGCCATGGTAGAAAAGTAGTTATAACACAATCATTAGGATATTAGGAATAAATTAGAAACAATAAAAACTAAATTATTCTAGAAAATTGAAAGAGAAATGCTCATGCGTATTGATTGTAACAATGTTATCAATGAAAATATAGGTGACATTATTTCATATTTTCAATTTGTTGTCTATAGTACTAGAATTGATTTTAGCTTTCCAGTTTCCATGTGAAACCTATCCTCAATAGGATGTCACGCTAATAGCATAGATGTTTGTCCAACATGTAATTCCTCTATAAAAAATATTTCTATAAGAAGAAGGATGTCAAATCAAAACAGTTCATAGAAATTCACTAAACTACAAATCCAAGAACAATAGCCATTATTGATCAAAAAAAAAAAAAAAGGAAAACTTGCTACACAAACATGCCTAAGCATTGTTATCATTTATCTTCCAAACAATATGAAAACAAATAAATATTGACACCATGGAAACAATATTTATAATTTTTATTATAAACCTAAGTTGTTCTTTTATGAATTATTAAAAAATATTTTTTTTCCAAATAGAATATTACATATAGGCAACAATTTTGTCTAATAAATCTATTATAATCTCTAGATTCAATTTATGTTGTTCCAATATTTTACTTGATATGTAGAAGTTAAACACATCTAAAATTACTAGCTCATTCATTACTTGGAGATCAAATACTTCGGCTAATACATGTTTAATTTACATTAACATAATATAAGGTTGGATTCTTTCAAAAATGTTATGCTTTAAATGTCAATGATTCATAAAAAATTAATTTTTTGTTGAATATCAAACCATATTGGAAAACTTAGGTTTGATGTACCTAACATAAGCATAATAATCCTTCTAATGAATCATCCAATAGCATTTCCATTTGCATCATGCTTGCACATTTCTAGTTTCAAGAATATTTTGGTAGTATAAACAAATATACATTTCATTAGGATCTTGATAGCTCAATGTGTTCAATGTTGAAAAGTTATGGGCAATTTTCATGGCATTGATCTCCTCATCCTCACAAATGGAATGGAGAACATCTTTTTGCCCAAAATGTGGTTCAAATTTCTTGCATAGTTCAAGACAAAGTTTGTGCATGGACATTCTAGTGGAAGTGTAGTCACTCATGTATGACTTTCAATGAGAAGCAAAACCAGCATGGGTATCATATGTAAAATTAGGGGCTTACCATTTCTGAGTAACATGTGCGAAAGATATGACCATTTTTCTTATGACTTCCTAGCCTTTTCTTTCCATGCATAACGAATGACAAAACCATGTAATTAGTGAACACTTTTCCTTCAAAGTTTGATTTATGCATTTTTAAATCCTTTCAGATAAGCATCCTATGATGTTTCATTTGAGGTGGACTATTTGAAGAAATTTGAGTACTTTCACAAACAATTGGAGGATTATTAGTGTAAAAGGGATGGGCTTTGATTTTTTGAGCACAGAAAAATAGTATTTGAAGGAATATTTTACATGCATGACAAAATAAACTAATTTAGATCAAGACAAAGCTACAAACGCAACATAAATTTTCTTTTGTGCCAAAGTTTTGCTACTAATAGTGGCATGCATAGCATTGCATAGTTAATTATTTCTTTTTTAGCCATGGTAGTAAAGTAGTTATAATGTGATGATTTGGCCTTGAGGAGAAAATTAGCAATAAGATAAACTAAACTTCACTAGAAAATTGAAAGAGAAATGCTCAAGTAAATTATAACACCATTATCTATGAAAATTTAAGTGACTTTATTCCACATTTTTAATTTTCTCTCTATAATCTAAGAAAGATTGTAGCCTTCCAATTTCCAGGTGAAACCTATCTTCCGAAGGATGTTTCATCCACTGCATGGATGTTTGTCCAACATGTAATTCCTCTATAAAAAATATTTCTATAAGTGCAAGGCCATCTATTCAAAACTATTCTAAAAAATTCACTAAATTCCAAAGCCAAGAACAATAGTAATTATTGCTCAAAGAAACAACAAAACAAGTTATAAAAACACATCTTAGCTTTGTAATCATATATCATCCAAACAATATGAAGACAAATATATATTGACACCACAGAAAAATAGTTCTATATTTTTTATTATAAACCTAAGTTTTTCTTTTATGAATTATTCATAAATAATTTTTTCCTCTTAGAATATTACGAATAGGCAACTATTTAACTAATAAATGTATTATAATCTCCACATTGAATGTACATTGCCCAATATTTTACTCAACATGTAAACGTTACACACACATAAAATTACCAACTCATTCACTACTTGAAGAATGAAACTTTAGTTAATTTATGCTCAATTTATACTAAAGAAATATAAGTATTCATTCTTGAAAATGTCATATTTTAAATGTCCATGATTCCTAGAAAATTGAACTCTTGTCAAATATCAAACAATATTGAAAAAATTAGGTTTGCTATACTTGACATAAGCATTATAATTGTGACGCCCCACTCAGGGTAACCCCAAACTGAGTTGTCAAAATAATTCAAACTTACATCAAAACCTATAACATGAATATTAGGCCCCAATTTTTTATTTTGTCTTTAACATCATAGCAAAACAAGCAACGGAATAACATCTTAATTAACACCATTATTAGTAACATTTAGAACTAAGACTATTCTTTAGAGTAATAAGTTTATATGTACAATCCAAAATATTCTTAACATCTCTAACACATCGCAACATCTCTAAGGATAAGGTGCAACATACATAAGGCCATAATTACAAAATCACATCTAAGATTAACAAAAGAGCGCATATCTTGAAGCCTAAGTTAGATTGTCATCCCTAGTCAAACCTGTCTGCAAAATTTAAGGAAAGTAGGGGTAAGTCCAAAGGACTTAGTGAGCATATACAGTTAAGAAATAACAAGAATCTGTCAAGGCAAAAGAACATCTTAACAAATTTAAAAATATCAAGCAGTTCGATTCAAGCAAGTATGATAAATGCAATAGGAAAATCTCCTGCCTTATTACTCTAAGAGCAATTACAAGCAAGCAAGAACGAGTACAACAAGCAATCCCTTAGAATATATACATTCTAACAAAACAAGCAAGATATGCATATGTTCATTTAATACCATTCGAACAAGCATTTTCAAGCATGATAGGTCAGCATACAATTGGTGTGTCTATACGAACTGTATGGCGCTACCCATATGAATTGTATGGTGTATTATGAGTACCTAAGCGGATTGTTTAGCATATTACTAATACCTAAGCAAATTGCTTAGCATATCATGGACACCCAAGTGGACTGCAAGGTGTGTTCTATGTATCCTAGCATTTTACGTAGGATAGGCACTCAACCCAAGAACAATTTTCCAACAAGTACAATTATGTACAAATAAGCAATTGGGGTTGCCGACAAGGTAATATAAATAACTAATAAGTACAAATAAGCCAATGGCCAGATAATAAGTAAAAGTACACAAGCATGCCAACAAGGCATCTTATAACAAGTCCAAGAGAAATAACAATAGAGATAAGTACAAAACATGATAGAAAAAGGTTTTGGGTGCCAAAACAAATAAGGACAATGCAATAAAACGACATAAGTATGAATCCCACACAGGGGTATACAAGTAAGTGAATCAGATATGATCAAATGTATGATCATGTATGGATTTCAAGTAAATGAACAAGAACTATCGTACCGAGCAATACAATTAAGCAAAATAACCCTCACAAGGGTTTTACCACAAAAATGATAGCCAAATGGCAAACCTACGTGGGGGGTTTTCAACAAATATGAGTAAGTTTATATAAGCAATAACTTAGAGCGAGAGAAAAACCTTATAAAGGTACAACAAATTACAAATAAGCTTAACAAAGTAATAACCCAAGCAAGAGAACCTCACCTCTGTTAGTGTAGAGAAATGCAATCAAAGGTTGTAGTCATTGATCCCCACTTTTCACCTCTTCATCACCTAGCCAAGGTAGCAAAATCATAGTCAAAACCCATGTTTGACTTTCTAATACATCATATCAATTCTTATAGAATTCAAGAATCTCCAACTAATCTATTAACATGATAATTTATAAATTAATAATTGTATCGAATCAGTAAAATAGCTTATACCATTAGTGTCTCTCAAGTACAATCAATTCTCACATTCGTTTCATAGCACTTCATTATTTAACCCAACATCTTGTCAATAGCATAATTCCATGGTTACTTCATTTTATATAAAAAATTAAGGGCATCATAATCTAAAGCAATACATAAGCATTAATCTCCAACTAAATTTCCATCTCGAACACCATATTAACACATAATAGTCCTCTTTGTCATAATTAAGTTCAACTTAGCATTATACACAATTCAAGTTCAAAGTTCATATCTCCCAACACCAAACTCCTTGCATAGGTACACATATCATCTCAAACACTAGTTCTAAATAAGGTAAAACATATGTTACATGCATGCATATATATAACATGCAACAATCAAACATTATTTCAAATTTCACCATCAAAGGTTCGGGATCACAAACTAAAAGCATCGAGGACCAGACGCTGTCTTTTCGTTGCAGCTACTGCACCCACACTACCACCGCTATCGAAAAATGTAACAACACCACAAAAATGTTTCACTTGATGAGAGGATTCTAATGCCGCCTTCAATTTCACATTTTGAGGTTCGTAGCCATTGAAACGGACTAAATTAGCCATAATTTTTTTCCACCACTACTCTCTGATCACCGCTCCACCATTATCAAAGCCTCCATGCAATAACACTATTGCACTCCTTGAGTGTGGGCTTCCCAATCATCCATCCAAAGATAAGTTTCGACCTCCCATTCACTAAAAAATTAAAGACCTGTGAGGTGGGATTCTCTCGATTTCATTGCTAATTGCTCCTCCGCCATGTGTGTGGGTGTGTGGGCGACAGTGAAGGGTGCTAAAGAGAGAAACAACTTGATAGGGTAGGGTGGTCGAAGGGTGTTATCGGTGAGCTCATCAAGAAGGGTTGGTCTTCGGTTAAGAGAAAAGAGAAGAAAAGTGAAGAAGAAAGAAAGAGAAAGGAAAGAAAATGAAGTAGGAAGAAATGCTACCCGTTTTTAAAATCACATTTTCAAAATTTGTAATTTAATCCGTCAAAAATTTAAGTTATTCCATCATGCCCAAAACTTTTATGAAAATTATGATTAACCCCAAATAACTTAGGGTATCTCATTCAAACCCCAATTATTCAAAAATTAAACAATCGAGCCTATAAAAATTATAATTTAAACCACAAAAATTCCTAAAATAATTAGTAATATGAAATTCATAAAATTCTCAAATAATAACAAGATCATATATTTTAAATACAATTTTTAAAATTCTAGGGATGTTATAGTAATCCTTCAAATAAGTCATCCAATAGCATTTCCATTCGCAATGTGTTATACAAATTTCCATTTTTGAACATATATTGGCAATATGAACAAATATGTGTTTCATAAGGATCTTGACAGCTTAATGCTTTTAATGTTGAAAAGCCAGGGACAACTATCATGGCATAGATCTTCTCATCCTCACAAATGGAATGGAGATCATTAGTTTGCTTGGAATAAGACTCAAGTTTTTTTGTAGAGTTGAAGAAAAATTTTGTGTAGGGACATTCTTCTGAAAGTATATTCACTCATGTACGGCTTTCATTGAGAAACAAAACTAGCATTGGCATATAAAAGAAACTAAAGGGCTCACTAATCATGCAAGTTGATTATAACATCATTATTTATGAAAATTATGTGACTCTGTTTCATATTTTTAATTTTCTTTCTATAATTGGAGAAATATTGTAGCTTTCCAGTTTCTAGGTGAAACCTATCATCAAGAGGATGTTCCATCCACAACATAGATGTTTGTCCAACATCAAATTCCTTTATGGAAAATATTTCCGTAAGTGTAAGGTAGTGTAAGGTTATTAAATCAAAATAGCTCACAAAAATTCACCAAATGGCAAATCTAGGAAAAATGGTCACTATTGCTCAAAAAAGAAAAAAAGAAAAAGAAAACATGCTGCATAAACACACCTTAGCATTGTTATCATTTATCATCTAAAGAATATAAAAACAAATAGATATTGACATCTTGGAAATAAGATTTATATTTTTTATTATAAACCTAAGTTGTTCTTTTATGAATTACTCAAGAATAACTTTTTCCCTCATGGAATATTACAAATAGGAAACCATTTAACTGAGTAATACATTGTAATCTCCAAATTCAACTTATGTTGTCCAATATTTTTCTCAATATGTAGAAGTTGTACTGAAGTAAAATTACCCACTTATTCATTTGTCACACCTTAAAATTGAACCATAAGGTCTAATCTTGATACATGAAATTCAATCCTAATATATGGGTTGACAATCAAAATTATGATCGTAAATCAAACTTCAAATGTTCTTAGTAGCCAAATAAATCTCAAACCTGGTAAAATTAAAAATAATCAATCCTCTATCTTCAACTAGAATTTCATTAAAAGAAAAGAAACTCGTAAACTAACATAGTAACGATACTAAAACTACTTGGAAAATCACAAAGTAATACTTTAGTTTAATTCTTATGAAAAGTAGGTATACCTCATTACATGGGTTAGGTCTAGGTCTGCTAGAAGGAAGGAAAGGAAAAATAGAGTGCGAGTAAAAAACGATGTAACACCCCTGAAATTTGCAGTTTTAAAAAAATATGGACTCGAAAATTAAAATATTGATTAGTAGAATTTTAGGGATCAATAAATAAATATAAAAGGACTCAATTGCAAGAAATTAAAAATTTTTAAGGTTTGGATTGCAATTTGAAAAGACCTAATTGCACATTTCCAGAAGTTTTTGGGGTTTAAATGTATGTATTTTGGTCAATGGGATCAACTACAATTTGTAAGAAATTCAAGGGGCTTGATTAAGTTATTTTGAAATCTTTTTAGGTTGAATTGAAAAATTGGAAAGTTGGATTTTTAAAGCTACCAAATTTCATTTCACTCTTCTCCATTTTCCATTTCTTCACTATTCACCACGCTTCTTCCGTTTCTCCTTCACCGTGACCACCACAACCATTCCCAGTGTGCTTTCACCGACAACCAATTGCACTTCCCAAACTAACTATCTCTTTCTCCTTCTTACTAGCTCCATGGCAGCACCACCATGCATGATTGAATCTTATCCAACAAGCCACCACAAGAGTGGCTGAGAGTGACTTCATGGTAGGTTGGTATGTTTGTACTTTTTTGGTGGCCAACTTCAATTTTGAGGCTATAGTTTGGTAGAACTGGAAGAGAAGGGCATGGTGGTGGGCTTGCATCGGCGATCAGCGCAACGATGACGACCAAAATTATAAAAAACACACAACAACCAAAAGGTGGTAGCTGCAACTTTGGGATAGATTTTGAAGGCTTTCCTAGCAGCAAAACTTGAAACTGAGTGTATATTTGGAATCAAGAGCTCGAGAGAAACAATGTAGGCATGGCACCAAGGTTTCTAGCAGCACAGTGGCAGTAGTGGTGGCAGCAGGGAGGCAATTTTTTCTCCTTGATGCAATGATCACAATAGTGTGCTTG
This sequence comes from Jacaranda copaia, assembly GCA_014898725.1. Taxonomy (NCBI): domain Eukaryota; kingdom Viridiplantae; phylum Streptophyta; class Magnoliopsida; order Lamiales; family Bignoniaceae; genus Jacaranda; species Jacaranda copaia. Next base: position 276,625 of record JACGDI010005298.1, read on the forward strand.
GTTTATGAATTTGAGGTTTCATTGATCAAATCATGGGTAAAACTTTGATTAATTGATTCCTGATTTAATTTGAGTAAATTTCTTAGGCTAACTTATAATGTAAATACTAGATAATTGAACCAAAATTTTGATTTAGGACCAAGAACTAAAACATGCAGAAGTATACATGTATGCATAATAGACCCAGACATGTTGGGCTAGATGCTAAATTTGGATTGAATAATGATAATAAGGATTATGTAATGTAAGACTACGTAGTATTTGCTTAGGATTAATTATGTAGGGAATTGGACTATATTGTGTGAATTAGGATGATGATATGATATAATCATGACTTTGTAAATAAGAATAAGATATCATGCTATTTTGGAATTGATACAAACCATATTTCTAGAATAATTAATTTATTAATGTACTTTGTGTAGATAGTACATATTGAACATATATTATCATGTTGATTGAAGCCTAAAATTATCGTGCTAGATAAATAGTTGTCAATTTTAGATTATTTATATTATAATTATAATTAATAGGGTTGGATGAGGATTTTAATAGTGGACCTATTCTTTTAGATTAGGTGGCGAAGAAGTGGGTTCCACAGACTAATGACGGTGATAGTATATCTAAGGCTATTAAGGTGAGGTTCTAACCTCTTAGATATTTGCTAATATGCCTAGTGAGGGTTTGCCAATCTAAAACATTTTTGTACTTATCTATCATTGTGATAAATCTCTATGAGGGTTAAACTCATTTCCATTTCATAACTGTGTCTTAGTTATTATGCTCAGTGAATTGTTTGAGATCTTATTTATTATCCATTGTTTGTTTTGTAAACTCCTATGAAGTTTATCACTTGTTTTGATTCTAGAATCCAGAACTCTTGTTACATCATTCAATTTATGTCCCTTTTACCCTACAGCCTTGGTAGCTGATCTCGTATTACTTGTTAAATTATTTTGCAACCTGAAATGGCCATGCTGGTCAGTATATTTTTTATAACAATTGTTCCAAACTTGTACCTCTTTGTATTCTTGGCTCTTTTAAATGTCTTGTTCATTATGTGCTGTAAAATATATGCTAGGAAGAGTAAAGGGCCATACTAGTTGATAAGACATGACCAGTGGGAGCCCCTCTTGAGTCTATTCTTGTTAGCCCCCTTTAAATTTTAATACTAAACCTCTTCTAGATTGGTACAATTGAATTGGTGATAAAATAATATTATTGGCGGACTTGGTTTGCAATCTTAACGTTAGGCAATCAAGGGTTGACTATGTCCTAAAGCTTGATTAACGAGAATCAATCCTACCAATTCATTTAGCTGTGATCTTATTTTCAAGGATGACTTGATTAGCAAAGATTGGTTTAACCGATTCATGCTGCAATAGTTTGGCAAGTTGGCTATTCATCGAGGCAATATAAAAAGGTAAGCTACATTACAATCATACCAAGGTGATATAAGGGGGTAAGCCATTTTACAGTTGTATTGTTAATACAGAATTAAGGCGATATAAGGGAGTATGCTATTTTATAGTCATATCATTATAAAGAACATAGAGACATAAAGGGGAAAGCTATTACATGGTTGTACAAGTGAAAGATGCTTATATCATTGGTTTTATAACATGTTCTTATCTAGCCTGGTTTATAAAATTGATCAAAATCTTAGATTTTGAAACTTGAGTTTTCATAAAATAACTTGTTCGCTGGGTTTCTTAAAACTATTCATGCCTACGAGTTTTGAAAATTTTCTATGAAATGTATTAAATGTGAAATGACTCCTTATCAATATGGGACAGCATTGGGTCAGCTCACAAAGTGTTGTACAAGAATTGTTGGTTTCTAGATTTAGTTCATAGTTCCTGTAAACTCTTTCAAATCTCTAATATCCAGGTGTTGTGACTTGTGTTTTAGTTATTTGAATTCAGAATTGATATTCTTCTTACATTTGTATATTGTAATCCATTTCATTTTGACTCTTTCTGTATGCAAATGTTTGCCTCATTGAGTCATTAGGACCCATCTTTCCATATTATTTTGATTTCTTTCAAAAAAGTGCAGATCTTGACCGAGGTCCTCTAACGTGAATGCATTTTGTAAAATACAAGACTTTTGGTTGTATATATATAGAACTCAATGTATGTTAAGTTAGTTTGAGATGTTGTGGTGTGCCATGAATGTTCATGAAAGCATGAGATTATAAATGTCATAAAATTAGATATTTTGCCTGGAGTGTGTTAAGTTAAAGTACTGCACATTTCTCAAAGGATTTGAGGAGAAATTCTATGGTCTTATTGCTTGCTACAAATAGAATATTAAGATTGAACTGGTAGCACCTTAACTTAGGTGCCATCTTAAGAGGGAGTGCTATAGACTTAATGATTCCAAGTGTGTGTAATGTAAGTTCAAGAATATATCATGATCACAAGATGCTCAGTGATAAATACTTGATAAAAATAGTGAGAAATAGTTATAAACATTTGAAGATCAATAAATAATAGTTATAAACATTTGAGGAAGCAATGAAAAATAGTTATGCATCACATAGTAGTAAAATAGAATGTAGCAACAAATATTTTTTTAATAAGCCAACAATTAAAGGCGATGATCAAACCTGTGTTTGCTATAGCCAATCAACCTTATGACTCTCACCACAATAGTTCCTTATCACTCCAAACAAAGAGTGACCTTACCAAACAAAGTCCTTGGGAAATCCTACAACCTACCAAAGCCACAAACGACTTATGTTAAGTGCTGGGGGGATTAAGCCATGGGGGCCTTGGGTTCAACTAACAAGGCTACTATTGCCTGATGAAGTTCCCCACACACCCCAATCAAGTTAGATCTAACCAATATTACTAGTAGCAGTAATAGTAAATTCAATTATTAGTGTTGAGCACCATATTTAACTGCTAGTCTGAAGGCATTATTAAATAAAAATGAAATCAAAAATGAACAAATTTTCTTGTATTATGAAACAAAATCAGATAATTTTTACCTGTAGTGAAACATAATTATAGTGTAGTGTAAGCTAAAAATAAGTCACGAGCAAATTATACTACCACATATATCATTCTAGGTCTCCAAACATAAAATTATATAATATTTATAGGTTTAGGCACTCACATGCTCCACATTCATCTAATCAATAATCTCCCAATGCTAGCTTGAATAACCTGTTAAGTAGTGATAGTAATTAAGCCTATTTCTTCTAATGAATACTTTAATGAATAGCTTAAACTTTACATGCATTGTAGAATACCCATACAACACTTTTGTGATGAGTGATTATGCCTAGAACAACCTAAATATATGAGGAGCTCTTCCTAAACTTAATGTAACAAACTTTACAGGAAACCATACTTGTTACCCTCTTTAGAAGCATTCATAAGCTTGAGACAATAATTTTGCAGTAGTAAATGTTTATTACTTTCAATAACTAAAACAATTAATATAAGGTTCTAAATTCTAATATTTTATTTGTAAAAATTTTAATAATGTTATAACACATCAAAATTTCTTAGTAAAATTTATCATTATAAAATACTATCATTTAGATGGGTAAAAAACATTCTAAACTGACCACATGGACTAACCACTTAGTCTGGTAGAGTACATTTTTGGATTTTCATAAAATCCAATATTGTTAGTTAAGACCTAAAATTTTCTCACAATATTTTAGACACATTGAAGTTTACTCAAAAACATTTTGGAGTAAAACTAACAAAATTTGATACATGAATTAGTGGACAACTTTAACCCTAAAATATGAAAATCAAAACACAGCAGCAACAGAAATAAAATTATATAAATATCATATGCAATATATATGTATATTGAGAATAAATCATATATCATTAGACATGATTTTTGGCAACAATAATAATTCCGTTAAAGTTAAACTATAGCACTTTGATTGGAAACTTACAATTGGAAATGGGCACCTAGGTGAACCAACATGCAATAGGTAGCATGCAAATCAAACTTTTATGTCTTACCTTGAAGTTTTGCTTGAGAAGAGTAGCAACCGCACCTCCATTTTCTATTGTCTTTCTTCTTCTTCTTTTTTTCCCCCTTGTGTCTAATATGATTAGGGTTTTATCTCTACAAACTGTATATGTATATATGTGAGGAAAATGGTTTAATTCAAATAGAACTCTAATTAATCTCCTCCTTGGACTAGGATAATCCTATTATAATTTTAATTTCATAAGAATAATAAGTCCTATAACTAATGGCTCGTACTTCTAGTAATATTATAAATTGATAAATTAGAGTAAAATTTGCTATAGATTTCATAGGAAAAAAATAAATTCCATATAATAATACATTAAAAGTGATCAATTAAATATGATATGAAATTCTTAGGTGTTA
>JACGDI010005298.1:281095-306824 GCA_014898725.1 Jacaranda copaia
GTCATAAGTTGGATAGTTTTGCTCATATAGTTTCAATTTTTTTTTTTTTGAGGTATTGGAAAACTAAGAGAGAGATCTAAAACTTTAATATTGATATTGAAGTCTAAATAAGCCAACATCAAGGAGTAAAATTTAGCCTAAGGTTCATAAATGTGAAGAAAATTAAGATGGTGATATGTTGAAGTTTAGGAGGCATCCAATTTGATATATCTTAGGATTCTCGCCATAACTTTTTTCCATGTATATTAGATTAGGGTGATTCAAGTACCTATAGAAACGTAAAAATAGAGCGAAAGATCATATGTTGATCACCTTCTTAGTTCCACTAGGGAAAAAAGCATCACAAATATCTATTATCAAAAAATTGAAATCTGTATTTTCTAACTTGACATATCTTAGTATGTTGGCCATAACTTCTTCCATGTATACGAGATTGACATGATTAAAATGGATATAGAAACCTAAGACATAGACCTACAATTCACACGTTGATCAAATGTTCAAATTAAATCGAAATCAATTAGTAAAAGTCATCATAATATTTTATTCTACAAAATCAAAGTCCTGTATTTTCTATCTTGCCACACCATAGTATTTTAGTCATACCTTTCTCCCTATCTATCGGATTGAGGTGATTCAAGTTGATGTAAAAATATAATAGACAGATATACAAATATTATGTTGATCACTTTACTTAATTATGTGGAGATAAAGTAGTAAAAAGTGTCAAATATATCTATTTTTGAAAAATTAAAATCTTGTATTTCCAAACTAGATATATCTTAGTATTTTGATCATAACTTTCTCCGTATAAATTGGAGTGAGGTGATTTAGGTGGAAATAGAAACTAAAGAAACGGACCTAAAATTTGTATGTTGACCACTTTACTTAATTCTATATAGAAGAAATAGTAAAGGAGTTACAAATATTCATTTTTGAGAAACCAAAGTCCTGTATCTTCTTATTGGACACATCTTAATATTTTAGTGAGAACTTACACTATATATATATCAGATTGAGATGATTCAAGCGTGTATAAATACCTAACAAATAGAAAAAATTCTTATGTTTGGCATCTTACCAGATTCAATCAGTAAATATGGGAAAAGTATTGATTAGAAAATCTGGTTGCATAAAATTAGGATCCTAGGAGATCATTCTTTCATTTAGCATTCCTTTTCTCAAAGTCAAATAGTTATCTTTAACACCAAAGAAAAATATCCCAAAATTTCTAATTCTCAACATAAGTTGTTGTTCTCTAAGTTCACCAAAAATTTCAACCTATGTCTTATTACAAAATCATAACCTAGGCCCTAGAAAACTAACCTTATATTTATTAGTCCACTTAAATGGCACCTTCCCCAATGTTATTTCGAATTGCAAACTTTTATTCTCAAGAAATCACACACAAACCTCCTATGAGAATCAACCAACTCCAAGATACTTCTCATCTCAGTAACCATGTTCAGTCTCTTCTATTCAAGTGTTGCTTTAATCTTAAAATAATCAAAAGTGATTCCATCTCCAGAAATGATATTATTAAAAAAGAAAAAAGAAAAAAAAACCTACCATATCATGCTAGCATATATTCTCAAAGGGTCTAAATACTATCCTCAAATGTTCCTTGTAAGTCTTCTCATTCTTCGACCAGACCTAACTATCATCAATAAAAATAATAAGCTAATCTAGATATAGCCTAAAAACAAGGTACATTAAATCCATAAATGTCTCATGTTTATTAGTCAACCTAAATGACATTACCACAAACTCAAATTCATCATATTGGTAGTTTAGTGCTTTTGCTATATCCTCCTCTCTAATCTTAGTTGGTAGTAGTTTCATCCAAAATCTATTTTAGAATAGATTCAAGATCCCCATAATTGATCAAAAAGTTCCTCTATCTTAGGCAAGGCATAGTCAGTCTTAATTACAATGTTGTGTGAGCCTCAATAGTCTATATATATCCTCAAAGTTCCATACTTTGTCTTTAGAATAAAAAAATAAAAAGAAAAAAAAAACACTAATGTTCCGAAGAAGATGAAGTTGGCCAAATAAACTCACTTTTTATTAGTTCTTACAACTGTACCTTAAGTTCCTTAAGTTCTGCTTGTGCCATCTTATAAGGTGTTTTAGATATTCGAGTTGTTCCTAAATGAACTCAATGGAAAATTCCACTTTGCAATTTAGGGTAGCAAAGGTAATTCCTCAAGGGATACATTAGGGAAATTCGCAACTACAAAGACTCCATTGATCTTAATCTTGTCCCTAGGTTCATTAATTAGGTATCCTATCTTACTCATTCTGAGTGCCACAAAATCAAAGTCAATCAAATAGCTTTTGTTCACCAATTACTTCAATTCTTGGCTTCCCAGGCTTGCACAAACTAACTATTAGCAAATAGAAATTTTAAGCCATAACAATCACTAAATAGAAATCCAAATTATCTAAAATAATGCAATAGCAATTTCAAAATCAAAGTTCCATCCAATTCTAGATGATAATTCTCATATTCTAGTATTTATCATTACCTTCATTTGATTTTATTTCTTCAATATCCTTGTTCGAGCCCACTTCTTCTAAATCTTTCTTAAAACCATCTTTATTCTCCTTATTTGGCTCTTCTTCAATTGACTCTTTTTATTGATCGTTTTTCTCTTACTCATTAATAAAAGAAGTTAACAAATGTTGTCCTTCTCTAAGATCTCTCATGGCCATTGGAATTCCGTATGTCCTTGGCGATGTCACTCTTCTAATATGTTGCTATGATGATCTAACTCTTATTAGTAAATGTCTAGCTATTTTTCTAACTCCTCAAATCTCTACTTATGCAATTATATCAAAGATTTTTCCTTTGATAATGGTCCCTATCTTCCTCAAGCTAATGTATGATAAAGTTGTGGTAGTCCTCACAAGACACATTGAATTTCTTGGGAATGGGTCTTTTGCGATTAGGATTGTATTGTTTGCTTTCTCTAACCTTGATCACATAGGGTGAAGAACTTATATGATGAACCAACTTACATGTGCTTTGACCCATCATCTTACCAAAATAAGCCTAGATGAGTAAAAGAAAATATCAAAGTATCGTATGGGCTCTCAAATGAAGATAGTCAAAGATTCACTATTCTTAAGAGAAGAGAACAAATTCTAGAGCATTTTCAATCCAAATGGCATAGTATGTCAAGAATCCTATCGTCTGGTACCAAAAGCATTCAATTGTATTAGCTAGCTAACCTTTTAAAATCCTTCACAATCCTCAACTTCAAATGGCATTTAACTAATTGTTTTAGTAGTCAAACTTAAATACTCAAATCAATTCCTAAATAGTTTTATGCCCAATTTCCATAGTTCGAAGATCTTATCCTAGCATAACCTTAGTTTACAGCTCAAGCACTTATACCACTCTATCACACTACAAAGTGAACCATAAGGTCTAATCTCGAGAAGTGAAATTCAATCCTAGTACATAGGTCAACAATCAAAATCATGATCATAAATAAAACTTTGAATATTTATAGTAGCCAAATAAATCTCAAACATGGCAAATTTCAAAATGACCAATCCTCTATCTTAAACTAGAATTTCATTAAAATCTAAAGAAACATTAAACAAACATAGTAATAGTACTAAAACTACTGGAAAAATCACAAAGTAATAATATTTTTGATTCTTATCAAAATCAAGACCATCTCTTTCCTTGGGTTAGCATCCAAGTCTATCAAAAAGAAGGAAAAGAAGAATAGAGTGTGCGTAAAGGACTCAATGAATGCCAAGTGTGCGCAATATGAGTTCAAGAATATATCATGGTCAAAAGACGCTCAGTGATAAATACTTGAGAAAGATAGTGCGAAACAGTAATAAAAACTTGAAGAACAATTAAAAGTAGTTATAAATTTTTGAGGAAGTCGTAAAAGCAATTATGCATCATCCAATAGCAAAATGGAATCTAATAGTAAACATTTTTTTTAATAAGCAAACAAGTAAATGTGATGAACAAACTAGCATTTTCTGTAGTCAGTCAATCTTATGACTCCTACCATAAGAGTTCCATATGACTCTGGGTAAGGTGTGACCTTAACAAATAATGCCCAAGACTAGGTCTTTGAGAAATCCAACAACCCCCACAGCCACAAGTGACTTTTATTATGCACTATGGGGACTAGGCCATGGGGGCCTGGAGTTCAACTGACAAGGTTGTTATTGCCTAGTGAAATCCCTCATACAACTAAGCAAAGTTGGTTCCAACTATCAATAATAGTACCAATAATAGTAAATCCCGTCATCAATGTTGAATATCATATTTAACTGCTAGTATAAACACATTAATAAATAAAAATGAAATAAAAAATGAACATATTTTCTTGTATCATAAAATAAAGAAAGATAATTTTTATGTGTAGTGGAACATAATTATAGTGCAGTATAATCTAAAAACAAGTCACGAGAAAACTACACAATAGCATATATTGCTTTGGGTTTTCAAACATAATATTATATAATATTTATAGGTATAGGCGCTCACATGCTTTGCATTCATCCGATCAATAATCTCCCAAGGCTAGCTAGAATAACCTATTAAGTAGTTATAGTAATTAAACATATCTCTTCTAATGAGCACCTTAACGAATAGCTTAAATTTTGACATGCATTCTAAAATACCCATATAACACTTTTGTGATGAATGATTATGCCTAGAACAACCTAAATACATGAGTAGCACTTCCTAAACTTAATGTAACAAACCTTAATGGGAACCACACTTGTTACCCTCATCAGAAGTATTCATAAGCTTGAGACTATAATTTTGCAGTAGTACATATTTATAACTTTAATAACTAAAATAAATAACACAAGGTTCTAAATTCTAATATTTTATTTATTATTTTTATAAATAATTCTAAGTTATTATACAAAAGTTAAAAAACAAAAATCAAAGCACATCAATTATCATGGTAATGAATCTCTCAAGTTAAAAATAATCCAAACCTGACATGTACTCAAGCAATTAAATTCAATGAATTTTAGAAAAACAACCACCAATTAAATTCAATTGGAAATTGGCACCTAAGTGAGCCAATATACAATAGGTAGCAAACAAAACAAATTTTGAAGTATTACCTTAAAGTTTTTCATGAGAAAAGTTGCAACCATCCCTCTAGTTTCTATTGTCTTTCTTTTTTTTTCCTTTTCTTTTGTCTAATATGATTAGGGTTTTATCTCTAGAAACTACACATATATATGGGGAAAATAGTTTAATTCAAATAAAACTCTAATCTCTTTATAAGACTTGAATAATCCTATTATAATTTTAATTTCACAAGAATAATAAATCCTATAACTAATGACTCATACTTTGGGTAATATTATAAATTGATAAATCAGACTAACATTTACTATAGATTTCATAATAATAATAGTGTTAGTGTTCCATATTAGTGAAATAAATATGTTGTGGTCTCTATAATATAATTTTGGGCAATCATCACCTCTTAAGCTAGCTTTTATTAAGCTCAAGGCTCAAGACCCATTCTTTAACATCGTACTAGAGCCATACCTAAAGCTCATTTTTCGGTCGGCCTATTCATTCTTCTTGATAGTTTTGTTAATTTTTTTTGTGCCTTTTCATAGTGTTTGTTTGATCTCAACACCGCTTGGAATAGTGTTTAAACATCATGATCAGCATATTTCTATTTTGTCTTAATCTTGATAAATATTTGGTGCCCAATGATGTTAATTTTTTCATGAATAAACTTTTCTTTTCAGGTTCTTCTGTTTATGTCAATTAGGGAGAATATGATAATTTGTTAATATATACTATTACTACTTCTTTAGATAGTTATGATTCTCCTGTTCTTTTGCCTATTCCAAATAATGCTCCTACTATTACGACATACTCAAGATAATAAGGTACTACTGGACAAAGATATGAAAATATTAAATCATGTCCTACATCAACTGCTCCGCCATTAGATCTTGTCCTTATAAACTCTAACCTTGATCTTCCAATTGCTCTTCGCAAAGGTAAATGATAATGCACTATCTAATCTATTCTTTCATTTCTTATAACCATTTATTACCTTCTTCTTTCTCCATTGTTGCATCACTTGATTCTATAACCATTCCTAGGACTGTCAAAGAGACATTATCTTATCCTAGTTAGCAGAATGCAATGATGGAATATTAGATAAACATCCTAGATGAAAATGGTATTTGGGATTCGATAGATTTGCCAATAAGGAAGAAGGCCATTGGTTGTAAATGGGTGTTTGCTATTAAATTCAATCTTGATGGATCTGTAGCTTGATTCAAATCTAAGCTTGTAGCTAAAAGTTATGCTCAAACCTTTAGAGTCAATTATTTTGATACATTGTTTCTAATTACTACGTTGGCCTCTGTCTAACTCTTCATTTCCATGGTTGCCACTTATGACTAGCCTTCACAATGGTTAGATATCAAAAATGCCTTTTTACATGGTGACCTTCACAAGGAAGTTTACACGGAACAACCACCAAGGTTTATTTCTCAAAGGAAGTATGAGAAAGTTTACTATCTCAAAAAATTCTTGTATAGATTAAAGCAAAGTCCGCAGGCCTAGTTTGGAAATTTTAGTGAAGCTATTGAGACATTTGGAACAAAAAAAAGCAACTATGATCACTCAATACTCTATAGACAATCTAATTTTGGTGTAATCGTCTTTGTTGTTTATGTTAATGCTATTGTTACTATTGAGAGTGATACAGAAGGAATCTCATCTCTCAAATCTGATTTACATAAATAGTTTCACATAAACGATTTGGGGAAATTAAAGAATTTCTTGAGTGTTGAGGTTAGAAGGAAAAGGAAAGGTATTTTCTTGTCACAAAAAAAATATTTGCTTAACTTATTAATTGAAACAAGAAAATCAAAAGCCAAGCCATGAATACGCCTATGACCCCTAACCTACAGTTGCACAGAAATGGTGACTTATTGATGATCCTGAAAAGAATAAAAGGCTAGTTGAGAAATTAAATTATCTCATAGTAATGTGTTGAAATATTATCTTCTATCTCAGTGCTATCAGTTAATTTATGCCCTCATCTATGGTCAATCATTGGGCAGCTTTAGAACAAATTTTATGATACTTGAAAGGTGATCCAAGTCATGGAATATCTTATAAAAGTCATGAGCACCAATATTGAATGCTTCTATGATACAGATTAGGCGAGATCTAAAATTGATAGAAGATTTACTATAGGATATTGTGTTTTTATTGAAGGAAATTTGGTATCTTAGAAGCGTAAGAAAAAAAATGTAGACTCTAGGTCAAATGTAGAACTTGAATATGGAGCTATAGCTCAACTAGTATGGAAAGTCATGTGGATCCACCTACGTTTAACTGAAATTTGGTTTATGCCATCTACATCTGTAAAGTTGTGGTGTGATAATCAAGTAGCTCCTCATATTACCTCTAACACAATGTTTTATGAAAGAACTAAAGATATTGAGATTAACTATCACTTCATTTGAGAAAAGATTCAAGAAAATCTCATATCCACTAGACATGTTAGAATTGGTAGACAACTAGGAGATATCGTCACTAAAGGCTTGACTATAACACATGTTGATTATATTTGTAACAAGCTCGACATGGTTAATATCTATGCTCCAACTTGAGGGGGAGTGTTAGATGATATATTTGGTGTATATATATGATAGTTGTATGGTTGCATTATCTTAGCAATTTGATTTAGCCTATTTTCTTAGTTAGTCCATTTGTATTATGTATATATATCCCTTTTGAATCTAAACATGTGATTAATGAAAAGAAACCCTATTTTATAACATGGTATCATAGCCACCCATTCCCAATATTAAATTATCTAGTGTTGTTAGGCCACCCATTTCATATTGTTACACACCTTAGATGTTCATTCCAATGCATGTACGGGGTGTGTTAATATCCTATATTGGTAAAATAAATAATTTGTGATCTCAATATATGGTCTTGGGCAATCTTTACCTCACTACAACAATTTACACTTTTAGTAACAAATAATTTTGTTACCATAATGCTAAAATTCCTTATCCAAAATATTAGTAACAAATTTTTTGTTGCTGAAGTTTCATGCCCTAATACTCATCCCCAAAAGTCTTAGTAACAAAATTTATGATTCATTAAGAAGGATGACCATATGGTGATGAAATGTATCATCGCAAAAAGTTTCATATTAGTGACAAGATAATATTAGTTACAATAAATTTTTATAGCATAATGAAATACCTAATTACCAAAACGTTGGCAATTTGCATTTCATTTTTCACTACCAATGCATATTATAATAATATTATTTATTTAATGAAGTATAGTTACTGATTGTTTATGTAACAAGATATTTGATTACAAATAGTTAAATAATTTTTTAATTAAAAAATAAGTACTTTGTTACTAATGGAATAGACAACTAAGAGTTTCATTACAAAAGAATTTAAAAGTTTTGCTACATTTAGCACATGTAATACATTAATTTTTTGGGCCCAATATCTCTAGTATTGGGATGCTAGTGGGTGGGCCCAATATTAATTGGGTCGTCTTCTCCATGTGCGACTCCAAATGGCTAAAGCCCAATCTCAGAGCTTAACTTGATGGAGTTGAAGCTGGGGCCGCCTTAATAGGCCCAACATTAATTAGGCCATCTTCCCCATGGGCTATTCCAACTGGCCAAAACCAAATCTTGGGGCATAATTGATGGACTTGACATTGTATTACAGGTTGGGCTTCACAGCCGGGGCTACTTGAATAGGCCAAGGCACGGTGGACCTAGGCGTGCTAGACAATGACACGATAGGCCACCAACAAATGGATTAGAAAACACTAGACCAATGATTTTTGGGCCAGAAAGATCAATGCACCTACCTGCGGCCCATCTGCACTTATTGGAAATGAAAACTCAAAATTTGTTGCAAAAAGGACTCAAACCCACACCTACAACAAGGCATTTACCACCTTAGCAATAGCTGATATTTGTTAATATGTGTGCATAGATACTTATTAAGCTTGGCCTAGTTGGCTAAACTGACAAGCTCAAATTGTTCGCAAATCATCTCGTCGCATTTATATCCTTAGTTCTTAATGTAAATAAAATAAAATTATAAAAAATATTAGTTGAAAGAGTAAAAGCTGTGAATTTTTTTACACTATTAAAAATAAGTTTTGAAAATTAATGATATGACATAATTAGTTTATTAGGATATTTTAGAATAATATTTTATTTTTAAAAATAAAATAGTAATTGTCATTTGAATAAATAAAATAAGAGTATCATTTAGTGAACTAAAAGAAATAAACAAAAGTGTGGGATAATTATATAACATAGCTGCATAAAACAAAGAAATTTTATTACATATAAGTATATATAAATTGTTAGGTAATGGAGCAATATTTTTTGCAATGTGAGTTTTTGGTGAAAAAATACTATAATAACTCATTTCATTAATCAAAATGTATAATGTTAACAGACATGTAGAAATATAGACTAAGTAGGTTTTTGGTTAAGTTTTTAATGAAAAGGCATTATAAGAATTTTTTAAGCTTATAAAAATATCAGATTTTATCTTTTAAAATAAGCTTCGCAATGTATGAATAAAATAGAAACTTAAAATTCATACGGTCTAAATTAATGCAGAAGTATGTTCAAATTTTAAACAAATCAAACAAATACTCCGAAAGCGTGACAACTTGGCAAACAATTGGTGTGCCCATACAAACCATATGGCGCATTGTAAATACCTAAGTGGGCTGCTTAACGTACCGCTGATACCTAAGTGAACCACATAGCGTATCATGGACACCCAGGTAAATTGCATGGCATGTCCCATGTATCCCAGCATTCCACATAAGATTGGCACTCGACCCACGTACAATTCTCCAAATGAGTGCAATAAGTATAACATATACAAATAACCAATTAGTTGCCGACAAGGCAATATAAATACTAGCACAGGTAAGTTAACTAGTCAGATAATAAGTACAAGTATACAAGTATGATGGCAAGGTATCTGTTAATAAGTTTAAGATAAGTAGCAATTAAGACAAGTACCAAATATGATAGAAGAAGTTCTAGTCACTAGAATAGATAGAAAATAGAATCAACATCAAAGATAACCCTCACAGGGGTATTCAAATGAGATAATAGATCTCAATCACTGTTCAGAGTATGGTTTAGAAACAGTAAAACCCACACTAGTGCTTATCATAATTAATTGATAGAGAGAAAAGTGCCAAATTGGCAAACCATCACAGGGTGCAACAATCCAAGAGTCAGTTAAACAAAGTAATAACCCAAAATAGGAGATCCCTAACTCCGTAGTCTCAAAAACTACAATCACCGTTAACAATCTACTAGCCCTTAGGTTCCAATTCCACATCATGTAATCCAAAAGATTATATTTACAATTAAATCCATATTCAACCTAAGATCTTACTAATATACTTATCAATACTCCAAAACTACTAATTATCCTCATATCATCATCCTAGAACATCAATAATAATCCAATGATCTCAATTAACCCACTTCTGTCACTCAAGTCTCAAATTCACAAAATTAGGGTTTTTCCTATTACAATACTCGGCAATTTCCACAATTTCACAAAATAATACTATCTAATTTTACTAAACTCATACTGGCACATGCATGCTCTGCATCTTGATTCCATATCATCTCAAATCATCCAATTATCATATCTCAAGTTCTAATTTCATAAATCGTAGTTAAATAGCCTAATTATCTTAATTAATCCTAATATTACATAAATAATACAAATTTAGGCCCACTAAATCCACTACTGTCCATGCATGGCCTTAACATACATATATAATTCGTCTGAAAATCTCATCTCATCACCTAGTACAATATTCGAAGCAATATAGTACAACACGTATATATAAAACCAAATCCATTCCAACTCTTTACCCACAAATTAGTTATCCAGACCTCAAAACCACGAACCAAGGACACCGTTGTGATCATTGTGACAAGATGAGGATTTTATCTCCAAACCGCCGCCGCCATGCACTACCAACAAAAAAATGCAAAACCACCACCAATCAAAGCCTCTCAGCATTAGAAATCCAATGTCGTCCTCAATTTTAGGTTTTGCCCTTGGGAAGCTAGTCAATTATGGCCTGAAAGTCACAACACCACCTTATAGCACCGTGCTCCACCGCCCCTATATCACCATCTTCTGCGAAACTCAAAAATAACTTCACCAAATGCTTTCTTGAGCCAAATCTATCCTAGAACACCCTCAGTCTACTGTAGAAGGCCTCCAAAAACTAGAAACCCACCAAGCTCCGCTATTACCCATTCAACCTTCATGTTTTTTGATGGCCTGTCATCCAACCACCGTGCATGAGGTATCAATGCAATGCTGAGGTCAAGGGAAAGTAAGTTTTTGGGTTGGTTTTGGGGAAAAACGAGCTATCGAAGAGATCGCTGGAAGAAGAAAGGTGATGGCGTGGGGGAGAATAAAAGTAAGAATGGGGTTTATATTGCAAATTCCATATTTTTAGGGGATACTTTTAGAAATTTTGATTTGACCCCCAAAACGTTTAGTCAAATTTAAATTAAGTCCTCCAAGACTCCCACAAACTTCAATTAAGCCTCCAAAAATCTGAGTACATAAGATTAGATCCTTTGACCCCAAAATAATAGCCATGCAACCCCAAACGTCCCAAGTTTAGTCCAATCAAGTTTATGAAAATTACAAATTTACCCCCAAAATGTTCAAAAACTTTACAATCAAGTACTTCTGATTTATATTTTGATCCATAAAATCCAACCAATATTTATCTTAATTTCTAAACTCTTATTTCTCAAAATGCCAAATTCATGGGTGTTACAATTTATATATATAAATATGTATAAAATGAGAATATATGAAATAATGAGAAATGAGAAACAATGATAAATTTATATATATGTACAAAATGAGAAATATATGAAATAATGGAAGAAGAGAGAAATGAGAATAAAAAGAAAAGAAAAGAATGAAAAAAATTTAAAAAAATGACAATAAAAAGTTATTTAAATTGAATTGTATATACGTGAAATAATTAAGGGTAAACTCGTATTTTTATATTAAAATTATCTTAAATGGGCAACAAATGTGGAGGGCAGTGCGCATGATTTTATAAAACATAAAGAAGTTATTTTTGTATATTTTTTTTCACATGAGGGTTTTGTGCTTATTTCATAAATCACGAGAGGGTAAATTGCAACTAGCCCAATAAAATTGTTACCATTTTAATGGAGCCCTTACTTTTCTTTTCTTTTTTTTTTTTTTGCTAACATAGTGTTTGGTTATATTAGAAAAATTACATTTTTGGTCCCATTAGATGGGGTTATGCACTTTTGGTACATAGGTTGACACTTATAGGACCAAAACTCTTAATGTTTAACACATTTGGGACAGCACCTCAACTTTCGTTAGTGCACGAGCAAAATCATTAAATAAAAAATAAATTAATTACCCAATAGCCCCAAAAATTTAATTTATTTATAAAAATTCCAAAAAATTTGAAATGTCAAATCAACATTCATTAAAAAAAATTTTAAAAAATAAAAAATTTAAAAATATATAACAAAATGCTCATAAAAAATTAAAAATTTTATATATCAATATAAATGTCATATAAATAAATATAGATATTGAAATGCCCCTAAAAATAGTATTATTGGTATTAATTATTTAATAATATTTTTATAACTTTTATTTGATTTTCAAATGCTTTGTGGGTTAATGTGCAATTAGGAGAGACTTAATTTGGTCATTATATAGAATTTGAGGGGCTAATATGGAAGATCAACAAATTTGGGGACCAATTGAATTTAATTAGAACTTTTGGACCTAATAGAAATCTGACCAAAACTTTTGGGGGTTAATATGCAATTAAGAAATAATTAATTCTATAAATACCAAGTTTCCAATCTAACCTGCATAATCATTTTCGTTTGCTTCTTCACCACCATCAACTTCACCTCTCTCTCTCTCTCTGGGGCAACCCTCCGGCAATGGCCAATCTTAGGACCAACCTACCCAATCTTTGCATCTCAACCATATGAACACACCAGTGGAAAAAGCCATCAAAAATAGCCAGTGAGGTAGCTGAAAATAGCAGCAGAAGTCTCGATCACAGTGGAGCACGATGGTTCCAGTAGAGTAATGGTAGAAATGAAATTTTGTGTGGCATGTTTTGTAGATCTCAACTCAAGGATTACAATGATGGCTTAAGCATCCAAAATGGACCATCGATGGCAAAGTAATCAAAAGAAAATCGAGCAGCAGTGTTGGTGGCGGGATTTTGAATTTTGGCCAATTGACAAGCCAAATGATGTTGAAATCCAAAATTGTTTAAGGGTTTTAATTTGTGGAGCTAAGAAGCATCTTCTGGTTGTGGAGACATTTTTTGACAGTGAAAAACGACGACTAGCGGTGGCAGCACTGTGGTGATATAGAGATAAATTGCCCATCTCGTGGTAGGGATTGTATACACATGGGTTGATCGTGAAAATTCCTTATCGATAATGAGAAATTTGGGTAAATAGTCAGAAATGGGTTTAAATTGTATGCATGTGTATGTATATACCTTCCAAGTTTTGCAATGCTTTGTATAATAAAGAAGAATGCACGATTTGATCAAAAACATAAAGTCATGCATATAATTACATAAGTTAGTGAACTTGAATTTGAAATGTTGTATGATAATCTTGGGTAATTAAAGTTAATTAGGTAATTAGGTTTTAATTTTGTATAAATGAGTACTAAGTGGTGAGTTTGGTCTATTAATAATAGTTATGTTAATATAATTAGCTTTATGTAACGTTACAAGATTAATTCTATAATTAAGGACCTAATTGTATCTCTTTATCAGTACTGATGCAACCAAAGAATATTTTCTACAATAATAGCGTAATTAGGAATAATACCTATTGATCATGTCGAGGCTAATCATTAAGGAATAGCACTGATAGTATAATGTCTAGTCTTAAACTATTATTCATGCAATTATAATTATGAGGACAACGGGGATTTTAACAGAAACCCCTTTCTTCTAATTAGATGATGATGAGCAAGATTTTGTAGACTAGTAGCTTAGAGTAGCTCTCATATTTCATGATTTAAAGGTGAGGGTCCTCCAACTTGATAATTATTTTGATTATAGCCATCTGTTTATTATTGAACCCCTAGAAGGGTCTCTCGCTTTATATTACTATTTTGTATAAGCTTACTCATTAATTGTTGAAACCCTTTGAGGTTCCATCAATCTGGTACCAGTCATTGTTTATCGTCATCTTTTAAATTTTGAACCTTGTGAGGTTCTACCACTCTGGCTCTTGTATTGATTAAATTATATCAACTATTGATTGACAAACCCTGTGAGGTTCCACCATTGTACTTGTTATCTATTTCAAAAACTATGTGAGGGTCTATCGATTGTTATTAACTTTATGAAAGCTTATTTAGTATTGTTGAACCCTGTGAGGTTCCATTAACTTGACACCATCTTGATCATCATTATCTATTGATTTTCGAACCATATGTAGTTCTATCAATTTGATTATTGTGAATACCTGTGATGTTCTACTACTTCAAAAATCATTTATGCACCTCTATAAGGGCTAATCTCATTTAAACTTGTGATTTATATTAGTTAATCATTTTGTATACCCCAGTGAGGGTTTGTTTAGTTAGTCATACCTTGATTCAAATTGTTCATTTCCATTTGGATGCCCAGAACATCTCATTGTCTTATTCGATACTAATTAAATTTAATTTGTTCAATTATAACATGTTTGGCCTTTTTAGCTTACATGAATTGTACCGTATATCATTGATTTGCCACGTTAGCATATTTGAATCATATTGATAAGTTGTTCCCAGCTATTAAGCTTGAGATGTGTTGTTAAGTGAATCATTGTTCTTTATACCACTTAATTAGTCTTGTCGGCTTATTTAAATTATGTTGTTAAGCCTGTTAAGTTGTCCCCAGCTGTAGAGCTCAGACATGCTCATATGTCTGAAATGAGGAAAATAAGAAGCATTGATAAGCCTAATATGTTGATCTTAGTTGTTATGCTTAGGACGTGTTATTATATTGATCCCAACTATTAAGTTTGGGACATGCTATTATGTTGATCCCATCCATTGAACTTGAGACAAGCTTAGGAGGTGCTGTTATGATCAATTTAACTTGAAACTATTATTGATTGTACTATTATCGAATGTATTGTTATCGAGTATACTATTATTGATTGTTTTGTTATCTGATTGATTTGATATTGATTATTCTGTTATCTAACTATTATGTTACTTGATTGTTCTATGATTTGATTGTATTGTTATCTGATTATTTTGTTATTTGGCTGCTTTATTATCTGACTGTTCCATTATCGAACCGATATCGCCAAGCCATTATGCTCAAGCTATTAAACTTTTATTCAATTGTTTAGTATAAAAGGAATCAGATATGCATGATGTTTCTGATTTAATTGAAATACATATACTATGGGGATTCTTATTCTTAATTATACTCTGCTCAAGGAGCAATAAGGCTAGAATGGTTTCACAGTCTAGATTGAGCTGATGTCTTGGGCCATATGAGTTAATGGTAATGCCTCCCAACTATGATTAGTTGAGATGCCCCTACACCTCTTGAACAAGATTGGTCGAGATTATAAGGCCAATAAGCCGACGGTTACAATTTTGAACTAGCAAGAACTAAACGTTTGAACAGTTAACGTTATTATTCTAGTAGTTATGCTATTCTTGTTTATTCATGCCAGTAGTACTTTGTTGAATTACTGATTCTTCGAAAGATCCATGTGATGTTACTTTGCATCCCTCACAGAGTCCTTAAAACTCACACTCTTATGTATTTCTTATTTTTTCTAGATAGGATTCGATGATGAACTTGAACTCTAGGTTTGATTTAGATAAGTGCATGAACGTGCTTCTGGGATCACCTGGATATTAAGCCTTGACTTAGAGAGACTATGATATGATAAATTGAATTAAAGATTTGCAACACATATAAATTGTGGTGAATGATATTGGACGATTGGTTTGTATATATTATTATTATGGTATCTTAGTGGTGGCAATTTAACTTGCAAGCATTTTGTTATCTTTGGAGATTGAGAAAAAAAGTTCATGGGCCCATTGAATATAAAGTTTGCATGACTTAAGACTAATCGGAGTAGCACTTTAGGCCTAAACAAGCACTTCCCAAATGGGGCGCTACATACTTATATAATATCAAAATAAATATATATAATAAATATCATATAAATATATACATAAATAAATATATATAATATAAAAATATACATAAATATATATAACTTGCCCCCTCCGCTCTTTACTAACCCCTCACCACTAGCTATGCCCAGCGGCTGGCCATGAAAAATAGCCAGCAGCCAACAACCAAGTCCAGCTGGCTAAGCCTGGGGGTTGGGGAAAGGGAAGTGGGAGTGGAGGTTAGTTGGAAGAGGCGAGGCTAGGTGGGGGAAGGGAGAAGGACCAAAAAGGATATATAAATATATAGATATATGTATTTATACAAACTTTATTACTTATCTATTTACTGTTAATTAATAAATTTTAATCAAATTAGCCTAAATTAATTGTTTTTTACTTACGTTATTTATTTAAAATCACTACATTATTTTTTTCAAAATAATTAAAAATATTTATTTATTTAAAATTATTAAAATTATATTGTTAGAATAAAATTTTGAGATTTTATTTTTATTTTAATTATTATTTTAATTAAAACTCTAGATCTCACATATTTTGACTTATTAATAGTTTATTAATTAATAAATTTAATGAAATTAGTTTAAATTAGGGTCTGTTTGTTTATGAATTTGAGTATTTTGCCAAAATATTTAAGTAAAATAATTTTTCGAAAGTGGGGTTGGGGAATTTGATGATTCATTATTTGTATTTTAGATAGTAGGTGGAAAATAAATTGGGAAAAAAGTATTTATTTATTTGTGTTTTAGAAAGAAATAAGATATTACATCAATAACCTTTTTATTGGGTTGTTAGGATAAAATTGATATTTTAAAATTACTATTGTTAGTGTGATATTTTTATGTCTTATTTTTATTTTTAAATTACTTATTTTAGTTAATAAATATTTTTCTTTGTTTAATAAATATATTCAACTTAATCTAATAAAATTATTTTAGATATTATTTTTTAATATTTTTGAGATGAAATTTAAAAACAAAATCATATTTAATTAAGAGATGGATTTGTTTTTTATTTTTATTTTATAATTAATAAATATGTTAAATTTCATTAAATTGCTTCAGATATGTTGATTATTTTAAAATTTTATATTGTAATTCAACATCAATTAAAAGATTATTAAATATTTCAAAACATTATTAATAAAATTATTTAAATTTATTTTGAGTAATTTAAATAATATTAAAGTTGAACCCCCATGTTAAAGTTACCAATAAGTCAAGGGGTATTTTTGTCTGAAAAATAATCAAAATAGCTTTTGAAATATATTTTTGAATTTTAATATAAATTTTCAACTAACATATATAATTTTTTTAAGGATGCTAACAGTTCTTCAAAAATTTAATTAAATATATCGGGTTAAAAATGATTTTATTAAATTTACAACTATATTCCTAAATTTATATAACACTAGTACGAGCCTACAAAATAAAAATATGAAATGATATATTCTTCTTATATATAATTATAGAGTATAGTTAGATATTTTAAAACATTCGAAAGTCGTTTGGGTGGATTTACAATCTTCTGAAATTATTTTATAAGATATTTGATAATTTATAAGATGTCAAAAAATATTTCATTGATTATAAAATTATCAAAAAGTGTTTCGTTGATTATAATATTATATAAGATATTTTAATCATATTAGTTATAAAATTGTCATTACTAGTACCTTATAAGCTCCAATAATTTATAATCCAAATACTTTGAGAAATTATTCTTTTAAAAAAAATCTAGTATCTTATAAATTCAAAAATATCTTATAAGATATAGAAACTCCAAAAATATCTTATAAGATTCAAGAGCTTATAATACATTTTAAATGAGCTTAGCTAAATACCTTTTTAATATCCCTTTATGCTTTAGCTAGTAAATAATTTTAGTATTTTTACTATTTTATTTTAGAATTTAAAAGTTAATAATTGTAATTTAGTTCATTCTTTCTAATTTTTGATTGACCTTATGTGTAGCATCCTACCTTGGCATAGCACCTAACTTAAACAGTATAACCCTAGTTCAACTTCAACAACACTAAATAAAACCAAAAAATGGATATATCAAAAGAGTTATGGCAACTTAGTTTAATTACAATCTTTGACAAATCAAGTCATCATTTCCATCTTACACTACAATTTTCAAATAAAATATATACATCACAATGTCTCTAAGGTCAACCAAATAGTTACAAGTTCCATACTTAATTTCAGCTTCAGTTTTATTACGAAACAACCATATGCTTCATTCCAAATCTGGCATCCACCAAAGTCCATCCCTGTCTGAAAGATTATGAAATACAGGGGGTAAGTCCAATGACTTAGTAAGGGATATATACAAGCAACAACAGTGTTCACCGAGGCGAAACTCAACGTAATAAAATATAATTTTTATCAGACTAAATATAACAAAATTCAAAAAAATAGATAGTATAGAAAAGCAAACAAAAAACTCTCTCCTGCCCTATTGCTCCAAAAAAATATTACATGCAGATAGAAATCATTAGGTAAATCAAACCCAAAGCATATGCATTCCAAGAAAAAGGCTATAAGACCTGCATTGTAGATTCACCTTATACCAGTTAAACAGATAATTTACCTAAGCATAACAACTTGATATAAGGGAGATGTCTATACAAACTATATAGCATACCACTGATACCTAGGGGGAAATCCCTAGTGTATCACTCATACCTAGGGGGACATCTCTAGCGTATGGTTGACACCCAGGGGAAAATTCCTATCGTACCAGTGACATCCAGGGAGAAATCCCTAGCGTGCCCTTGCATTACCAAATAGATCATCAAGTATGGCCGTTAGCCTACATAATCACCATACAAATAACATAATAACCATTTAAACATATGCCCAAGGGGAAATCCCTAGTGTACTGTCGATTTCAGATCAACAGATCAGAACAGAACAAAATAGTATGCCACCAAGGTAACAAAAAATAATAAATGAAGGATAGATAAGCCAGCATGGCCAATAAACACAAAATTGATAACAGATATGCCAACAAGGCAACAGATATAGTACAGACAGTACAGATATGAGACTAACAGATAGTAGAATAACAGACAACATATAGAAGTTCTAGGCACCAGAGCGGACAAAAAATAGAACTGACATCAAAGATAACCCTCACAAGGGTATTCAATTCAACTAACAGATAATAGATAGCAGACAGATTTCAAATACAATTCAGAGTATGGTTTATAAACATTAAAACCTATATAGGGGCTTATTACAACCACAGATAAGAAATTTAATGCCAGAACGGCAGACCCTCACAAGGGTTTTCAATAATTAAGAGTAGCTTAACAAAGCAACAACCCAAGTGCGAGACCCTTGCACGGTTTCCAACAATTAAGAGTAGCTTGATAAAACAACAACCTAAGTGGGAGACCCTCACCACTTGTAGTCCCAAACAGCAATATTCAAAATTGAATCTGCTGCTTGTCAGTGCCTACCTTGTCGTCACCTAATCAAAAAAATATGCCACAAATCAAAATTCTCCAAAATCAACATTTATGCATAAATCCCTAGTCAAATTCCTATTCTAATACTATTTAACTTATAATGATTCTCAATATCAAAATTTATATTTAATTTATTATTAACCAACATACGAGTCCAAAATTTATAGCTCCCATCTCCCTATTCCTCGCATAAGAAAACTATCATAGAAATACATATATCGATTTAAAGGCTCAACCCGAACAAAAACTAGTAATTGCATGCATGCACGCACACATATATATGCAGCATGCAATTAACTAATAAAAATTTGATATCACTAATAAGGGCTTGAAATCACAAATCGATAGCATTAGGATGATCACCATGTTGAGATGAAGAGACTACCTATGCACCGCTACCAGACCACCGTTGCCAGAAAACTCAATGCCACCATAAAATTATTCCTCTTACTATAGGGATTCCAATGCTACCTTCCATTTCTAATTCCAAGCAACATAGGCATTGGAAAGGGCTAAAAAACTACCAAGTTTTTCCTTTCTCTGTTGTGCTCCAATCACCATCCCTCGTCGTCGTCGAAGTCACCATGCAAGGGTACCATTGAGCTCCTCACATTAAATGCTCCCCAACCCAACCCTCAAAATTGACAATGGCCACCAAAATAATGAAACCTAGCTACCACCATGGCTCAACTCCTTGGTCCGCCTTCTACCACCGCTACTCTGTCGTTCGGGTGGGTAAGGAGTTTGAGTGGTTGAAGGTGTAGGTGTGGTGAGGGGAAAAGATTGGTAGGTTTTGGAGGGTTGTAAAGCCGCTAGAGAAGTTGGTCAGAGGTGATGGTAGTAGTTCAGTGAAAGAAGAAAAAAAAGAGAAAAAATGGAGAAGGAAAAGGAAAAAGGAAAAGGGAAGAAAAAGTGAGAAAGAAAAGGGCCCTGCCCATTTCTATAAATCTAATTTTCATTTTTCAATTTTTTTAATAATAAAATTTTTAAATTATGTAATTTTACCCTAAAGTTCTAGAAAATTGCAATTAGCCCCAAATTATTCAAAACTCAACATAATTAAGTCTACAAAAATTATAATTTAGCCCACAAAACTTTTAAAATAATTAATAATGTCAAAACATTTCCAAATAGTAATAAAATCATATATTATAAATAAAATAAATAAAATTTTAGGGGTGTTACAGACCTCCCCCTCTAAAGGAATCTAGTCCCCAAATTCTCACTTGAATATTGAAACAACTCAGCATATTCTTGGCGCATGAGATCCTCCTACTCCTAAGTTGCTTCTTCAACATATGATTGCACCACAACACCTTCACCTGAGGAATCTTTTGATTCCTAAGTTCTCAGAACTTTTTATCTATGATACGAACTGGTTACTCCTTATATGTTAGGTCGCCTTCTAGTTCCATGTGTTCATGAGATAAGATATGAGACGGATCTGGGTAATACTTCCATAGCTATGACACATGAAATATGTCATGAATTCTAGCAAAACTCTAGGGTAACATAAGATGATAAGCCATTGGTCCAATTCTTTCGCATAACTCATGTGGCCCCACATATCTTGGACTTAGTTTTCCACATTTACCAATTCTTCTGATCCTTTTCCATAGTGACACCTTGAGAAACACTTGGTTGCCAACCTCAAATTTTAGGTTCTCTCTCCATCAATCAGCATAACTTTTCTGTTGGTCCTAAGCAGCCTTTATCTGCTGTTTTATAATAAGCACCTTTTCTATAGTCTCTTGAATTAGTTCAGGCCTTATAATCCTTAGAGACTGTTTAGTAGTACTTTTATATTCTGCTAAATCCCAGTTTAGCTGGGATTGACACTTTCAACTGTATAATGCTTCATATGAAACCATTTGAATAATAGATTAATAGCTATTGTTATAAGCAAATTTAATTAGAGGCAGATGTCGAGTCCAACTTCCATTAAAGTCCAAAACACATGCCTGCAACATATCCTCCAAAATCTAAATGACTCTCTTCGACTGTCCATCGGTTTGATGATAAGCTGTTGAACTAAATTGCATTCTTATTCCCGAATGTCTCTGGAGACCCTTCTAAAGTTTGATGTAAATTTTGGGTCCCTATCAAACGCAACACTCATTGGAATTCCATGCAACCTGACTATCTCCTTAATGTATAATTTTGCCAATTTCTCGACCTTATAGTCAGTTTCGATTGGTAGAAAGTGAGAGGACTTTGTTAACTGATCTACTACTACCCAAATACTGCCATAACCTCATCTGGCCTTTAGCAAACTGATCACAAAGTCTATAGTCACTTGTTCCCATTCCAATCTGGGATAGGGAGTGGCTACAACAAACTTGACGATCGCTGGTGTTTCACCTTCACTAACTAGCAGGTCAAGCATTTCTGAACAAAGTCTACTACATCTTTCTTCATACCGTTCCACCAGAACTATTTCTTTAAGTCCTAATACATCTTCGTTCCTCCAAGATGTACAGTATACCTTGCTCGATGCGTATCTTCTAATATCCTTTCTTTCATCTTTTTTGGTATGCAGATTTTATTTCAATAGAATAGGATAACTTGGTTATCTATACTAAATTTAGAATCTATAGAGCTTTTAATCATTTATTTCTATTTCAATATCCAGTTCGCTCTAGCTTGAGCTTGACAAATTTCTTCATACAGTTCAGGTTTTACTCTTACTCCTGCAACCTAAACTTGTTTAAGTTTTATCATAGCACTTGCTTTCAACTTTTCTAATGTCTTTATGTCTTTCAGATGAGTTGTTCCTACTTTTTGACTCAGAGCATCAGCTACTACATTCACTTTTCAAGGATGATAATTAATGGAAAAGTCATAATCTTATAAGAATTCCATCTATCTTTGCTGTCTCATGTTCAAATCCTTTTGTGAATATAGATACTTAAGGCTTTTGTGATCTGTGTACACTTCAAATGTAGCCCCATAAAAATAGTACTTCTATTTTGACAGTACAAAGATAACTGCTACCAACTCCAGATCATGTGTAGGGTAGTTTTCCTTATAAGGCTTTAAAGTCTTGGATGCGTAGGTAATAACATGCCCTTTTGGCATCAACACGTATCCTAACCTCTTATATGAGGCATTTGTATATACCACAAAATCTTTTAACCCATCTGGAAGGGCTAATACTGGTACCATAGTCAAACAATTCTTCAATTCTTGGAAGCTTTTCTCACACTCTTCATTCTAAACAAATGGCTCATCTTTCTAGGTTAACTTGGTCAGTAGACTGGCTATCTTAGAGAAGTCTTGAACAAATCTTTAGTAGTAACCAGTTAATCCCAAAAAGCTTCAAATCTCTGTAATGCTCTTAGTCTCTTCAAATTGACAATCTCCTCTATCTTGTAAGGATCAACTTCTATCCTATTATAAGTGATTACATAACCCAGAAAGGCTATTTTCTCTATTCAAAACTTGTATTTATTGAACTTGGCATACATCCGATGTTCTCTTAGAGTCTTCAAAACTATGTAAGTGCTTCATGTGCTCCTCTCTAGACTTAGAGAAAACTAAGATATCATTGATAAAGATTACCACAAATTGATCCAAATAGGGTTTGAATATTCGGTGCATCAAATCCATGAATGTTGTGGGGCGTTAGTTAGGTCGAATGGCATCACGACAAATTCATAGTGGCCATATTAAGAATTGAAAGCCATCTTTGGAATATCCTCTTCTTTAATCTTCAGCTAATAGTACCCTTGCCTCAAATCCAACTTCGAGAAGATTCTTGATCCCTACATGAGGTCAAATAACTCTCACATGGGGTAGTTGATACTTGTTCTTGATGGTGGCCTTGTTCAATTCTTGATAATTGATGCACATTCTCATAGACCCATCTTTTTCTTAACAAACAGCACTGGAGCTCCCCACGACGACATGCTGGGTCTAATAAACGTCTACTCTAACAACTCTTGTAGCTGGCTTTTCAATTTCTTAAGTTCGGTAGGCGCCATCTAGTATGAATTTTTAGAAAATGGCATACCCCTAGGAGAGTATGAATAACAAACTCTATTTCCCTATTAAGAGGTAGTGAATTTAATTCTTCAGGAAATACCTTAGGGTATTCCATTACCACTTCTACTTCTTCAATCCTGACTGTATTCTGAGGTTTGTTGATAAGGTATGTCAGGAATCCTTGCCCACCCTCATTCAAAATCTACCTAGCTTCTATAGTTGATATGATTAGTATTGGAGGGGTTTTATCTATGGAAGGATGAAAAGATATCAATGTCCCTTCTTTGAGTGTTATGCACTTAATGAAATAGTTCACTTATGCTTGGAGGTTGTACAACCAATCCATTCCAAGGATCACATCATACCCTTGGATGGGCATCTATATTAAATTACCTAGATACACTCAGCCTTCCATCATAATCAGGCAATCCCAATACATAACATCAATAACTAGCCCTACACCTAAAAGTGTTCTCACTTCTACATGATATGCCATAGTTTCAAGTTTCATATTCAGTTTTGTAGAGAATTCAATAGATATAAAAGAATGGGAAGCACTAGGATCATATAACAGTTTACCAAGAGTTTTGGAGATAGTAATCATACCTTCTACAACCTCATTAGGGTTCGATGCATCTTCTCCGATGAGCGCATAAACACAGGCCTAGATTTTCTACTTCCCATTTCTTGTCAAAACTAGGCCTTTTTCCCCTGGGCAATCTTTTAAAAAATGCTAGCTACTACTACACCGTAAGCTTTTACCCTATTTTCGCCAACAGTTTGACTCCTCATGCCCTGTTAACTCATAGAATCTAATAGTATTAGTGTCTTTTCTTGAGCCCAATTTACCATCCCGTCTGCCCGAGTAATCTCTTAAGCTACATCTTTAACTTGTGGCATCCACCATTTCTTGCTAATGCCACTCGGCCAATTAGGAAATGATCTTTCCTTTTTACCTTTTTCTTTGATTTTCTTGATTTCCAACAGCTTCGATTCTAATTGCAATGCATTACTGATTACTATGTTGAAATTTGGTAAATTGAAGATGGCTAGACCCCATTTCAAATCTGGCCACAGTCCTTGAGTAAATCGTTAAATTTGTCAACTTTCATCAGTCTGAACATAGGGTGCATATTGGATAAGCCAGCTAAAGGTTACCTTATACTGAATAAAAATCTGATTTCCTAGAATCAAATTCATGAACTCATGTTCCTTAAACTGCTTGACCACCAGGGGTATATATTTATCCATGAATTCTTTAGTGATTACCCCATGTCCTCTGGGTTCCTAAAACTGCCCAATGACAATCTATCATTTTCTACCATCTTCTAGTAGATCCTATTAGGAGAAATATGGTGAATTGTATCTTTTGTTCATTAGGGTAGTGCAAAGTATCAAAAATGACCTCAAGGTCTTCAACCCATTCTTTAGCCTTTTGGTTATCTAGTTCTCTATGAACTTAGAGGGCTGAAAATGAAGGAATTCTTCTTGAGCTCAATCTATAGCCACGGGTTGAGCTGGTAGCCTTGCTTCTGGCTCTCTGTAATACCAAGGTTTCATTGGCTGCCCAACTAAAGGAGTTTGTGATACCTTATCTCGCTACTCAGGCCGAGATAAGTTAGAATTCCTTGTCTAGGAGCACGATGGTCTTGAAATCACTATCTAGGAAGTCTTCCTCGCTGACCAAATTGGGGTGGTCCAGGTCCAAGGATACTACCATGGGATGCCATTACAGTCTCAAGATTTTAGGAATATCTCAACCTATAATTGAAAGTTGAAGTCAACATCCCAATTCTTAATATCCCTTCAATAATTCAGGTTTTAATAAAGAAAACAATATAAGTTAAGTAACTTTCAAAACTTATAACAGGGAAAAACGATCAAAAATAATTTCCCCAAAAGTCATACATTATCATTATATAAGTTAGCAATAGCAGATTACAAAAGCGTATATACAAATCAAAGGTAGCA
>JACGDI010005298.1:306924-469341 GCA_014898725.1 Jacaranda copaia
AGCATTCCTCTCAAAGTACTTACCTCTTCTTGAACCTAATGAAGATGCTCAGTTTGCCCATAACATTTCTCTTCCAAAGTCCTACAAATCTTTCTAAGATTCTTTCTTTCTTCTTTCAACTCCTTGATCTCGTCCTTCAAAGTCTCCTCACTTTGGTCATTTGCAAGTGCCTTCCCTTTCTTAGATCCACTAGCCATCCTACAACAATTCAAGAGTTCTATCTTGACAAAATCAAGTAATATAATTCTAAATCCAAACCTTAAGATCCTACTATACTCTATCAATCCTACTATGACTTAACAATCGTGTTAATACCTTAAGTGCACATTAAAAATAACCCAAATAGAGGCCATTGAGCGTTCTATCACACGTTCAAACCAAGGTTATCTAAACATTGGCTCTGATATCACCTCTGTAGCATCCCACCTTGGGATAGAACCTAAACTAAGGCACTACTCTAATTCAGACTTAATTTATAGTCTCTAACATATCAAGCCATCATTTCCATCTTACACTACAATCTTCAAATAACATATATACATCACAACGTCTCTAAGGTCAACCAAACAATTATAAGTTCCATACTTAATTTCAACTTCAGTTCTATTACAAAACAATCATATACTTTATTCCAAACCTAGTGTCTACTAGAGCCCATCCGTATCTGAAAGATTATGAAATACAGGAGGAAAGTCTAATGACTCAGTGAGGGATATGTACAACTAACAATAGTGTTTATCGAGGAGAAACTCTACTCAATAAAACATAATATTTATCAGACTGAATATAATAAAATTTGAAAAAACAAATAATACAGAAAAGCAAATAAGAAACTCTCTTACCTTATTGCTCCAAGAATAGATTACAAGCAGATAGAAATCATTAGGTAAATTAAACTTAAGGCATATGCAATCTAAGAAAAAAGCTATAAGACATGTATTGTAGATTCACCTTATACCAGACAGACAAATAATTTACATAAGTGTAATAGCTTAATATATGACAGATGCCAATACAGATTGTATAGTGCATTGCTGATACCTTGTGGGAAATCCCTAGTGCATCGCTCATACCCAGGGAGAAATTCCAAGTGTACGGTTGGCACCCAAGGGAAAATTCCTAGCGTACCAATGACATCAAGGGGGAAATCCCTAGCATGTCCCCATATAACCAAATAGATTGCTCAGTATGACCTTTGGCCCATATAATCACCATATAAATAACAGAATAACTGCTTATACAGATGTTCATGGGGAAATCCCTAGCGCACTATCGATTTTAGATCAATGGATTAGAACATAACAAAACAGTATGCCACTAAGGCAACATAAAATGGAAAATAGTGAGCAAATAAGCTAGCATGGCTAATAAACATAAAATTGATAATAGATATGCCGACAAGATAATTGATATAGTACAGATAATACAAATATGAGACCGACAAATAGCAAAATAACAGACAATAGATAGAAGATTTAGGCACTAGAATAGACAGAAAATAGAATCAACATTAGAGATAACTCTCACATCGGTATTCAATACAGATAACAAATAATAAATAGCAGACAGATTTGAAACACAGTTCAGAGTATGGTTCAAAAATAGTAAAATCCATACAAGGGTTTATTACAGCCACAAATAAGAAATATAACACCAGAACAACAGACCCTCAAAGGGGTTTCCAATAATTAAGGGTAGCTTAACAAAACAACAACCTAAGTTGGAAACCCTCACCTCTTGTAGTACCAAATAGAAACAGTCAAATTGAATTTACTATTCATCAGTGCCCAACTCATTGTTACCTAATCAAAAAATTATACCACGAATCAAAATTCTCCTGAATCAACATTTACACATAAATCCTTAGTTAAATTCCCATTCTAAAACTATTTAACTTATAATGGTTCCTGATATCAAAATTTATATTCAACTTATTATTAACCAACATACGAGTCCAAAATTCATATCTCCCATCTCTCTATTTCTCGCATAGGAAAACCATCATAGAAATACAAAAATCAATTCAAAGGTTGACCCGAACAAAAACTAGCAATTGTATGCATGCATGCAATTAACTAATAAAAATTTGATATCACTAAAAAAGACTCGAAATCACAAATCGATAGCAGTAGGACAATCATCGCGTCGAGACGATGATATTGTCTCTCTATTGCTGCCAGACTACCACCGTTGGAAAATTCAACTCTACCACAAAATTGTTCCTCTTTCCATGAGGATTTCAATGCAACCTTCCATTTCCAATTCCAAGCAATGTAGACATCGAAACTGGCAAAAAATTGCTAAGTTCTTATTTCCTTCGTTGTGCCCCAATCACTATCCCACCATCGTTGGAGTTGCCATGCAAGGGTACCGTTGAACTCCTCACATCAAATGCTCCCTAACCCAACCCTCAGAATCAACAATAGCCATCAAAAAACATGAAACCCAACTATTACCATAGCTCGTCTCATTAGTCCACCTTCTACTGCCGCCACTCTGCCGTTCGGGTGAGGAGTTTGAGTGGCTGAGGGTGTAAGTGTTGGTGAGAGGAAGAGATTGGTGGATTTTGGAGGGTTGAAAAGCCACCAGAGAAGTTGACTAGAGGTGATAGTGGTAGTTCGGTCAAAAATGAATAAGAAGAGGAAAAATGGATAAGGAAAAGGAAAAAGAAAAAAGAAAGGAAAAGTGCAGAAGAAAAGGGCCCTGCCCATTTCTATAAATCTAATTTTCATTTTTCAATTTTTTTTAATAATAAAATTTTTAAATTAAGCAATTTTATCCCAAAGTTTTAGAAAATTGCAATTAGCCCCAAATTATTCAAAAGTCAACACAATTAAGTCTACAAAAATTATAATTTAGCCCAAAAAACTTTTAAAATAATTAATAATATGAAATTCAAAAAATTTCCAAATAATGATAAAATCGTATATTATAAATAAAATAAATAAAATTTTAGGGGTGTTACAATATGATTAATTAATATTAATAAAAAGACATCAATATAAATTAATTATAAAGTTAAGCAACAATAATTTTAAAACAAAGGAAGGTTTTTTACCTTTATTTTATAAAGGGTTTTTTTTTTTTCGCTTTTCCATTTTCATAGGGGAGAAAATGTAAAGTTTCCTTTAAAAAAAGAAAAATTTGAATTGTAGCTTAAAATAGAACATAAAACCTTAAATTTACATTATTGCCCTTAAATTGACAATAATTTTTCTATCAAATACCATTGTAAAGTGGTTTTGAAGACTAAAATGAAATAATATATTAACGTTAGCAACTAAAAGATGAACTTTCGTTAGTTGGGGACCAAAGTGATTCTAGAGTAAACCTTGAGGGACCAAAGTGATTCTATACTTTCATTTTTTAATTAATTAATTATGTTAATTCATTTTACAATCTAATATAAAAGAAATTAAGTTTGGTATAAATTATTTATACAAAAAAATGAAAGGAGCTAAAATTGGGGGGGATTCAAAAAATTAATGCAGTTCATTTTGGAGGGACTCAAATTTTTGGAGGGAATTAAATTAAATTATTATGAGGAATTTATAACAAAAACAATAGTTAGCTTTTAATTTTTCCCAAATTTTGGAGGGATTACAAAGGGGAAGGAAACCAAATTAGGCGAAATTGCAAAATTGGTCATGCACTTATACTCCACTGACAAATTTTGATTTTATCTTTTCAGGTCGCAAGATTGGTATAATATATCCTAAAATTTGGCTATTTGAGGTCAAATTGGGCATAAAACTCATCCGTCAGCAGCTTGATCCTACGTGGCGCTTGATTTGGCACCACATGGTGCCATGTCATCATATTTGTCTTACTTCTTTCGCATATGGCAACGTGACAATTCAACTTGCCATGTCAACAAAAACATGAAGAAAAAAAATTAAACATATATAGTTAAAAGGATAAATTGAAATTTTTATCAATAATTTTTATTTAAGATACTTAAATTAATAAATAAAATTTTTTATCTTGAATTGAACTATTCTACATATATTTATGATTTTTATATTATTTTGTAATTTAGAATTAATTTATTGAAAAATTGGTCAAGCGCAATTAGTAACAAAGATCTTGGTGAAGTCAAATTAATCAAATCTATAATTCAATATGAAACTTAATTCATTAAGAATGGCCAATTGGTAACTCATTGGAAAATTGGTCAAGCCCACTTAAAAAAAGAATAAGTTGGTAAAGTCTAATTGACGAATTTTATAAATTAATATGAAGCCCAGATCATTTAAGACTTGCAAGCCCAATTTTAAAAAAGTAGTTGGTGAAGTTAAGTTAGCTAATTCTTTAATTAATAAAGACACAAATTTTTAAACAAAGTTCAATCACAAATTCACAATAATATTTGTAACTCAATTCTTAAATGAAATCTAATTCATCAATTCACTAAAAAATTTGGTAAAATACAATTTTTAATTAATTGCAGAAGCTAAATTAACCAATATTTATGTAATGTAAATCTCAATTCACCAATTTACTCACCAAGTTATGATTGGTGAATTCCAACTCTTAAACAAAGCCTGATAAATGATTTTCTAAAACTTTTTGTGAAATTCAGTTCTTAAAAATAAATTAGAGAATGACAATTAACTAATTTTTTTAAAGTCAAGTCAAACCCAACATAATTTTTTACCATTGATGAATCATTATTCTTAAAAAGAGATTAGTTAAAGCCTACACAGAAGCCCAATTTATTACTTTACTGAAAAATTGGTCAGACTCATTAAGAAAAAAAAAGAAGTTGATAAAGTCCAAATGACGAACTTTATAGATTGATATGAAGCCAAGTTCATTTAAAAATTTATCAAGCACAATTTTAGAAAAGAAGTTGGTCAAGTTAAATTAACTAATTCTTTAATTAAGAAAAAAATAATTCTTAAAAAAACCTCAATCACAAATTCATTAAAATATTTGTAACCGAATTCTTAAATGAAGTCTAATTCACCAATTTACTAAAAAATATGGAGAAATACAAATTTTAATTAGTTGAAGAATCTCAATTAACCAATCTTTAAATTAATGTAAATCTCAATTCACCAATTTACTCACCAAGTTATAATTGGTGAATTCCAATTATTAAACAAAGCCTACTAACTAATTTTCTAAAACATTTTGTGAAACTCAGTTCTTAAGAAAAAACTACAGAAGCGCAATTAATTAATTTTTTAAATTAATGTCAAGTTCAATTCTTAAAAAATGACACTAATTCATTATAAAATTAGTGAATCCCAATTAATAGAAAAGGAGTTGCTAAAGCCCAATTAATGCAATTTAATGTCAAACACTATTCTTTACCAAATAACATTAATTTACCGAAAAATCGATGAACTCATATTAATATAAAGAAATGTTGCAAAAGCCCAATTAATAAACTCTGTAAGTTAATGTCAAATCCAATTTATATAGAAATCCCAATTCACTCATTTGCAAAGACATTTATTGAAGCCCAATTAACAAAAAAATAGTTGGTAAAGCCTAACTGATGAATTTTTCAAATTAGTATGAAATCCAATTTGCCAATTCACTACAATATTAGTTAAACCAATTAGTGAAAAAAATAAGCTTGTCAACCCAAAGTAATCAATTACTTAAATTAATATGAAGTCCAATTAATAGAAAATAAGCTTAGTTCCTTAAAGAAAATCTAATTTACCATTTACTTCA
This sequence comes from Jacaranda copaia, assembly GCA_014898725.1. Lineage (NCBI taxonomy): Eukaryota > Viridiplantae > Streptophyta > Magnoliopsida > Lamiales > Bignoniaceae > Jacaranda > Jacaranda copaia. The sequence goes on from JACGDI010005298.1 coordinate 312,613, forward strand.
CTTCAAATTTGTTCAAGACAAAATCTTTCAATGAAGCATAATCACCACTTAATTTATTATAAAATTGATCACCCTATTTCATAAATGAGAACTCCCAATTCAATGAATAATTCACAAAAAAATTATAAAACCCAATGTTTTAATGAAAATTGGATCGACAAATGGATCATTCACTTCAAATTTCGTTAAGGTCAATCCTTAAAATAAAACCTAATCCAACAATAATTCACATAATTATTTGGTTAAGCCCAATTACCAAATTCTTTACATTATTGTGAAGCCCATTTCTTGAACAAACGTCCAACCTAAAAGTATTTGTAAAAATTTAATTTAATATCCATTTATAATTAGTAACAAAAACCATTGTTACCATATGTGTACAATTGATATTTGGAGAGAAGTTAATTGAAGTTTAGTAACTACAAACTTTGTTATGATATATTTTATTGTAAAAAATATTTTATTGTTACAAAAGGTACCAAATTTTGTTACAAATATGTCTTATTATATGACAGAAAACGTTATATGTAACAAAATAATATTTTCCACAATGAAGTATTATTTAGTTACGAATAAAAAAAAATTTAAGGTAACAAATTTGACCTAAAGGTAACAATACTTTTGCTTAGTTAATCAAGAAAATTTTATTTGTAACAAAAAATTAATTTTGTTACTATGTATCTAACATTTGTAATGAGTTTTACCTTTGTTACCGAAGTTTTTGTTACATGAAGTGCAATTTGTTGTAGTACCTCTTGAACTAACTTTTGGGGTTGAGTTAAGCTCGAGGTCCATTCTTTAACAAAAATAAATTTCATACAATAATACAATAAAGTAATCAATTAAATATGATACGAAATTCTTAGGCATTATATCATTAATCGAAGATCAAACACTTTGGCTAAATCCTATATAATTTGTACTAACTTAATATAAGTATAGATTCTTGTAAAGGTTATGCTTTAATTGTCCACAATTCCTAGAAAATTGAATTTTGTTTGAATATCAAACAATATTGGAAGATTTAGGTTCGTACTTGCCATAAGTATAATAACCTTTCAAATGACACACCCAACAACTTTTTCATTTGCATCGTGCTTTGCAAATTCCATGTTTGAGCATATTTTGGCAATACAATCAAACTTGTGTTTTGTTAGCATTTTAAAGCTCAATGCATTCAATGTTGAAAAGTCATGGACAATTTTCAAGGCATAGAGCTCCTCGTCCTCACAAATGGATTAGAGATCACCATTTTGTTCAGAATACGACTTGAGTTCTTTGCGTAGTTTAAGAGAAAGTTCGTGTAGGGACATTCTCCGGGAAGTGTGTTGTAACACCCTTGAAATTACAAAATTTGAGAAAATCAAAATTTAGAAAGCAAGATATTGGTCGACTAGATTTTAGGGCCCAAAAAATAAATAAAAAGGACTTGATTGCAAGAAAATTAAAAGTTTTTGGGTTAAAGTAGAAATAGTCAAAACTTGATTGGACAATACTTCAAAGTTTTGTGGATTTGCCTGGGATTATTGTTGGTCAAAGGGGAAAATATTAGACACTAACTTAGTCTAGTGATCAAATTGAAGTTTGTGGAAATCCTAAAGGACTTAATTGAAGTTTTGATTAAAGTTTTGTGGATAAATTTCTAATTTTTTAAAGTACAATTATATATATATATATATCAAATTTCTCCTTTCTTCTCCAATTTTATTCCTACATACAGTTGTTCACTCTTCTTCAACAATTTCTCTCCAACGATAGTCAAACCTCAAAACTAATCTAACTATACTCTTCTTCTCCTCACGACAAACATGCTGTCACCAAAATCTTCCTATTTCATCCAGAGAGACGTTGGGAAACCAACAAAGAGCTCATGGAAGAGCTTGGCAAGTTTGTCATTCTAGCAACCTTTCACAGCTGACCAAGGCACACTTCTGACGGGCTTAACTCAAGGATCACACTGGTAGCTTCAACGTCTCAAATAGACTACTATGGATAGAGAAATTTGGTGAAAACGAAGCAGTGGCAAGTAGAGGAATTGGGCAACCAAACCCAAAATTGAGGCCTTTCTTAGCCATGTTTAGCAAAATAAACTTAGGGATTTGCTTAGTTGAGCTGAAAGATACAATTTAGTGGTAGTTTGTGATTTTAGAACTCCAATAGTTGAATCTTGGGTTATACGTTGGAGTAGGATTATGTATATATATGTATATTGTACACTTTTCAATTTTGAATCTTGTATATTACCAAGAATTAAGGATTTAATATATGAATGGTATATACACATCCCATGCATAGATTATTATACAGTTTAGTATACCCGAATTCAAATTAAAAAATTTTTGGGATTAATTGAGTTAATTGAATGATTTGCAACCCTAACTTGTGAATTTTATGGATTTAAGACAAGCACTAAAATTAGGTTGATTATGATGAATTAAGCTATTATTAACAATTAGGGATAATGTTTTGAGAATAAATATGTAATTTAAGACCCAATTGTCTCTCATTACCAAATTAGTACAAACCCTTTGACCATGTCTATCGTAATGGCTTAATTGATCTGTTTTCTATTGATGGTGCTGAGAGAACTCTAAACTTTACTATGTTAAGTGAGAAATTAGTGATTTTAGATTAACGATAAGCATAATAGTGATTATTGAGGTCAAATGTGGATTTTAACTATAATTATACTCTTTTGGATTAGGTGATGTGGAATTTAGACCCTGGACCAATAGAATGCAAATGATGATTGTGGGTTTCTGAGACTATGGAGGTGATAGTATGCCAATTTAGCAGTTTTTTACACTTATTAGTATTTGTGTTAAAACCTTATAAGGGTTATTGCTACTGTATTGACTGTACAATGGTATTAAAATTTATGATCTATTGAGATCTCCCTTAATTGCCTGTTATTTGATATAGACACCCCTGTGAGGTTATTTAGATTATAACTCTAACTTTTGTTTGTTCTAGCCCCCAGAACTTTTGTCTATTATATGTTATTTGGCTGCTTTATTATCTATATTGTCTGACTATTCTATTAACCGACTACTCTGCAATTTGTCTATTTTACTATCTGTTTGTGATGTACTAGGGATACTCTTTGGCATCTACCACCTATTAGTGATATGCTAAATATGTTTTTTGGTATGTCTATCTGTCAGTGATATACTAGGGATACTCCTAGGTATCATCTGTTTTATCAGTGATATGCTAAAGATATTCCTAGGTATTGTCTGTCTATCAGTGATATGCTAACAATACTCCTAGGTATCATCTGTATATCAATGATAGGCTAGGGATACTCTTAGATATTAGCGATCTGTCAAGGATGCTCCTAAGCATCAGTGATATGCTAAGGATACTCTTAGGTATCTTCTATTTATCTGTGATGTGCTAGGGATACTTCTGGATATCTACTGCATGCAAGTAATTTTCTAGGGATACTCTTAGGTATCGTCCATCTATCAATGATATGCTATGAATACTCATAGGTATTATCCATATGCAAGTATATGCTAGGGATACATTTGGCTATCAACAATATGTCTGGGATACTCCTGAACATCAGTAACATGCTAGGGATACTCCTAAGCATCTATCGCCTATTAGTGATATGCTAGGGTTACTCTTAGGTGTCATCCGTCTATCACTGATATACTAAGGACACTCTTAGGTGTCAATCATATATCTGTGATATGCTAGGGATACTCCTGGGCAACTTCCACCTATATGTGATATGTTAGGGACACTCTTGGGTATCTACTGCCTATCAATAATTTGCTAAGGACACTCTTACACGTCATCCATCGATTAGTGATATGCTAAGAATGCTCCTAGGCATCATCTGTATGTTAGTGTATGCTAGGGACACTCTTAGGTGTCAATGATGTGCTCAAGATACTCCAGAGCATTAGTGATGTGCTAATGATACGTCAAGGTATCTTCCGCATGTTTGTGATGTGCTAGGGAAACTCCTAGGCATCTACTACCTATCAATAATATGCTAGGGATACATCTAGGTATCGTCTATTTATTAATGTTATGCTAGGGATTTTCCTAGGTATTGATTGTATGTCAGTGACATACTAGGGATACTCCTGGGTATCATTTGTCTATTTGTGATATGCTAGGGATACTCCTTAGTATCATCTATATGTAAATGATATGATGGGCATACTCTTACGTATCATCAATATGTTAGGGATACTCTTGAGCATCGATGATGTGCTACAGATACTATTAGGCATCTACTGTACATCTGTGATATGCTAGGGATACTCTTAGGCATCTACCACTTGTTTGTGATATCTTAAGAATACTCCTGGGCATCTACCATGTGTCAAGCTGTCATGCTTAGGTAAGATTGATTGACTAACTAAAATGTATATGTTAATCAAAACTATATGATTTGATCATAAAATTATTGTTCAACTGTAATTAGATCAACTGATTGTATTCTATATATTCGACTATTTCCCGATTGTTTACATATATTTCGTGATGTTTTTGTTAACTATTGATTTGTGATCTATTGAGTTGATTCTCTCTCAATAGTTACCTATTGCGTATGATTACAATTATCCTTTACTAAGTCCTTTGGACTTACTCCCTCTATTTTATCTTGATTTTTCTCAAACTGGACTAAGTGATAAGCTTGGACTTCTAGCATAGATCGGTGACTGTTTTGTAATAGAATAGAAGTTTATACATTAAAACTGACTCTAGCTGTGTGGAATGCAAATATTATGTTATTTACTAAAGGACCACTCGTATGCTAAATTCCAAGCTTAGAGATGTTATGACATGTTAGATTTTGACCTTAAGGTTATAACATGTAAGAGATATTTTTGTTAAGGTTTGTTTAGGTTAAAGCTCGTTGTTATCTCTAATACTTTTGGAAAACTTTTCTAATTAGCTTAATGCTTGTGTTATGAATTGAGATTTAAGTTTGAACTGGAGTAATACCTCACCTTAGGTGTTCTCCTAAGAGAGAATGCTATAGAGGAGGTATCAGAGCCTAAGTTTGGATGACCTAGGTTAACATGAGAAGGATTGTTGTGATTGGAAGTAATGGACTTGATAGAGCTTAGATTATTGATAACTTAAGCATTAAATATCATTTGGGTATTATCAAAATTTGTGATTAACCATTTGTTTAGGTTGGTTTGAGTTAGAAGTTTGGATATTATGCATATTTGGGAAACTCCTATACGATTTAAGAAATGAAGATGAATTGAACAGTTCATATTGAGAATATGAGTTTACATCTGAAAGATGTCTTTGGGACCTTATCATTTGTCATAGAATGATTGAGAATTGTGTATCTTTGGGTTTGATTTAATTTCATTTAATTTTTCTCCTTTTTTTATTCTTAGAAGTTTAGAAGAGTTGGAAACTGATGGCGTCGTAAGGTTTGTTCAGGTGGAAACCAAGGATATGACGCCATGTGTAGAAATTCAAAAAAGAAATAGCTATATTACATGTGTGGTTAGGCTATGATCTCGTGGATGTTTAAGGAGATTTGGAAATATGAGAATAATCTCATATATCTTAAGAATGTATGACTTGTCATGAAGGTTAGTATATGAGTGTGTGAACTCATGGTGTTAATAGATGTTTGTGGCCTAAGCTGTTTTGTGGGCTCTTGGAAAACCCTTAAGTATTGAGATAACATGTGATTGAGGTAACAAGAAACAACAATATTAATTATCGATGCTACTTGAAGTACACACATGATGAATTGGGTTTGTTTAAATAATAGTTGGGGACATAATATATCAAATTTAAAGTTGAGGAAGTCAAAATGGTAGCTAAACACTCAAAGGTATATCCTAAAGAATTATGTTCAAATATCTCTACCCTACCCAGAAAAATTATTTGATCTTCTGTGGGGACTAGAAGCTTCCCAAAGACAAAGTTAGACAAGGACACTCTGAGCTAAAAGCTAGAAATACTATGCAAAGCATTTATACATGATTCTTGGAACTTTAAGAGAGCATTAGTTGTATGCTAAATTTGGCAAGTGCAGACTTTGAATAAAGTAGGTGACTTTTCTTGGGCAGATCATATCCCAAGATAGGGTAGAGGTTGATTCCTCTAAGATAGAGGCGATAGTCAACTGGAAGAGACTAGAAAATGTGATAGAAATTCGTAGTTTTCTGTGTTTTGTTGACAATTAAAGAAGATAGTGTAAAAATTTTCTAAAATAGCTGACACGTTGACTAAATTAACTCAACGAAGTCAAACATTTGAATAAAATGAGAAACTGGACATGAGACAATGCTAATGGGTGAAAATTCTAAAAGACTGCAATTTCTCCATCACCTATCACACGAAAATGAAAATATAGTGACCATACCTCAAGCTGAATGGATAAAATAGCTCACTCAAAAGAAACAAAAGCATCAAAAAGCCTAAGAATGGTTGCATGTTTAAACTAATACAGCAAGTGGAATTGTAGAGATGAGTGTTGTCCAAATTATAAGATGAAGTGCGACAAGCCCTAAGCCAAGGATATATGGATGGTGAAACAAAAATAAAGGTTGGAAGTTCTAGAGTCTAAGTTCAATACAAATATTCAAGGTGCTCTTCTGTTCTGTAAGAAAATAAATGTGCCAGAAGAAATGGAAGAGAGATTGTTAGTAAGACACACAAGTTAAGATGTACGATGCATTCAAGAGAAACGAAGATGAACTAGGAGTTGAAGAAGCAATTATGGCAGCTTGAGGTGAAGAGTTAATGTAAATCAACTGATCGAATTTACTTATTTTCTGCCAATCAGAACAATGCTCAAATGAGAACCTTGGGACTAGATGTTTTTTAGGGAAAAAAGTGTAACACCTTTAAAATTCGATATTTTGAAAAAATCAGTATTAAAAAATCAAGATATTGGTCGATTAGATTTTAGGGTCTAAAAATTAATAAAAAAGATTTGATTGTAAGCAAAATTGGATATTTTGGGGTTAAATTGGAAACAGTCAAGATTTCATTAGACAATACTTGAAAGTTTTGTTAGTTTGCATGGCATTATTGTTGGTCAAAAGTGGCTAACGTAAGGCACCAAATTAGATTAGTAACTGAATTGAAATTTGTAGAAATCCTGGTGATCTTAATTGAAGTTTTGATTAAAGCTTGGGGGATCAATTTCTAATTTCTAAAAGTACAATTATATATTTATATATATATATATATGTATCAAATTTCTCCTTTCTTCTCTATTTTTCTTCCTGTATACAACTATTCCCCCTTCTTCGGTGATTTCTCTCTTATGATAACCAAAGCTCAAAACCAATCCAACCATTCATTTTTTCTCCTTACAGCAAATACATCAGCACCAAGAACTTCTCATTTAGACCGGTGAGAAGCAAAGAAACTAAAGCTGATGAAGAGCTCACGCCTAAGCTTGGTGAGTTCTTCGTTCTAGCAACCTTTCACAACAGACCAAGGTGTAATTCTAATGAGCTCAACACAAGGATTAGATTGGTAGCTTCAACTTCTCAAGTTGTCCATCGTGGATAGAGGAATTGGGCAAAAATGAAGCAGCAGCAAGCAGCGAGGCTAGGTGATCAAAGCTAAAATTAAAGCCCTTCCCAATAGTGTTTGGAAAAACTGACTTGGCGATTTGATTAATTGAGCTAAAAGTCACATTTTAGTGAGGCTTTAGGTTAATTCGGGCAGTGATGCAATAGTTAAGGTACGACATTTTTCTTTAGCTTATCATGACAATCATGATAGCATACTTAGTTTGTGATTCCAAAACTCTAATAATCGAATCTTGTGTTAAAAGTTGGAGTGGGATTATGTGTGTATATATATATTGTACCCTTTTCAATTGTGAATCTTGTATATTTCCAGGAAATGAGGATTTAATATATGATTGGCATATGAACATCCCATGCTTGGATTATTATATTGCTTAGTGGGCCCGAATTCGAATTAAAAAGATATTATTGTGAATTAATTGAGTTAATTGAAGGATTTAAAACCCTAACTTCTGAATTTTATGGATTTAAGACCTAAGCTCTAAAATTGGGTTGATTATGATAAATTGGGCTATTATTATCAATTCAGGACAATGTTCTGAGAATAAATATGCAATTTAGGAGCCGATTGTACCTCTTTCTCAAAATTAGTACGAGCCATATGACTATGTCCATTGTAATGGCTTAATTGACCCATTTAATATCAATAGGGCCAATAGAACCCTAAACCTTATTATGAGTGATAAATTAGTGATTTTAGATTGACTATAAGCATAATAGTGATTATTAAGGTCAAATATAGATTTTGACTATAATTATACTCTTTTGGACTAGGTGACATGGGATTAAGACCCACAGACTATTAGATTACTAATGATGATTGCATTTTTCTGATATTACGAATATGAGGGCCTGCTAATTTAGCACTTTCTTACACTTATTGATATTTGTGTTGAAACCCTGTAAGGGTTATTGTGTCTGTACTGACTATACTGTATTATTAAAATCTGTGATCTATTGAGATTTTCCTTGATTGCCTATTATTCAATCTGGACACCTTTGTGAGGGTTATTTGGATTATAACTTTGTTTCATATTTGTTCTGACACCTTTTTTGTGTTAGGCATCTACCATTTGTCTATGATGTGCTAGGGATACCCTAGGGCATATACTGCTTGTCAGTGATGTCCAATGAATACTCTTGGGCATCTACCATGTATCAAGTTGTCACGCTTAGGCATCTATCGCCTGTCTATGATGTCTTATGGATATTCCTGGGCATCTACTGTGTATCAAGTTGTCCCGCTTAGGTAAGATTGACTAACTCATTGAAATATATGTGCTAATCGAAACTGTTCTATTTGACCATAAGCTAACTATTCAATTGTAATCTGATCATCTGACTAAATTCTACCTGTTAGACTATTTCTCGACCATTTGAATGTATCCTATTATGTTTCTGTTAACTATTGGTTTATGATCTATTAAGTTGATTCTTTCTCAACAGATTTATATTTCATTTGATTACAATTATCCTTCACTAAGTCTTGTGGACTTACTCCCCCTATTTTATCTTAATTTTTCTCAGACATGATTGAATGATATGCTTGGGCTTTAGTCATAGATCGGTGATTGTTTTGTAAAAGAATAGAAATTTATACATTAAGATTGAACTCTGGTTGTGTGGAATGTAAATATTATGTGATTTGTTAAAGAACTACTCGTTTGTTAAGTTTCAAACTTAGAGATGTTATGACATGTCAGATTTTGATCTTAAGGTTGTAGCATGTAAGATATTTTTTTGTCAAGGTTTGTTTGGGTTAAATTCGTTGTTATCTTTGATAATTTTGGAAAAAACTTTGGATAGGCCTAATACTTGTATTATGAATTGAGATTTAAGTTTGAACTGGAGTGGCGCCTCAACTTAGGTGCTATCTCGAGCAGGGGTGCCACATGTATTCACTCACGTACGACTTTTAATGAGGAGAAATACCCACATGGGCATCGAAAAGAAAATAAAAGGCTCACTAATTTTGTGCACCACATGTAAAAGATACAACGATTTTTCTTTTCACTCCCCAACATTTTCTTTCCATGCTTAACAATTGACATAACCACATAATTAAAAAGAATGTTTTATGCTAAGTTTGATTTATGCCTTTTTAAATCCTTTCAGATTAGCATCCTATGATGTCTCATTTGAGGTGGACCATTTGAAGATATTTGAGCACTTACATGAATATTTGAAGGACAATTAGTGTAAATGGGATGGGGATGACTTTCACTAGCAAAGCAAAATAGAGACTAAAGCAATATCATGCACGAATGAGAAAATAAACCAATTTTGAACAAGATATAGCTACAAATGCTGTCTAGTTTTTCTTAGCCAAAGTTCTATTGTGAATAGGAATATGCATAGCATTACAAAATAAATTATCTCTTTTATAGTCATGGTAGTAAAGTAGTTATAGCTCGATAATTTGTCCATGAGGAGAAGATTAGCAACAAGATAAGCTAAACAATACTAGAAGATTGAAAGAGAATTGATTCTAGCTTTCAAATTTTCTTGTGAAACCTATCCTCAAGAGGATGTTACATCCACACCATGGAGGTTTGTCCAACATTTAATTCCTCTATAAAAAAATTTCAATAAAAGCACAGCCATCAACTCCAAACAATTCATAAAAATTCACTAGATTGCAAATGCAAGAATAGTAGTCATTATTGCTTAATGAACAAAAAATCATGCTACAAAAGCACACCTCAACTTGTAATCATATATCATCCAAACAATATGGAAACAAATATGTATTGGCATCATGGAAACTAGTTTTATATTTTTTATTATAAACCTAATTTCTTCTTTTATGAATTATTCAACAAAAAATGTTTTCCTCATATAATATTACAAATAGGCAACCATTTAGCTAATAAATCAATTATAATCTCCACACTAAACTTATGTTGCCTAATAGTTTGCTCAACACGTAGAAGTTACACACAAGTAAAATTACTTAATCATTCACTACTTGAAGAACATATACTTTGGTTAATTCAAGTTTAATTTATACTAACAAAATATAAGTATTAATTCTTTTAAATATTATATTTAAAACGTCCACAATTTTTGGAAAATTGAACTTCTATCAAATATCAAACTATATGAAAAATTTACATTTACTATACTTGACATAAGCATAATATTCCTTCAAATGACTCATCCAATAGCATTTCACTACATCACTCTTTGCAAATTTCCAATTTTTGAGCATATTTTGGCAATATAAACAAATATGTGTTTCACTAGGATCTGGATTGCTCAATGCATTCAATGTCGAAAAATCAAGGACAATTTTCATGGCATAGATATTCTCATCCTCACAAATGGAATGGAGATACATCAATTTTCTCGAAATATGACTCAAGTTAGTCTAGTAAAAACTTTGTGTAGAGACATTAAAGTGGAAGTGTATTCACTCATTACAACTTTAATTGAGAGGCAAAACCAGCATAGGCACTAAAAGAAAATAAAGGACTCACCATTTCTATGCAACACGAGTAAAATCCACAACCATTTTTTCTTATAACTCTCTAGCCTTTTCTTTCCATGCATAACAAATGATAGAACCACATAATTGGTAAATAAGTATGATTTGTGCATTTTTAAATCCTTTAAAATTAACATCATATGATGTCTAATTTGAGGTAGACTATTTGAAGAAATTTGAGCACTTTCATGAAGATTAGGAAGAGAATTGGTGTAAATGAGATGGGGATGTCTTTTTCTAGTGAAGCAAAATCAAGGTTCAAGGAATATCTTGCACAAACAAGATAATAAACTAATTCTAATTAAGATAGAGCTATAGAGGTTATATAGTGTTTCTTCTATCATTAAATATAACATGCTTAGAATTATGCAATTAATTATTTCTTTTATATCTTGGTATGAAAATAGTTATAAGATGATGATTTGGATTTGAGGAGCAAATTAGCTACAAGACAAACTAAACTATACTAGAAAATTGAAAGAGAAATGCTCATGCATATTGATTGTAACATCGTTATCAATGAAATTTAGGTGATATTATTTCACATTTTTTATTCTTTTTCCTATAATAGGAGAATTTATTCTAGCTTTCTAGTTTCCATGTGAAACCTATCCTCAAGAGGATGTTGGACCGATAGCATAGATGTTTGTCCAACATGTAATTTCTCTATAAAAATATTTCTATAAGAAGAAGGCCATCAAATCAAATCAGTTCATAGAAATTCTCCACATTGCAAATCTAAGAACAATTGCCAACATTCAAAACAAAAAAAAAAACAGAAAAAAAAAAAAAACACAAATGAAAGAATAAAAGAATAAACATAACTTGATACATAAGCACACCTAAGCTTTGTTGTCATTTATCTTCCAAAAAATATAAAACAAATGAATATTGACACCATGGAAACAAGATTTATATTTTTTATTATAAATCAAAGTTGTTCTTTTATGAATTATTGCAAAATAATTTTTTCCACATAGAATATTACAAATAGGCAACAATTTAACAAATAAATCTGATATAATCTCTAGACTTAACTTATGTTGTTCCAATATTTTACTCAATATGTAGAACTTACACACAAGTAAAATTACCTACTCATTCATTACTTGGAGATCTAATACTTTGCTTAATACATGTTTAATTTATACTAACATAATATATGTATGGATTCTTTTAAATGTTATGCTTTAAAAGCCCAAGATTTGTAAAAAATTAAACTTTTATTGAATATCAAACTATGTTGGAAAATTTAGGCTTGCTATGCTTGACATAAGCATAATAATCCTTCAAATGACTTATCCAAGAGCATTTGCATTCTCATTGTGCCTTGTAAATTTCCATTTTCGATCATATTTTGGCATCACAAACAAATATGTGTTTCATTAGGATCATGATAGCTCAATGTGTTCAATGTTGAAAAGTTGTGGACAATTTTCTCGTAATCCTCACAAATGGAATGGAGATCATCATTTCATTGGGAATATCATTCAAGTTTTTTGCATAGTTCATGAGGAAATTTGTGTATGGGCATTCTAGTGGAAGTGTATTTGCACATGTATGACTTTCAATGAGAAGCAAAACCAACATAGGCATCTAAAGTAAAATCAGGGGCTCACCAATTCCGAGCAACACATTCAAAAGCTATGACCATTTTTATCTTAACTCTCCAGCCTTTTCTTTCCATGTAATTAGTAAAACCTTTTTTCGCTAAATTTGATTTATGCATTTTTAAATCCTTTCAAATAAGCATCCTATGATGTCTCATTTGACGTCAACTATTTGAAGAAATTTGAGTACTTTCATGAACAATTGGAGGATAATTAGTGCAAATAGGATGGGGATGACTTTTTCTAGCACATCAAAATAGAGGTCGAAGGAATATCTTTCATGCATGATAAAATAAACCAATTTAGATCAAGACAAAACTACAAAAGGTACATAGATTTTCTTTTGTGACAAAGTTTTGCTACAAGAGTAACAAGCATAGCATTATGCAATTAATTATTTCTTTTTAGCCATGGTAGCAAAGTAGTAAAAATATGATGATTTGGCCTTGAGGAGAAAATTAGCAACAAGATAAACTAAACTACACCAGAAAAGAGAAATGCTCTTGTAAATTGATTATAACATAATTATCTATGAAAATCTATGTGACTTTATTTCATATTTATAATTTTCTTTCTATAATCAGGAAAGATTCTTGCTTTTCAATTTCTAGGTGAAACCTATCTTCAAGAGGATGTTGCATCCACAGCATGGATGTTGGTCCAACATTTAATTCCTCTATAAAAAATATTTCTATAAGGGTAAGGCCATCAATTCAAAATAGTTCATAGAAGTTCACTAAATTGCAAATCCAGTAACAATGGTCATTATTGGTCACAAATAAAATAAAATAAAATAAAGAAAAACATGCTACATAAACACACATTGCCATTGTTATAAATTCATCATCCAGATAATATGGAAACAAATAAATGTTGACACCATGGATACAAAATTTATATTTTTTTAGTATAAAACAGAGTTTTAATTTTACAAATTATTCAGAAATAATTTTTTTGCTGATAGAATATAACAAGTAAGCAACCATTTAACTAATAAATCTATTATAATTTCCCAATTCAACTTATGTTGTCTAATATTTTGCTCAATATGGAAAAGTTAGACACAATTATAATTGCATAATCATCATCACTTGGAAATCAAATACTTCGGTTAATTATTGCATAATATCTACTAACATAATATAAGTATGGATTCTTGTAAAAGTTATGCTTTAAATGTCCACAATTCCTCAAAAATTGAATTTTTGTTAAGTATCAAACTCTATTGGAAGATTTAGGTTTGTTGTACTAGGCATGAGCATAATAATCTATTAAATGACTCATTTAGTAGCATTTTTATATGCATTGTGCCAAGCAAACTTCCATTTTTTAGTAGATTTGCAGTATAAATAAATATGAGTTGCATTAGGATCTTGATAGCCTAATGCATTCAATGTTGAAAAGTCACAAACAATTTTAATGGCATAGATCTCCTCATCCTTGCAAATGGAACCGAGATCATCATTTTCCTCAGAATATGACTTAAGTTTTTTGCATACTTCAAGAGAAAGTTTGTGTAGGGGCATTCTAGCATAAGTGTATTCTCTCATGTATGACGCTCAATGAGAAGCAAAACCAACATGGACATACAATGAAAATAAGGGGCTCACCAATTCTATGCTAGAAGTATAAAAGCTATGATGATTTTCATATAATTGTCAAGTCTTTTCTTTCTAAGCACAATAAATGAAAAAACCATGTAATTAGTAAGAACTTTTTTGGCTTTGTTTGATTTATGTATTTTTAAATCCTTTCAGATTAGCACCCTATAATGTCTCATTTGAGATGGATTATTTGATGAAATTTAAGTACATTCACAAATATTTGGAGGACAATAGTGTAAATGGGATAGGGATGACCTTTTCTAGCAAAGCAAAATAGAGGTTGAAGGAGTATCTTGCATGTATAAAAAAATAAACCAATTTTGATCAAAACAAAGCTACATATGCTATATAGAATTCCTTTTGTGCTGAAGTTCTACTACTAACAATAACATGCATAGCATTATGCAGTTAATTATTTTTTTTATAGCCATGGTAGTAAAGTAGTAGTTATAACAAGATGATTTAGCCTTGAGGAGCAAATTAGCAACAAAATAAACTAAACTACACTAAAAAATTGAAAGAGAAATGCTCGTGTATATTGATTGTAACATCATTACCTATGAAAATTCATGTGACTTTATTTCATTTTTTTTTAACTTTTTTCTATAGTAGGAGAATGTATTGTAGCTTTCCAATTGCCATGTGAAACCTATCCTTTGAAAGATGTTGCATCCACAACGTGGATGTTACCTCTATAAAAAATATTTCTTTAGGAGCAAGGCCATGAATTCCAAATAGTTCAGAGAAATTCACTAAATTGCAAATCTATGAACAATGGTCATTATTGCGAAAAAAGAAAGAAAACTAGCTACATAAACACACCTTACCATTTTTATCATTATCATCCACACAATATGAAAACAAATAAATATTAACACCATTGAAATAAGGCTTGTATTTCTTATTATAAACCAAAGTTTTTCTTTTTCAAACTATTCAAAAATAATATTTTTCTTCATAGAATACTACAAATAGGCAACCATTTAATTAATAAATGTATCATAATATCCTGATTCAACTTATGTTGTCCAATATTTTACTCAATATGCAGAAGTTACACACAAGTAAAATTACTTGGAGATCAAATAATTTCGTTAATTCATGTTTAATTTATACCAATGCAATATAAGCATGAATTCTTGCAAATGTTATGCTTTAATGTCCATGATTCCCATAAATTGAATCATGTTTTTAATATCAAACTATATTAGAGGATTTAGGTTTGCTATATTTTACATAAGCATAATGGTCTTTCAAATGACTCATCTAATAGCATTTTGATTTGTATCATGTTTTGCAAACTTCCATTTTCAAGCATATTTTTGCAATATAAACAAATATGTGTTTTATTAGTACCTTGATCGCTCAATGCATTCAATGTTGAAAAGTTATGGACAATTCTAATGGCATAGAGCTCCTTATTATCACAAATGGAGTGCATATCATCACTGCTTGGAACATGACTTAAGCTTTTTGCATAGTTCATGAGAAAGTTGGTTAGGGAATTCTTGTGGAAGTGTAATCACTCATGTACAACATTCAATAAGAAGCAAAACCAACATGGCAATCAAAATGAGAATTGTGGGCTCACCAATTTTATGCAGCATGTGTAAAAGCTATGACCATTTTTCTTATAACTCTCTAGCCTATTCTTGCCATGCATAACAAATGACATAACCATGTAATTAGTAAGAACATTATGCTAAGTTTGATTTATGCATTTTTAAATTCTTTCAAATTAGCATCTTATGATCTCTCATTTGGGGTGGATTATTTGGAAAATTTTGAGCAATTTCACAAACATTAGTGGGATAATTGGTGTAAATTGGACAGGGATGACCTTTTCTAGCAAAGCCAAATAGATGTTGAAGGAATATTTGGCACACACAAGAAAATAAATCAATTTTGATCAAGATAGAGCTATAAATGCTACATAGTTTTTCTTTTGTGTTGAAGTTCTATTGTCAACAATAACATGCATAGCATTATGCTATTAATTATTTCTTTTATAATCATGATACTAAAGTAGTTATAGCACAATGATTTGGCCTTGAGGAGCAAATTAGCAACAAGATAGATTGAACTATACTTGAAAATTGAAAGAGATATGCACGTGTATATTGATTGTAATATCATCATCAATGAAGATTTATGTGACTTTATTTCATATTTTTAATTTTTTCTATAATCAGAGAATTGATTCTTGTTTGCCAATTTCCATGTGAGACCACTCCTCAGGAGTATGTTAATCTATAGATTGGATGTTTGTCCAATATGTAATTCTTCTATAAAAAAATATTTCTTTGGGAGGAAGGCCATCAATGCCAAATAGTACACAGAAATTCACTAAATCACTAATCTAGGAACAATGATCAACATTGCTCAAGAAATAGAAAAAATGCTACATAAACACATCTTAATTTTTTAGTTAGATTTCATTATTTATTTCCCTTTTTTTGAGGTAATGGGAATTTGTTTTTACCCCAGATATCTACAAAATAGTGGCACCATTGAATTAGTATTAGGTAATAAATAATTGTAATGTAGATACAAAATTTACCCTTTTGTTCATGAAGTATAGCACAAGGATTCAAGTTATAAAGCAAGAATAGCTAAATAAAAACTTGACTACCTTATCCAAGGATCTAATCATGCATTTAAGATGGATTTGGTTGCAGAAAAATGCCTTGATCACTGTAATCCAAGGTAGGAATGGATGACAAGAGTGAACACTTCAAAGCTGTCAATCCTAGTGCAGGAGAGAACTAGCAACAATTGCTCAAGAAAATCACCTCTGATTGAGCTGAAATTTGAACAGAAACACCTCAACACCTTTGAGGATATCCAGGAAAAATTTAAGCAAAAAAAAAAAAATTGGCAAGGCCTCCAAAACAGCCTCCAAACTTTCTCAACTGCAGTGGATCTCCAAGAGCAAAGCTCCTCAAATGTGGAGCCTTTAATGTGAGGGTCCACACACCCAAGGCAAGCTCCAATATTCCGCTACTAAGATAGATTGCTCGAGGAATAAGAAGAGAGAAAGAAATGTGTGAAACTTCAATACATGAGCAGATCACACTTTTGAAGGGAAAAGTGGAATCTAAGCATGAATTCCCCAAGTGGCCGGTCACCTCCTCTATTTATAGAGTTGGAGGTGTGATGCAAGTTAGCATCACACCCTCCATGAGGTGTGTTTCCAACCAGGCAACCCACTCGCATGTGAAATGTGAATTTCACTTGCATTTGAATTTAATTTAGAATCTTCATTTCATCTCTTGAAATGTCATGCAAATTAATTTTAAATGCACCTCAAATGAACTCCTTCATTTGAATTTCCCTCCAAATAATACTCTTCACATTAATTAAATTAACTTTTTTCATTTAATTAAT
The DNA here is from genome assembly GCA_014898725.1 of Jacaranda copaia. Lineage (NCBI taxonomy): Eukaryota > Viridiplantae > Streptophyta > Magnoliopsida > Lamiales > Bignoniaceae > Jacaranda > Jacaranda copaia. The sequence continues at coordinate 330,245 of JACGDI010005298.1, forward strand.
TGGTCTTGACTTAACTCCTTAAATCAACTAACTTAATTTAAGCTAGAAGGTGTCAACTTAACTTCTTAAGTTAACTTGACTAATTAATCACCATATGGCATCAATTAAATTATTTCCTTAATGTAATTGATCTAATTTAACTCCTTAGATTATTGTGATCAATTTAAGAACTAAACCAATCAAAATGACTAAAAATTAGCCAATCGATTTTCTCCACAAAAATGGTCACATTGAATTTTCTAACTATTAGAAAATTTCTTCTATCAAATAGAACTTCCTTTAAGCTTTTATGTGTGACCCATTAGGTTCTCCCATTCATCTGATATAGGCTCACAACAATTGTGATATTTTGAATATTAAAATGTTCTCATTAGTTTAAACTCCTTTAAACTAATAGCTCATTCTGTTAATCTCTATTAATTGAAAAGTACTCAATCTGCATTGTCAATACCTAGCCTAAAGCCCATGGTGCCCAACTAATTGATTGAAATGAATATGCTCTTGGTGTACCATTCTAGCTCTATGCTTACTATGCAAATACGATGCTTATCTCTCCTATCTCCCAAAAGAGCCCTAGGGTATGCTCTTGGTAAACCATTCTAGCTCTACTCTTACCATACAAATACGGTGCTTATCTCTCCTACATCCTAAAAGAGGCCTAAGGCAAGATTTTTGCTAGCTCTCTAATAGCTTCAATAACTATATTTCTAATCTCAGTGCTCTATTCCGATTTACGACCTCATCTTTAGAAAACTCCCTTTCCAAATTGTTATACTACCTTGTACAAAGACTCCTTGGAATTGAACATAATAGAATACACATGAGATGCCCTAGCCCTTTACAACAACGAGGAGATAGATTCCATCTTAAATCTCACAAATTTCCATATCTAAGTAGCTCATACCGAATCTCAACCCAAATGACCTACTAAGTGGTTAAGGAAGAGTCAAGGTATGAGGTCCTAAACACAAGGTTACCATGGATCCTTAGGTTTAAAAACTAATTATATAGACTAGCGTAAGCTGAAAAACTCACCACAACCGATTTGCCACTATGGCTATCTAGTGAATTCTCTAGACAGGCCTTCAGTAAATTTGTTTTCTAACAAACACCTACTAACATGCACCCATGTCTAACATGGATTGCTTATTAAACAAAGCAATATCCAACTCCTTGGATTTATGCATATTTAGTACAAGTCCATCTGAATCTTAGATGCCATATCTCCTAAGATTCTATAACTTGGAATATTTTAAGATCACGATCATATAAGACTTATTTCATGATCACCACCCAATGTGTGACCAAGTCCCATAGTTATGTATGATATAAGGCTTCAATCAAATGCTACTAAAAAAAAAAAAAGCATAAGATGAAGATGACTATTTTACGTGGATATCATTCAATCAAAAGTGTATCACAAGTGGCATCATTTACATGCCAATCTAATTAGCTATGAGCCACTATTCCAACAATTCAATTGTGAAATAAAGCCTTGTTATTATTTCTTATCCAAGTAGTATGAAAACAAATAGATATTGTCATCATGGAAACAAGATTTTTATTTTTTATCCTAAACCTAAGTTGTCCTTTTATAAATTATTCAAATCATAAATCATTTAATTATAAAACTATTATGACCTCTAGATTCAACTTATAATGTGTAGCATGTTACTCAATATTTAAAAGATACACGTAAGTAAAACTACCTACCAATTTGATTACTTGGAGAATAAATATATTGGTAGATTCATGTGTAATTTATACTATGATAAAATTTTTATGGATTCTTGCAAATATTATGATTCATAGTTTCTTCATACATTGTCAAATTTTTTGGAATATCTCAATTTTTCACTTGAATTGGTTTTGATTTTTTAGATGTCCACAATTCTAGGAAAATTGAATTTTAGTTGAATATCAAACAATATCGATACTTAACATAAGTGTAATAATCTTTTAAATGGCTCATCCAATATCCATGAAATTTGCATCAAGCTTTGCAAACTTTAAATTCTGAACATACTTTGTCTATACCAACAAACATGTGTTTCGTTGGGAATTTCGGTAGCTCGATAGATATAGTTGAAAAAGTCATGCATAATTTTCATGGCATAAATCTCCCCCATCCTCATAAATGGAATAGAGATTATCATTTTTCTCTGTGGATGACTTAAGATTTTTGTGTAGTTCATTGGGAAGTTGATGTAGGTACACTCAAATGGAAGTGTTTTACTCATGTACAACTTTCAACGAGAAGTAAAACTACTTGGGCATCACAAATTATGAGGCTCACTAATTCTTTACAACACAAGCAAAAGCTACCCTAATCTTTCTTATAACATTGAAAACTTTTCTTTCCATGTATAATATGCAATAGAGCCATACATTTAGGAAGGACATTTTCTGCTACTTCCGATTTATGCATTCTTGACTCCTTTAGCATTCGCTTCCCATGATGACTCATTTGAGGTTGACAATCTGAAAAAATCTAGGCCCATTCACAAACTTCAAAAAGGCAATTAGAGTAAATGTGATAAGGACGACTTTTTCTACCAAAGCTCCCACAAATTAAATTGGAGAATAAAAGAATACCTTGCACATATAAGAAAACAAATAATTTAGATCTTGATAGAACTTCCACACATGCTAAATAGATTTCTTTTTTTATTTTGTTTTTGTTTAAGTACTACTTTTCATAATAAACATTATCAATGAAAAATTTATGTGACTTTATTTTATATTCTTAATTTTTTCTATAATAGAATAATTGGTTCTAGTTTTTTAATTTCCTTGTGAAATCACTCCTCGGGAAGATGTTGCATCCACAGTTTGGAAATTTGTCCAACATGTAATTTCTCTATGAAAATTATTTCTCGACAAACAATGCCAAAGTAATTCACTAAAGCAAATCCAAGCCCAATGGCCATGTTTGCTCAAGAAAAATAAAACATGCACCATAAACACACCTTAACTTTTAATTATATTTCATTATTTTCCTTATTCGAACTAATGGGAGTGCATATTGACCAAAAACAACTTCAAAGCAATCACAAGATTGAATTAGTATTTAGTAATAAAAGATTTTAGTGAAAAGATAAAAGTCATGTTTTTGTTCAGACATGACATAAAGCATTCATATCATTTATCATCCCAACAATATGAAAACAAATAAATATTGTCATCATGGAAACATGATTTTTTATCTTTTTATCATAAAGCTATATATATTGTCCATTTATAAATTATTCGAAAATAATCTTTTTATAGATGGGAAATTAACTAACAAATCTATCATGTTTTTCATATTCAACGTAGAGGTAGGAGAAGAATAGAGAGCAAAGCTTCAACACATGAGGCAATGCTTGGAAAGAGTTTTTGGAAGGAAATATGAAATATTATAATCTTCACACCCAAAATGCAAGTGCTAAATATATGCCCCCTCTATATTTATATATAGAGGGAGGATGGCGTGATGTGGCATCTTACCATCCTAAAGGTGGGTGGCCAACTTTGCATGCCAAGTTAGCAAGTGCAAATTCAAATTTTATTTGAATTTCATGTGTATTTCAATCAAATTTGAAATCTAATTTCAGATTAGTTAAAATGCCAACTCAAATGAACTCTTCATTTGAATTTTTTCTCCAAAATATATTCTTCTTATTAATTAAATTAAACACTTTAATTTAATTAATTAACCTTTGACTTAACTCTTATGCCAACAAGCTTAACTCTTAAGCTCAATTTTGTTAACTTAACTGTTTAAGTTTACTTTGATAAGTTGGAGATCAAATGGAACCAAATAATTAAATTTTTAATTATTGGTCTAATTTAATTCTTTACATTAATTGATTAATTTAAAATTTCAATTAATCAAGCCAAAATTGACCTCAAAATTGATCACCTCAAAATCGGTCCACTAGGAGTGAATATTCTAACTCTTAGAAAAATTCCTCCATCAAATAAGAAGCTAATTGGATTTTGTGTGTGACTTAATAGGTTCTACTATTCATTGAACATGGTCTCACAACTTCTTGTGACTTTTGAATATCTTATATTCATTTTAGTTTAAAGCACTTTTAAACTAATCAACTTAATTCAATCAATCTCATTAATTGAAGAGTACTCAGTCTCTATAATCGATGTCCAACATCAAGCCCATGGAGCCTAGCTAATTGGTCAAAATGAATGCTTTTGGAGAACTATTATAACTCTACGCATACCATGCAAATACGTCCCTTCCATCTCTTATCTCCCGAAAAAGGCCAAAGGCAAAATATTTGTCGACTCCCTAATAGCCTCGATGCTATGTTTCTATTCTCAATGTTCAATTTCAATTTATGACCTCATCTTTGGAAAATTTCTTTTCCAAATTGTCATACTGTCTTGCATAAAGGTTCCTTGGAATCGATTATTATAAAATATATAAGAGATGCACTAGTTCTTCACAAATATGGGGAGTCAGATCCCATTTTGGATCTCACAAACCTTTATGCCAAGTAACTCATACCCAATCTCAACCCAATCAATCTACTAAGCGACCAAGGAAAAGTCAAAGCATAAGGACAAGACACAAAATTACCATAGATCCTCAAGTAAGAGTACTAATAATGTGCACTAACATAAGAGAGAGAATTAAACACTACCAACATGCTACTATGGCTATCTAGTGGATTCTCCAAGCTAGTCTTTAGTGCCTTGTTTTCTAACAAATGCCCACCAACATACACCTATCTCATATGGTCGCTCATGGAGTGGAGAAATATTCAACTCTTAGATTTATGTATTGTTAGTGTAAGTCTATCTGGATCTTATATGTCCCATCTAATAAGATCCTATAACTTTAAAGATTAAAAATCACAACTGTGTAAGACTTATTCCAGGGTCATCGAACCAAGTTCCATAGTTATAAGTGATCTAAGGGCTTCATCTAAATATTAGTGAAGTAATTATAAGCATAAGATGGAGATGTACATTTAATGAATATCATTCAATTAAGATTTTATTACGAGTAAAATAGTTTACACACTAATCTAATTGGCCTACAAGGCACTATTCCAATAATATTTTGGTTAATTCATGTTTAATTTATACTAACACAATACTTTAATGAATTACTATAAATATTATGATTCAGTTAAATCACTTATATACATTGTTAAAATACTTTATCTAATTATTCACCTGACTTGGTTTTAATTTTTTAAACATCAATGATTCAAAGAAAATTAAATTTTGTTGAATAATATTAATACATTTAAGTTTGGTAATATGTACGCCACATAAGTGTAATAATTCATCAAATAGCTCATCTAGTGGCAATTCCATTTGTACCACACCTCCGCAAACTTCCATTTTCGAACATATTTGGGCAATATCAACAAATGCTTGCTTCTTTAAGAAATCTTGATAGTTCAATGTGTTCAATATGGAAAAGTCATTGATAATTTTCACAACATTAACATTCTCCATCCTCCTAAATGGATTGAAGATCATCATTTTCCTCTAAAAATGACTTAAGGTTTTCACATAATTCAAGGAAAGGCTAATGTAGGACACTCTAATGGAAGTGTATTTACTCACATGTGGCTTTCAACGTGAGGCAAAACTAGCATAGGCGTCAAAGAATGAGGGCTCACCAATTCATTGCAACACAAGTAAAAGACTAGCTCCATCTTACTATAACTCTGAAGCTTTTTCTTTCCATGCATAACTCATTATAGAACCATGCAATTAGGAAGCACATTTTTACTAAATCTGATTTATGCATTCCTATGTCCTTTCGCATTCGCTCCCCATGATATCTCATTTGAGGTTGACTATTTCAAGAAATTTGTGCACTTTCATGCTCTTTAAGGTGGGAAAAAAAAAGAGTAAAGGGGACATAGATGACTTGCTTTGGCAAAGCTTCTACAGGAAAACTAGATAGAGCTTCCATGCATGCTAAATAGTTTTTCTTTGTATTGAAGTTCTACTGCTAACAACTAACATTCTATGCAATTAGTTATTTTGTATGCAGTCATCGTAGTAAAGTAGTCATAACATGAGAATTTGACCATGAGGAGCAAGTTAACAGCATCATAAACCTAAACTATACGAGAATAGTACATGAGTGATGCACGTGTACATTGATTATAAGATCATTATCGATGAAAATTTATGTGCTTTTATTTTATATATTTAATTTTTTTCTATTATAGAAGAATTAGTTCTAGACTCCCAATTTTCTTGTGAAACTAATCCTTAGGAAATATTGCATCCTCAATGTGGAAGTTTGTCCAATATGCAATTCCTCTGCAAAAATATTTCTCCAGGAACAAATTAATATTCTCCTTATTTGTCATCCAAAAAATATGAAAACAAACAAATATTGTCATAAAATAAACAAGTTTTTTTTTTTGTTTCATTAACGAAGCATAGTTATCCTTTTCTGAATTATTCAAAAATAACTTTTTTCTCATAAAATATCACCATATGGGTGACAATTTAACTAATAAATTTATTGAGATTCCAACCTATGTTGTCCAGCTTGTTACTTGATATGTAGTTACACATAAGTAAAATTGCCTACTAGTTTAATCAATTGGAGATCAATTATTTTTGTTAATTCATAATATATTTATGGATTCTAGTGATTATTATGCTTAAGAATCACTTCTATATATTATTAAATATTTTTGAATATCTTACTTATTCAATTTAACTAGTTTTGACATTTCTAAATGTCCATGATTCAAAGAAAATTGAATTTTTGTTGTATATCAAACTATATTGTCTAGTTATACTTAACATAAGTTTAATAATCCTTTAAACGACTCATTTGCCAGCAATTCCATTTAAATCTTTCTCCACAAACTTTCATTTTTGAACATATTTTGGTCATCTCAAGAAATATGCATTTCTTTTGGAATACTTGATATCTTGACGCATTCAATATGAAAAGCTCATGGACAATTCAACGTTCTAAAGATAACTTCAGCTTTTTGTATAATCCAATGGAAGTGTATTTATTCATTTACACCATTCAAAGAGAAGTAAAACCAGCATGGGCATCAAGCAGCACAGGCCTCACCAATTCTTTACAGCGAAAGTAAAAAATACCTTCATCTTTATTATAACTCATACGTCTTTTCTTTCCATTCGAAACATACAACAAAAAGATGCAATTAGGATGCACATTGCTAAGTACAATTTCTGCATTCTGAAATTCTCCCCCATTAACTTCCCATGATCCCTCATTTGAGTTGACTTTTGAAGACATTTGAACATTTTCATGAATCATAAAAATACAATTTGTAGGGAGCAAAGCTCCATGAACAAAAATAGACAATGAAGGAGCATCATGCACAAACAAGAAAATAAACTAACCTAGATAAAGATAGAGTTTTGTGCATGCCAAATATTTTTTTCTTTTGCATCAAATTCTACTGTTATTAGCATGCATAGCATTATGCAATTAATTATTTAATATATAGTCAAGGTAGTAAAATAGTCATAATGCAAGGATTTGTCTTCAGGAAACAATTTTAGCAACAAGATAAACATAAAATGTACTAGAAAAGTGCACGTGTATATTGATTATAAGCTCATTATCAATGAAACTTTGTGTTACTTCATTTGATATTCTTAATTGTTTTTCTATAATAGCTGAGCTAGTTTGAGCCCTTCAATTTCCTTGTGAAAGCTATCCTTGAGAGGATGTTGCATCCACAATATTGAAGTTTGTCCAACAGGCATGCAACTTCTTTGTGAAATTTATATTTCTAGGAGCAACCCCATTAGTTCAAAATAGTACAAAGAAATCACTAAAGCAAATCCAGGCACAACAGTGATGATTGGTCAAGCAAAATAAAGCATACAATACAAACACACCTTAACTTTTTCATCACATTTCATTACTTTATCAATGTCAGCTAATGAGAGTATGTGTTGATCACAGATATCTACACATATTGAGAGTATTCATTACTTGGAATATCTTGATTATTCACTTGAATTTAATTTCTTTTCGATGTCCACGGTTGAAAGAAAGTAGATTTTTGTTGAATATCAACTTTATTGAGAGATTTAAGTTTGGTAATACTTATACATATGTTTAATAATCTTTCATATGACTCCCCTGACAAGAATTCTTAAAATCCTTTCACATTAGCCTACCGTGATGTCTCATTTGAGGTTTTACTATTTGAAGAAATTTGAGAATTGTCATGAACTTTAGGAAGAGAATTATAGTAAATGGGACAAAACATTTTCTGGCGAAGCTCATGCAAATAAAAATAGAGGATGAAGGAATATCTTGCATGCATAAGATCACTTTGATTAGCTTGACTATAATTGAAAAAGATCAATCATGATATACCAAGATAATTTAAGGGATTTATCTCTCACTATATATGAGTGATAATATGATTGCCACTTGAAGGCAGTTGTCCTATAGGATGGACATAGAAGATGGTAGACACATACTTGGTCTCCCGACAATGGAGATTGTTCAATAACACTCTAGAGTACTTTTGGTAATAGTAACTCTATACATGTCAAGTTAATCCTATTGACACTACATGGCCTTTGTTATGTTCATAGTTAAAAAAAAAGCTTTAAATTGAAAGAAGAAAGAAATATGATCGAGTATTGTCTAAGTGTTGTAAAAAGTATGAACCACATTATATGTGTGCTTGACTAGATCATATGGTGAATAGATGTCAAAGTAATCGATGACATAAATATTTAGGTACAATCAAGTGGATACTTAGATATTCGAATGGAGATGTGTGATATTATTGAAGGCTATCTAGTCTAAGGGATCAAGATCATGGTTCACAGGAATGGTCGCAGGGATCAGAATGGAGGGCAAGGCTCCAATTCCATTGCAATGTTGTAGAATGGTCACGGGTTTTTGTTGTTAAATTATTCAAAAAATTTAAATAAATTATGAAATAAATTAAAACATTTAACGCTCTATTTCTTACTTATATAAAGTAATTAGCATGATTTTAGGCATTACAAATTAATGTTATAAATTACATAAGTTTAGCCAAACTCATAAATATTAAAAAAGTTATTATACAATATAATAAAGATAAAAATAATTATAATAAAACTTATTTATTACTAGTACACGTGGAATGGGCAATTTTAGAGCAATTGTATTCTACACAAATGTCCCTAGCCCTCATCTTCCCCAGCCATCAATTCACCATTTTTGCAATTTTGCCATTTCCAATCTCTCAGTTCTGCCATTTTCAATCTCTCAAATTTCTGAAGTATAACTCGACTAATGAGGAGAATGCCCCAGAGTTTAAGGATGCCTAGGAATTGGACAAGCTCTCGGTCTGGAGTCTAGAATTGATGGCTCTTTCTTCCAGTGACAAACTGGTGGATGAAAGTGACGCCGCAGCTATGCAAACGGTGGAGAGCCGAGCAACTGGCCTTAACCAAGTAGTTTCCAGCGACGTTGCATCGAAAGCGTAATCTGCAGACTGCAAGCAAACTCAATGCCCGTAATGTTTCACTTTCCCATTCCAATTTACCAAGAAAACCCAACTTATCGGTGTGTAGTAGCATATCGATGCTAAATCGGCTGATTTTGGCCATTCCTAAGACAGCCTAGTTCCACGTCGGTGCAATGGAACCTTGCTGTCCGTTCTGGCCGAAAAATCGCCGATCCGACAAACCATGATCAAGAAATTAATGATTTAAGGGAATTTCTTCTAGTAGATAATTGGGGATATCAGGTAGAGGCTTTAAGAAGCTCTTACAAAAATTATGAAGGAATGTGATGGCAAAAGTTAATAATAGAATCCTGGGCGTGATATAAGAGAGATGATTTTTCAATATGGAAGAAGGCTACAAAATGATACTAGCATAAGGCTTCTTTTGTGGTTTCACTATTTTTCATGACCGATTAGTCCTACTTTCGATGCTAGCACTAGCAGCCTTGACCTTGTTTAACACATGGTTTACAAGAGCCACTTAAGAGACCAACACTATTTGGCATGCATTGTCAAAATTCAAAGATAAGCTTGGTGTTAGTTTCTCCTAGAACTGTTGGAATTTAAAGGAAGGACATTGCAAAGTTTCTCTAGTCGCAGCAAGGAGTGGTTGTCAGGGAAGGGGATTCTTTCAGTTAGAGTTTCTTCATTGCATTTAGCATCTAATTTTATCATCCCTTTATGTGAATTTGGTGCTTGTTGTCCTAAAGAAGAACTATTATTGAAAGATAGATTCTTGTTGGGCAAACTTGGTGAGATATAGTTAGATTGATACCGAAAGAGCTACAAAATGGTGATATTTAGAGGAACATCAGTTCTACATAGGTCGATCTTTGAGATCTGAAATTTCAATCTCTTTTGCTCATGGTGCATGTACAAGATTGGACGCGGTTTTTGATTCTCCCCGACAATGGTTATAGAATGTGAAATCTGATAGAATGAGAAAATTTATAGAATGTGCAATCTTAAGTGCATAGGTATTATAGGATGTGAAATTTTAAGTGTTTATTGCAGGATGATCTGAGTGGGTAGAATATGAAATAACTATACTAAAAGGCTTTTTGGTCTAGCCGGATCTATTTTGTCAAGGCACAGAGATTTGTTTTCTTCTGACCTAAACTAGAATATAGTTGCTTTTGTATTAGCAAAGGATTCCAAGGCCAATTTTCTACATAAAATGGCGCAATCATAAGTAAAAAGTTGCACAATTAGTGCACCAAAGATCATATAATAACAGACTAAAACAATATTAATCATCTTATCCCTTTCCCTGGCTTGAATTATGCATTAGTTTATGGATAGGAATTTAAAAGTTGAGTGAATTTGAACATTGATGGTTCAAATTAGTAAAATATGCCGAACAATGGGATAAGTAAGCTTATAAAATGGTAAAATATAATAAAAGAGTTTATTAATAACCTGAGCCCTCTCTCACTGTAATGATTAATGTTTGAAATGGTTATGTTATGAAAATCATTTATCTTTTTATTCAGTTTTCCATTGAATTTAAATAAAACAACATTGCAATAATATTGTGTCCTCATGACAACAACTGTTAACAAATTAGATAAGATTTTCATTAGAATGAAATGATTTGCATTTTAAATCTCGCAAGAGACTGTGTCATTATGAATTGTTCCACAGTGGAAATATTTGATTAGTTTCTTATGTTTCCCATGACTGCGCCAACTGGCCACAACAAAGAAAATCGAATAAATTAATTGCGAAAAAGATGAAACGTCGGAAACCTAAATGTTGAAAACCTATGCTGCCCTACATGAGTACTCAATCGGTTTTATTATATTTGTAAAATTTCTCTTCCTCTTATTATCTTCTTCTATTTCTATCATTAATTTTTTTTATATCTTCTCACCATTTTCATTCCATTCCCATTTTTTTTGGGGGGAGGGGGGTCTACTTAGGTCCTGTTGAGGTATCGCTCACCTCGATCTACCATTGCATATATATTTTTTTATCCTAAAAAGATATTCTGTTTCCTCCCATATCCAATGCACAATTACTTTCTGTCTCATTCATCTCCTTTCTTACAATACACTCCCATAGCCTTTTATCTATACTCCCATTTGGCTCCATTCAACTTAATTTTAAAAATTAATCCTATTACACGTTTTAAGTGCTCCTATTTCTCTGGTTCAACTAATATATATCTCGTAATCCATAGCTCTTTAATTAAATATAGTTTTGCGCTTAGGATTAGCTCTAACCCCATTCTTGTCAGAAATTTCTCCCAATAGTCACCCATATCAAATTAAAAATAATAAAATTCAAATTAAACATATATAACTTAACTTTGATCTCTCAATAAAAATTGATATCCAACAAGAATTTTAGTTTTCTTTGAATTTTGAAATTTAAAAAAAAAATTCCATTGAATAATTGAGAAATTGAATAAAATTAACAATATATTAAAATTATTCTTAATCATAGTAGTAACATGAATCCATATAAATATTGCATTGGTATAAATAAAACAATATTTACAAAATATACCTTTACTGGAAATATTAATAAAAAAAATAGAGCTACATAAAATTTTCATTTTCTAATGATCTTACAATCATTGTGCACGTGCATTTTTCTAGTATAGTTTAATATATTTATCATATGGTTAATTTGTTCCGTAAGGCCAGACCATCCTTTTATAACTAGTTTACTCCCATGACTATATTGCGAAATAATTAAGTTTATTTGAATGTTTACTATAAAACATCGACACAAAGGGAAAACTGTTTGGCGTGGGAGCACTATACTGATCTAAATGGATTCATTTTCTTTTCTGTGTTGGCTTCGTCCTTTTTTTCTCTGTGTACGGTACTTTTCTAGAAAAAGTAGTCCCAAGAAACATCATACAAACTGATGGGAAGATAGGATAGAAAATGGACAGATGATTTGCGTGCTGGTTTACTCGAAAATTAGTCCAAACAAACACCGTACTAAAGTATGCCAAGTGAGGATAGAAAATGAAGAGATCATTTGGACTTTATTGATCATTGGACCAAAGTTGTAGAAAATAATTTGATTAGAGGTAGGGTCATGCTAATATTTCAATGTTTTGGTGAATGTTTATTTGATATGAAACTCATTGGTTCAACTACTTATGAAAATAAAGGGGTAGAAGGTCCATAGTATAAAAATACAAAGGTAGAAGAGGAAAAGGAGGATAATGAAAATCATGATGATGATTAAAATTGAACAGTGAAGCAAGTGAGGAGGAGGAGGATTATCCTCAGATTGATGACAACATTCTGAAGGAGCATCACATTGTTGAGTGCTACTATTATATAAAAGAGTATATTTATTTGAGTGATATCATTTTTTGGTACCACATTATTAGCTTGAGTTGTGCTACTAGTGCAAACCTAGGCGAAACAGGGAAATTACCGATATATACAATATAGAAATTTTCCTATCTAGACGAGCTATTGAGCTCAAAGGTCACTATTATAATAGAATTCAATATAATAAGGTAGGTGGCTTGGTAAGACATCTTGACTGTAACATTAGGACGATGGATTTTTCTAAAATTGTTTAAGTGCTCAATATAGTCTGGTCTCAAGGATGCCAAATTAGTGATGCCCCCATAGGTCTCCGTTGGTTATAACTCTCCCAAAGAATGTTATTGGGCCTGGTTTTGATAGATCAAACTCCGACTTCAGGAGCAACTTCAATGAAGAAACTCGTTTTGCATATTTTTGTGTCATTGAGTCATTTTGTGATTTTTGTGTACTTCGAGGGATATTTTGAGTGCTTTTATTGTTAGTCATCTTTCTCTATTTGTTTTTGTGAAGCCAAGGACAAGGCCCACACATGCACTTCTAGGACTAAAGGAGCTGAAAATTTCCACCCTAGCTACTGAATTTCAGAACCATGGTGCTCAACTTGGTGTTACGTCTCCCAAGCAACGGGAAATTATCGTTTCCCATATCCGTATTCTGGTCAAGGGATGGAAGTCAGGTGGCTTGTTGAGGGTAATTCAGCTTTGGTTCTAAAGTATGTTGAGGGCAATTTTAGTTTTGGTATTAAAGTACAGCTTTTAAGGCTTCAATAAGCATATTTTTATTAGCCATCTCATTATGACTTTAGAGGTTCATCTCTAGTTTTGTTTTCCATACTTCTCTCATTAGTTTTTCTTTAGTTTTTCTAGATTTCCTTATAGCCTAGGTTCTTATAAACAGTCAACAAAATTTCTACAGATTTTGTAGAAAATCTACCTTTGTTTCATCATGGAAGAGTCCAATTGGGAAAGAGGCTAAGATTGTTTGAGAATTAGGGTGTTTCTAACCTTGATCTTAAATTTTGTTGTTTGCCCTGTAATTTCTTAGTTTGATCGTAAGGGTTGTGCCTAGATTAGTTTTGTTTTTGTGAACCTTTCGATATATGATAATATGCATGAAGCATTTATGTTTATGTCCATGATTTTCATGTTGATGATGTTGAATTATTATATGCATGAAGCATTTATGTTTATGTCCATGATTTTCATGTTGATGTTGAATTATTGTTGGTTAACCTCTGCCCAATTTCAAACTATGCTTGATCACCTTGGTTTAGGATTTATTTTAGTTGGTTTGAGAGTGTAAGATGATAATTGACTATTGACACTTAGGTGTAATCTTATTTAACTATTCCATGAAATCGAGAAGTAATTAATAAGGTTATCCAGTACTATAGCATGCACTTAATGGGTCTATGCTTTTATTTTTCGCATAGGCATGGCAGCTTCGGAGCGACAAGCTATAGTTATCTACATTTGAAAGATCTTGCCATTAATTTTTCATTTAGATGCATATCAGGATTGACATTGCATATTTGATTCACTTCCTACGTATTAATTGATTTCTTTGTATCTATTGATTGAAGCCATTCTAAGCCTTGTTTTGTATATCCGTATATCTCTAAACCACATGATAAGTTAGTTGGTTTACCTTCTCCCATTTCCTCTAGTTGTCCGCCTGAAGTTCTTGAAAGTGCTCAATTAAATTTCTCCGCATAGTCATCCCAAAATAAAATGCCAAGGGAAGCTAAAGTGGAAGGATTTAAGAATGCATAAATCATCCTCAGCAGAAAAATATGTCCCCTGTTAGAACCGCTCCATCATATGTTTTGCGTGGAAAGAAAATGCTTAAGGGTAATAAAAAATATGGTGGTATTTCTACTTGTGATGGAAAGAAGCGGTGAGCTCCTCATAGTTTTGAGGCTCGTCCTTGTTTTTCTTACTGTCAAAAGTTGTACTTGAGTATATAAATTTCCAATGGAGTGTTCCTATATGTTGCTTATCTAGAAACCGTATTTCATCTTCAAAGGAAAACGATGACTTAACATTGAATGCATGGAGCCACCAATGTTTTCCAAAATGAACATGGTTTTACAGATATTGAGAAAACATGTTGGCAAATGAAAAGTTTGCGTAGTGTGATGGAAATGCAGCTGATTTTGGAAGAGTCCGTAGTGTTGATCCACTTGTAGATATAGCATAATGGCACATCTGTGTTGTCAGAGCACATGAAGTTGCTTGAGTGGATAAGCCATTGCATGAGCCATAAGTCAGGATTTAATGGCCGCATATCTGTTATATGCAGTCTGTGTGAGAAAACATACCATGTCAGCAGTCTAAAGGAGAAAAAAATTGACAATTTAAAAGCATTGCTTGAAGATGAACGTTTCTGCTACATACAGTCCAACAATATTAACTTTGCCCTTTAAAAGTTGATTGGGCATACAAGCAAGGGCATCTAGAGGCTCTGATAAAAGTTCTAAAGAAAATATGCATGAACAATGTTGACAGTAGAATCCCATGCATGACATAAGATAAAGGATGCTCCTTGGGTAAAAGGTTTCAGAAGATATTAGATAGCGGCTTTCCACTGTCATACTTGATTAAATAACCTTCCAATGTAGTTCCCTACTTAAGCTATTTCCTGAACTATCTGCAAACAAAAAATCATCAATGATCTCTGTTCTATATGTGAAGAAGTAGGAGATTCATTATGCTATCAAAATTATTCTTGAGCTTTTCACATTGAATGCATCAGGCAATCAAGTATTTTCAAAGGAAAATGGTTCAAATATGAAGGCTTTCGGGATCTTGATTCAAATGCAATTGCTATTGGAAGAGTCCCTGTTGATTATAGTGCTCCGGTAGTGCAACAGCTAAACTGTACTGCTGGAACATTTGAAGCTGGAGTAGGTGCAAGTTCTATTTACATGAATCCTAATTTCACCAGGTGAGGATTTAATGGTTGCGTATATATTATCAGTGTTAGAAAGAATGGCAAATCATTCGCCTAAGGGAGCAAAAGATCGATGATTTTAAGGAATTGCTTAAGGAAAAGTTATGTTGCACATGGTGCAATATTATAGCTCCGAGGCTTCAAGAAACTTTTACAAAAATTGTAAAGATGAAATGAGAGGGCTGAAATTCGCAGCAGAATCTAGATCTTAAGATTAAATGGAGGTTTCTAAGTAGGAAAAAGGCTCTAAAAGATAAGGACCAATATTTAGTGTTGCCACTATTTTTCATGACCAATATGATCCTATGGTTGATGCCAACACTTGTTGTCCTAACTTTATTCCCCACATCTTGTGCTTGCACAACTTCAGAAACCTATATTGTCGTTGCGAGTATTCTGCCATTGTAATGGTCAACCCAATGGTAGGATCTGCAGGAATTATCTAGATTTTAGGAACAGATGTTTCAGTGCTCCCCCACTTGCAACAAGGAGTGATATCGAGGAAAGGGATACTTTTAGTCACAATTCTTTTACAATTAGAATCTTCTAACATCCCTTAATTTGAAAATCCCGGCACTCCCTGCTATTGATGAAGAAGATCCATTGTGGAAAAATAGATTCAAGTTCAAAAAATTTGACCAATTATAGTTAGATCAATAGTAAAACAATTTTTGAGCTATGATATTTCAAGGAATGTTAGTTCTATGTTGGAAGATCTCAAAGTCCTGAAATATCAACCTTTTTAGCATGCGATGGACGTACAAGATTTGAAGGAGTATTTGCTTCTCTTTGGCAGAGCTTCTAGAACGTGAAACCTCAAGTGCACAGATATATGTAGTAGTTGTTGGTCCATGTTTACTGCAGGATGATCTGAGTGGTGAGCTTATCAAATCAACTATACTGTAAGGGTTTCTGATGTAACTCAATCTATTTTATTGAAGCCCAAAGATTTCTTTTCCTTTTTTCTCTAAGCTAGAATTATAGTTGCTTCTGTATTAGTACAAGATTCCACGACGTTTTGCTCCACATAAATAGCAAAGTCAATGCACAAAAGATCATCTAATAATATGTTAAAATAATATGGGGAAAAATTCTGTCATCCAAACTATATGCACCTTTCTAAACTTTAATAATATACCATAATATACCATTTGAACTCTCCTTTTTTCACCTTGTCATTTATGAGTCAATTCCAATGAAATATTTTATTGTGATTCCAAGTGGCGAGGTTCCTTTGTAAGGCCTTCATCACTTCATAGATAGGTTTGCCTTTTTCAACTTGAATTATCATAGATATACACCAAAGACTACAATGAAAAAACTTGTAGAATTTTGCACCTTAAAGGAAGTCTCGTGCCACTATGCAATGAAATTCTAGCATAATATACCACCAAAATTGGTTCATATATGGTGGGGTAAAAAAGGTGGAATCTGGATAATAAAGTGCCATAAAGAAATCTTATATATTTAGCAAAATATAAGAATACACATAATTTGGGTGGCAAAGTACTTTTTTATCCCAAACGATATTGAGCATCTTACATCTCTTTCCCATTCTGACCTACGCATTAGTATATGGATAGGTTTCCATTGATAATAAAAATGTTGAGTGAACTGAATGATGATAGATTGAAGTAGTAAAGTGCCCAAGAAAGTGGACAATTTAAGTTATAAAATTTATGTTCACAATGTAGCAACAAATGTATCAAAAAGTTCCTACTACTAATAACTCAAGCACTTGTTCACTACAATGATAAATGTTGGAGATGGTCATATTATGAAAGTCAATTATCTTTTTATTTAGTTTTCTACTCCATTCAAATAACTACAAATGTGTCTTCACAACAACAACTCTTAATAACTTAGAGAAGGTTTCACTAGAACAAATTGATTTATTTTTTAAATCTAGCAAGAGACTATTTGATAGAGAAATGTTCTATAGAAAAAAAATTTTAATTGTTTCTTATATTTCCCATGAATTGCCAACTGGCCACATCAAAGACGACCGAATCACTTAGTTGTAGGAAAAATAGAAATTTATTAGAAGCAAGTAAAAAATTGAACCGTAGTTAAGTTAAATATTTAAAACATATGTATCATGTTTGATTATTCAGTCGATTTCAACTTGTTTGTATGCCTTTGTACAATTTCTCTTCTTCTTACCTTCCTTTGTTTCCAACAAGTTTCTCTTAATCCTTCCTTATTTCCATTTCATTCTTTGTTTTTTTGGCTAATGATTAGGTCTTGTTCTGGTTTACCCAACATTATCCACAGTTGCATCTGTTTCTTGAACCTATAAAGTTATATTTCCTCTCATATTTATCCATAATCATGTTCTTCTCTCATTCAACTCATTTCCTCCAATTAATTACTCTTTTAACTTTTTAGTTACTTAGTTTTTGATTGCATTCAACTCATTTTTGCTATTTAGTCTTATAACAGATTTTATGTGCTCTGATTTTATCTGATTCAACTAATCTTCATGTCCTATCACTCTTTAATGAAACATAATTTTGTCCTCAGGTTAGCTCTGACACATATTTGCTAGAAAATTTCCCCCAGTTTTCATGCAGACAAAATTCAAATTATTAAATTTAAATTACACATATGTATAAGCATTATCAAACTTAAATATCTCGATATAATTTAATATTCAAGAAAAATTTCAATTTTCCTTGAATATGAAAATTAAAAATATAAAAAGTAATTCAAATGAAAGTTACGAAGTTCCAGAAAAATTAACAATGTATATTATAGTCATTCTGAAGCAAAATAGTTAATATAAATAAACACAAATTAACTAATATGCATATGATCTCCAAGTCAGTAGCTGAGTAATTCATTTTACTTTTATGTAACTTTGTCATATCACGTTTTAATTTGGTGGACAACAATAGTTGAGTTCGGATCAAAAATGAATATTGCGGCTAGATTTGCTTCAGTGAAATTCATTGCACTATTTCAAACTGGTGGTGTTCCTCCTAGAAAAATATTTCTCACAATGGAAATTAAATATTGGAGAAACTTCCACACTGTGGATAAAAGTTCTTTTGAAGATGGGCTTCACAAAGGAAATTGCAAGGCCAGAGCAAATTCATTTTTTGCAGTGCCCCTTTTTGGGATAGCCCCTAGCTGAGGAGCCAAAACAATTCAATCTTAATACTAAATCCAAAACAAGTAATAGGTCCATAAAATTTCAAACTTAACTGGCTCAATAAAATATTAGATTCATACCATAGATCATCAACTCCTTGACCTTTACCAAAAACATACATAGACTTCAGGTCCTCAATATTAACCCTAACATATCACAACAACTTTAAATTAAAACTTAACATTCCGGTGAACCACATACACATATGAGCACCTGTTCAATTACAACATAACCTCTTCAACCCAAGCCAGAATTCCATATCCTTCACTTAATCCTTTATGAGAAATTCAATGATAAACTGAGGGTAAGTCCAAAGGACTTAGTAAGGATAATTATAAGCATAAGCAATAGGGATCTGTCGAAGAAGATTCAACTCAACATATTAGAGTTTAACAAGTAAATGAGTACATTTCAAGATGTAGGCAATAACAAGTCCGGTAAACAAGCATTATCAGATTCAAGACTTCTAGTAGGTACTAGCTCGGGGTTGTGATTGTCAACGAGAATGGCACGGGCTCAACTGTCTTACAACAAGGGGTATTGCCATTGGCCAACTGAACTAAATTGCTATGGGAGGTATCACTGCTAACTTATTTGGCCCATATAATAACTTGAACTAGACCAGGAACTACACCATCCTTATTACTCCAAAGGTAAGTTTCAAATGATCAAGATACAAGTACGAACAAGTAAACTCGAATAATATATGCATTCCAATTAAACTAGGTGAGACATGCATATCAAATTCACCTTATTCTATTCAAATAAGTACTTTACCATAGCATGACAGCTTGGTATACAATTAGTTGCCCATACGGACTATACAGCGCATCGTGGATAGCTAAGTGGACTGCCTAGCATACCTCAAATACCTAAGTAAACTACTTAACATATCATGGTCACCCAAGTAAACTATAGGGCATGTCCCAAGTGCTTCTCCATACAAGTAGAACAAGTATCAATCAATCAATTGGATTTGCCGACGAGGCAATACAATAATAATTAACAAGTATGAAATAATTACAATTACCAATCAAGAACAAGAACAAAACATATCATAACAAATACTGAGTGGGAACAAGTACGGAATAATAACAAGTACCGATCAAGAACAAGTACAAGACATGACAATACAAAGTTCTAGGCACCAGAACAGATAAAAACGAACTCATAATAGAGTGAAATCAAAAACTAAGTTGCACAAGGGTATACAAGTTAATTAACAAATCACGAGTAAGTACACAATTAACCCTCATAAGGGCTTTTCCACTAGAACAATTAGATATACTTGAGGCCAAGTGATAGACCCTAACATGGGTATACAAGTCAAGTAACAGATAACAAGCAAGAACTCAATTAATTACATATTACAATAATATGAGCAAGTATAAAAACAGGCACATTTAACCCTCATAGGGGTTAACATATAAGTATACTCAAGGCCAAATTGGCAAACCCTCACCTCTGTTATCTCAAACAAAGGTAATCACAATCTGCAATCCACGTGTCTATGGGGCCCACTCCTTCGTTACCTATCCAAAAGAATATATTCACGATCAAAATCCTTATTTGACCTTAATAACCTTCAATAATTACAATCTTACTATTAATAGTCTAAAAGTGACAGATATTTGGTAAATATAGTAGTTTTAAGGTTCGATTGGTACTATCGATACAAAATGTGCTAATTAAGCTAATATTGCAAAAATAGCTACATAGTTCATATCGATGTGAATAAAAGATATAATCAATTTTCTAATTACATAATTAGCCTAATAACGATGTCCCATATCAATAATTATTGTCCAATTACTGTCATTTGGTTCAAAATCTATAAAATCCACAAGTTGGGGCTTCAAATCATTCAATTAACCTAATAAATCCTAAGATTATCATTTTAACTCGAATCCAAGTTCACTAAACTATGTAACAATCCATGCATGGGATGTATATACACCAATCATATATTAAATCCTCATTTCTTAGCAATATACAAGATTCATAAATGAAATGGTATAATATACATATATATGAGTTCTAATCCAACTCTTTACCCAAGATTTCCTTTTCAAAACCTCAAAACCACAAGCTGTCAAATCACTACCATCACCGCAAAGAGGCGAGTATTCTACCTTAGCTCCTCTACAGCACTGCTGTCATCAGAAAACATAGAACTACCACCCACAGAAGCTTCTCAACTCCAAAAATCCAATGCCCAAGTCAATTTTTATGATTGTGGCTGAATTAAAGACCAATTTGCTGAAAAAACTCAACTGATCAAACTCTCTAACTCAATTACCTATTAAAAGAAAAGAGTGGAAAAAATAAAAACCAAAAATAGAGAAGAGAAAGTGGAGAGGATAATGAGGATAATGAAACTTATCATAACTATTTAAATTGACTGGTGAAACAAACCAAGAAAAAGAGGACAACACTCAGGTTGATGACAACATTAAGAAGCACCATATTGTTATAAATTAATTATAATATATTTTTGCTTCACCAATATTTGTGTAAGACTATTGTATTAATTGGTATGTTTATTTGCCTTATGCTATTTTTTGGTATTGTATTGTTAGCTCGAGTAGGTAGAAGTGTGAAACGAAGGTCCCAAAAAAAAAAAAAGAATCTCTAACAGATACAATAGAGAGATTTTTCAATATGGACTAGATCTGAATTTCAAAAACCCTTAGTATATCAAAATTCAACACAATAAGGAAAGGTAAATTGGTAAAACTTCTTGCATCTACCCATTCTAAAGCCTTCTAAACTATAACATTAGGATGTATTTAGAGTTCGCCACAACAATCTTTTTTTTTTTTTTTTTTTTTGGGTATGACAATATTATTAGTCATATAAATTACCAAAACATATATTATCAAGTTCACCTCAATTATATGCTTTAAGTAATACAACCTTAAGGACATGACCAATGTTGACAAGCTTGATGATTTTTCTTTATTATCTAACTAGAAGGACATGACATATAAGTACAAAAAATTGGAACTTACGAATGAATATTTTATGTTGAAGGATGAACAAGACTTTATCTATCTATCATTGTTGAAGTGCTCAAAGGAGTTTGAACCCGACAATATTTAAATCAATGATGTCTCTTATAGGTCTCCATTGATTAGTTTACCTTCTCCCATTTCCTTTATTTTCAACCCAAAGTTCTTGAAAGTGCTCAAATTTCTTTAATTAGTTCACTAAAAATAAGAAGTAAAGTGAAGCTAAATTGGATGGTTTTAAGCATGCTTGAATATATCTTAGCATAACAGGTGTTTCTTGATGGCAACACTCTTATTGTTTGTTATGCATAGAAAAAAGGGGGGTATCTTTTTCTTGTGCTACAAAGAACTTTTGAGCCCCTCACAGTTTGAGGCCTATGCTAATTTTTCTTACCATTGAAAGTCATATAGTGCTATATACACTTCTAACAAAGTGTCCCTGTATCAACTACCACTTGAACTGTGTAAAATTATAAACCATCCCTGACAAAGAATAATGATCTCTAGTTCATATTTTATCATGGGGGAGATTTCTTTTTCACATCAAATGAGTCAAGCTAACAAGTATTCCCAAAGGAACACGGTTTTAAAGATAATGCCGAAACATATTCAAAAACAAAAAAATTTGTGAAGTATGATGCAAATGTAATTAGTTTTGTATTGTCTTTGCACTATTAAAAAATAATAGCATTACTTTAAGAGAAATACCTTTAAACAAATAAATGACATGTTGAACAAATTTCTACTTCATGGATTCAACATCCTCCTGAATATACATTTCACAAGGAAATTGGAAGGCTAAAACCAATCCACCTTATGTACAAATAAAATAAAAATATCAAATTGAGTAACATAAAGTTTCATTGATAATAATCTTATAAATAATTATATATTAGAAAAATGCACATGTGTAATATGATTTATGCTTTACATGTGCCTAATTTGTTCTTATGACCAAATCATATTATTATGACTACTTCACTCCCATGACTATTCTAAGAAATAATTAAATGCTTATTGCTAAGGATGTTGCATGTTAACTAAGAAATTGGACAGAAATAAAAATTTATTTGGTATGTATGGAGCTATATATTGATTCAAATAATTGGTTCATTTACTTGTGCATTACAAACTATTCCTTTATCTAGGCATTTTCCCCCTATATGCAAGGAGCTTTTCTAGAAAATTAAGTCATTTGACATTGTCATAGGAACTTATGGCAAGTGAAGGTAGAAAATAAAGGAATCATGTTACTGGAGATAATTTGATAAAAGCTGGGAACATGTTAACATTTCATTGTGAATGTGAATGTTTATTTTATATGAAATACTTTGTTTCATCTACTTATGAAAAGAAAGAAGTAAAAGGCCCAAACAGTTCAAATAAAGAAAAGGTTGAAGAAAAAAAGGATGATGATCAAACCTATGACCCTAATGTAAATTAAATAGTGAAGTAGATGAAAAGGAAGAGGATGGCAATCAAATTGATGATGACATATTGAAGAAGCAACATATTTCTATAACGTATAACATATTATTTTTTGTTTGCAAATCATTAGGTATTACTATGTGTTAAAGAGTATACTTTGTTTTTTTACTAATATAATTTTTTGATACCATATTTTAAGCTGGAGTTGGTACTAGTGCAATCTCAGGTTGAAAGAGCAGCACTATTAATAAATAAGATGTAGAGATTGTCCAATTGGGACTACTTTGAAGCCCATGAATCCTTATATAACAAAATAATAAGGAAAGGTGAACTCATAAGACTTCTTGTGTCTATGTTATTAATCCATCTTGACTATGATAATTAGATAAATTTGTAGTTTGCACAATAGTTTTTTTGTAAGGTGAATTACATCGATATCCCCTGAGGTTTTGGCACACTTACCGAAGAAATCTTGTCATTTTGAAAATTACATTTACCCCCATCATTGTCCAACATTTCATCCCAATCATTAGTTACCATTACAATTTTGCCTTGCCGCCGTTAAAAAAATATGAGTAAAAAGCTAAAAATGACCTTATGGTAACTGAACTTAGCTCTGCCAATGTTTGACTTTTTTGTGATTGACAAAAACACTCTCAGGGGTGGTATTGTAAGATTTTTAAATTGGTTAAGGGTGTATTTGTTATTATTCTTTTGTTTGAGGTCTTAAATGTAATAAATAGAGAAAAATTCAGGCTAGCCATTTTACTGCCATTTGTTCTGTTGCCTATATACACACACATGTTTCTTTGATTTTCTTGCCAAAAAAATGTGGCTTCATCATGGAGCACATCATTTAGTAAACTGAAGGCATTGAAACACGACAAATGGTGATATTTTGAGGGGTAAAATTGTTGATCTAATCTATAATGTTTCATTTTAGACCCTATATAAGGTTTTATGTTCCAATTTAGTTCCTATGTTACTTTTTTTTTCTTTTTATAAACATATGTACATGTGCACATATATATATATCTGTGTATAATATATGTGTATATATAATTGATACTAATATTAGTCACATGCTCATATATTATTATTAATATTTAATAATATATTATTGATATATTAATATAATTTGTGATACTATTATAATTAATAATATTAATTGAATGATTAGTAATATATTAATAATAATAAAGATTATATTATAATAATTTTAATTATATTCATAATATGTAGTATTAATAATAATACATTATGCTAATAAATATTACATTAATTTTATTATTATTGTTGTTGTTGTTGTTGTTGTTGTTGTTGTTAATCATAAGAATAATATGATTAATATTTTCAATAATAATAATTGTAACACCCCTAAAATTTTATTGATTTTATTTACAATATATGATTTGGTCATTATTTGAAAATTTTATGAATTTCATATTATTAATCATTTTAAAAAAAATTATTTCATGGGTTAAATTATAATTTTTATAGACTCAATTGTGTAAATTTTTGAATAGTTTGGGTTTGAATGAGATACCCTAAGTCAATTGGGGTTAATCACAATTTTCCTAAAAACGTTGGGCATGATTGCATAACTTAAATTTTTGATGGACTAAATTGAAAATTTTGAAAATGGGATTACTAAAACAATAGCTCTCTTTCGCTTCTTCTTCATTTCCTTCTTTCCTTTCCCTCATTTTTTTTCTCCTTTTCCTTTCTTTTCTTTCTTTCTTCTTCTTCTTCTCAACTGAAGACCACCATCTCCAACGGGCTCACCAACGACCCTCCTCAACCAACCTAACCTCCTCAAATTGTTTCTCACACCATCACTATCACTCCCAACCACACAAAAACACACACACGGTGGTAGAATAGCAGCCGCGAGAGGAACCGTGAGAGAGAGAGAGAGAGAGAGAGCTTTGGCAACCAACTAGGTTCTTCATTTTCTAGCGACGATAGTTCTGAAAGGTAGATTAGGATGTATTCATCAAGGGGAACATGGTGGAAGTGTTGCGTGGCAGCTTTGATGGCGGGAGAGAGAAATGCAGCTATTTTAGCCATTTTTGGCATCTACATTGCTCGAAATTCAAAACTAAAGGCAACATTGGAATCCTCTCATAGAGAGAAACATTTCTGTGGTGGAGTTAAATTTTTTTGCGGCAGCAATGGATAGACAATTTTCTTGTCTTGATGCGGCGATCACTCGAGTGTTATCGATTTGTGATTATGAACCCTCAGTGGTGAAATTTGGATTTATGTTCAATTATTGTATGTTATATATATACATACATGCATGCAAATGTTGTATCTTGTCTAGAATGAGCCTTTGAGATGATATGTGTACCTGTATGAATTGATTACCCATGTGAGGGATATGGAGTTGGGAGATACGAACTTTGAACTTAAATTGTAGATGATACTAAGTTGAACGTTAATCATGATATTAGGAACTATTATGGGTTAAATAGTATTTTGAAATGGATATTTGACTAGAGATTAAGGCATATGTATTGATTAAAATTGTAATGCCTAGATTTTGTTATCGTGGAAATGATGTTATTCTGGAATTAATCTAGACTGTCATAGATAATTTGAAAATGTTGATTTTGGAGAATTTTGTGAAGAAAGATATCAATCTATGTCATCCTAATAGATAAGGCATTAGAATTCTTGATGCATTGCTAGAAGGTTGCTTAGCTTGAACAAGAATTTTGATTCTTGGAATATTTTCCTGATTATATGATGACGAGCTGGGCACTGGCGAGCAGAAGATTTCAGTTTTGATTGTTGCTGATTGACACTACAAGAGGTGAGTGTCTACCAATCTGTCACTTTATTTTTTTATCTATAGTTGTAATAAGCCCCTATGTAGATTTTATTATTTTTGAACCATACTCTGAACTATGATTGAAATTTATCTATTATCTGTTATCTGATTTGAATACCCCTATGAGGGTTATCTCTGATATTGATTCTATTTTCTGTGCTAGTGATCAGAACCTCTGTCTGTTATCTATATTTTGATATTTGTTTGTCTTGTATCTGTACTGTCTGTACTACAACAATTGCCTTGTCAGCATATCTGCTATTAGTTTTGTGTTTATTAGCTATGTTGGCTTATCTATGTTCTGTATACTATTTTATGTTGCCTTGGCAACATTTTTGTTCTATTCTGTTCTAAAATATTGATCTAAAATTGATAGTGTGCTAGGGATTTCCCCCTGGGCATCTGTATAAGCGATTCCTTCTATTATCTGGACAGTGATTATGTAGGCCAAAGGCCATACCAAGTGATCTATTTGGTTATGCGAGGCATGCTAGGATTTTTCCCCTAGGTGTCAATGGTACACTAAAGATTACCCCCTAGGTGCCAATAGTACGCTAGGGATTTCTCCCTTGGTACAAGCGTTACACTAGAAAATTTCCCCTAGGTATCAGTGGTACGCTATATAATTCCATATAGCCATCTATCATATACCAAGCTATTACGCTTAAGTGAAATATTTGTTTGTCTAGTAGAAGGTGAATCTGCAATGCATATCTTATAATCTTTTCTTGGAATGCATATACTTTAGGTTTGAAATTGCCTAAATGATTTCTATCTTCTTGTAATCTATTCTTGCAGCAATAAGGTAAGAGGGTTTCCTATTTGCTTTTTTATACTATTTATTTTTTGAATTTTGTTATATCCAGCCTAATAAAATTATGCTTTATCAAGTTGCGTTCCTCCTCAATAAATCCTGCTATTACTTTTACTTATCCCTCACTAAATCTTTGTACTTACCCCTTTATATTTCATAATCTCTCAAATAGGGATGGGCTTTGATGGATACTAGGTTTGGAATGAAAAGTATGATTGTTTTATAATAGAACTAATGTCGTAGTTAAGTATGGAACTTATGAATGTGACATTTACTTTAGAGATGTTGTGACGTGTAAATTTTATTTTGAAAGTTGTAGTGTAAGATGGTATTGATGGTATAATCTATCAAAGGTTGTAACTTAACTAAGTTCCCTGAATCTCTTATGATATATCTATTTTATGGTTTTAATTTGCCTTGTTTGAGTTGAATCTGTATTTACCTTTAAAACGTCTGAAATTTATAGGCCTTCTATTAAATTGCAACTTTGAAAATTAAGTTTGAATTAGAGTAGTGTCTCAACTTAGGTGATATCTTGAGGAAAAACACTACTGAAGTAGTAGCAAAGCCTAAGTTTAGTTAGCCTTGGCATGAATATGTGATCAAACTCATAGTGACCTCTATTTGGGTTATTTTGAATGCGCACTTAAGGTGATGACAGGACTGTTAAGTTATAGCATGATTGATAGAGAATAATAGGATCATAAACCTTGAGTTTAAATTATATTATTTGATTTTGTTGAGAAAAAATTCTTAGATTTGTTGCAAGATAGCCAGCAGCTCTAACAAGAAAAAGGCGCCTGCAAATGACCAAAACAATGAGACTCTTGAAGATAAGATCAAGGAAATGAAAGAATAAAGGAAGAACTTTAGAAATATCTATAGAACCCTAAAAAATAATTACTGCGAGCAACATGAACATTTTCATCAGGCTCTGGAAGAGGTGCTCACTTTGAAAGAAATGCTGGGTGCTCAAGACTACCTGTACAATCGAGTTGTGGGTGACATTGAGTGGGAGCACCTTCAAGTTAGTATAGTTGAGGTGCAGATTCAAGAACTTCAAAACTTGCAGGCTAACATGGAAGCTTCATTTTGAATGCTACAGGCCAATTACAGAAAGTCAGTTAAAGCTCCCCACCTGGTGGTGGATGAGATATGTCATCTGATAGATTACTACAGCCAAGCCATCAATCATATCATCGATAATGGCTTAGGCATAGATGTTACAGCTGGACCCTTTGGAATTCGTATAGCTCCCGTACCTAATTACATTCAAAGATAGCAATAAGGAGATCAATCTGTTAGGGAATAGGTACCCATGCCCGAGGCAGATGAAGAAAAATCAGAAGAGGAACCTAAAGAAACCCCCAATGCTGATCCCATTCTCGAGCCCCCAATGGTAGCACCGATCGAGATCGATAATAATGGAGATGGAACGAACCTAGATCTCAAGTGGGATGATTTGAATCAGTGGGGGTCGATGAGTTAGACATAGTATTGAACATTACCGACGAGGACAAAATCCAGGTCTTGGTGTCATAAGTGATATAGTATGTTAGTAGGACAGTAGTTATGATGGCCTCTAACTATCGAACCTTGTAACCCCAACTAATAACTTCATGACTTTGACTTATATCATCTTTTTTCCATTTGTTTTCTTCTTATGCCCTATCATTTTGTTTATGACTGGGCATATCGTTAGCATAGTCAAATTGCTACTTTTGAACTTGTATATATGCTTATGTGATCTTGCTATTGCTAACTTATATTATGATAATGTATGACTTTTGGGGAAATTTTTTTAAATCATTTTTTTCAGTTATGAGTTTTGGAAGTTTACTTAACTTATATTATTTTCTTTATTGGAACTTGAATTGTTGAAGAGTTGTTGAGAATTAGGGTGTGGATTTCAACTTCCATATTACAGATTAGGATATACTTCCAAACTTTTGAGACTATGATGGCATCCTATGGCAGTGCCCCTAAACCTGTGCCACCTCGATTTGATAGGTGAGAAAGACCTTCTAGGCAGCAATTTCAAGATCATCGCGCTCCAAGATAAGGGGTTCCGACTTATTCTTAGGCTAAGCAAAGAGAAGAGGTATAACAGACTTCTTCACTTGGGCAACCAATGGGCCCTATGTATCAAAGAGAACCAAAAGTCAAGCCACAAGCTCAACCCATGGCTGAAGACCGAGCTTTCGAAAGATTTCATCATTTTCAATCCTATAAGTTCCATGGAAAACCAAACGACCAAAAGGGCAAAGAATACATTGAAAACTTTGAGGTCATATTCGATACTTTATGCTACCCCAACGAACAAAAGGTGCAGTTTGCCACAGTCTTCCTGGCAAGACCTAGTGGAAGTTAGTGGAAAATGATAGATCATTGTTGGGCATCATTAAGAACCAAAATGACATAGGATAATTTCACCAAAGAATTCATGAATAAGTATATACCCCTAGTGGTCAAGCAATCTAACGAACATGAGTTCATGAACTTGATTCAAAGAAATAAGACTGTTAGTCAGTATGAGATAACCTTCAGATATGCGCCCTATGTCCAAAACGATCAAGGTCAACAAATTTAACAATTTACTCAAGGATTATAGCCAGAGTTGAGATACGGTTTAGCTATCTTTGATTTGCCAAATTTCAACATAGCAATCCATAAGGTACTACAATTAGAATCGGAGCTGTAGAAAATTAAGAAAATCAAAGATAAAGGTAAAAAGAGGATACCATCTCTTGGTGGATCGAGTAGCACTAGTAAAAAATAGTGGAGGCCCCAAGCTGAAAGTAGGGTAAATACCTATAATGTAGTAGTAGCCAGCATCTTCCAAAGGATTGCCTAGGGAAGAAAGGCCCAGTTCTAATAGAAAAAGGACAGCAGAAGATCCAAGCCTATGCCTACACCCTAATCGGAGAAGACACACCAAACCCCAATGAGGTTGTAGAAGGTATGATTACTATCTCCAAAATTCTCAGTAAAGTACTATATGATCCCGATGCTTCTCATTTTTTTATATCTGTTGAATTCTTCAAAAAACTTAATATGAAACCTGAAATCATAGTGTATCAAGTAGAAGTTATGACACCTTTGGGAGTAGGGTTAGTCACTGGTGTCATGTATCGAGATTGTCGATAATAATTGAAGACTGAGTGTGTCTAGCCAATTTAATATAGATACCCATCCAAGGGTAAGATGTAATTCTTAGAGTGGATTGGTTGTACAACTACCTAGCACAAGTTAATTATTTCACTAAGTACATTACACTTGGGAGTGGGACATTAATATCATCACATCCTTCTGTACCGATCATATTAGTTATAGAAGGTAGATAGATTTTGAATAAAGGTGGGTAAGGATTCCTAGCATACCTCATCAACAAACCTCAGGACACAATCAAGATTAAGGAAGTAGAAGTGGTAGCGGAATACCCTAAGGTATTTCCTGAGGAGTTAAACTTGTTACCTTCTAACAGAGAAATACAGTTTGCTATTCACACTCTCTTGGGGGTTATGCCATTTTCCAAGACTCCATATCAAATGACACCTACTGAACTTAAGGAATTGAAGAGTTAGCTATATGATTTGTTAGAGAAAAATTTTATCAGATCTAGCACTTCTCCTTAGGGAGCTCTGGTGCTATTTATCAAGAAAAGAGATAAGTTCTTGAGGATATGCATTGATTATCAAGAATTGAACAAGGTCGCCATCAAGAACAAGTATCCACTACCTTATGTGGAAGAGCTATTTGACCTCCTGTAGGGATCAAGAATCTTCTCAAAGTTGGATTTGAGGTAAAGGTATTACCAACTGAAGATTAAAGAAGAAGATATCCCAAAGATGCTTTCAATTCTCGATACAGCCACTATGAATTTATGGTGAAGCCGTTTAGCCTAACTAATACCCCAACCATATTCATAAATTTGATGTACTGGATATTTAGACCCTATTTAGATCAATTTATGGTTATCTTTATTGACGACATCTTGGTTTTCTCTAAGTCCAGGGAGGAGCAAAAAAAGTACTTACACATAGTATTAAAAACTCTAAGAGAACATCAGATGTATGTCAAGTTTAATAAGTGAGAGTTCTGGATAGAGAAAGTAACTTTCCTGGGTCATGTAATCACTCAAAATGAAATAGAAATTGACCCCTCCAAGGTAGAAGTAATTGTCAATTGGAAAAGACCTGGGAATGTTATAGAGATTCAAAGCTTTTTGGGATTGGCCGGTTACTACCAAAGATTTGTTCAAGACTTCTCCAAGATAGCCAGCCCACTAACCAAGTTAACCTAGAAAGATGAGCCATTTGTTTGGAACAAGGAATGTGAAAAGAGCTTACAAGAACTGAAGAACCATCTAAGTATGGCTTTGCATACAGATGCCTCATATAAAGAATTAGGATGTTTATTGACATAGAAATGGCATGTTATTGCCTATGCATCTAGAAAGCTAAAACCTCATAAAGAAAACTACCCCACACATGATCTAGAGTTGGCAGTGATTATTTTTGCACTATTGAATTGGAGGCACTAGCTTTATGGGGCTATATTTGAAATGTACCCAGATCACAAAAGCCTCAATTATCTATATTCGCAAAAGGATTAGAACATGAGACAACAAAGATGGATGGAATTCCTAGCTTTTCCATCAATTATCATCTTAGAAAAGTGAATGTAGTAGCAAATGCTCTAAGCCAAAAGGTAAGAATGGCTCATCTACAAGGCATAAAGATATTAGGAAAGTTGAAAGCAAGTGCTATGATAAGACCAAAATAAAAAGTTTAAATTGTAGAAGAAAGAGTACAACCTAAACTATATGAAAAAATTCGGCAAGCTCAAGCCAGAGAGAAATTAATGTTGAAACATAAAGAAATGATTAGAAGTTCTCAAGAGTCTAAGTTCAGCATGGTTAGCCATGGTACTCTACTCTATCGAAAAAGAATCTGCGTACTAGAAAAATTAAAAGGAAGGCTATTAGAAGAAGTATATCAAGCAAGGTACACCATACATCTTGAAGGAATGAAGATGTATTGGGACTTGAAGAAGCAATTCTAGTGGAATGGGATGATGAAAGACATAGCAAATTTTGCACAAAAATGCTTAACGTGCTAGTTGGTGAAAGCAAAACACCAACGATCGTCAGGATTATTGCAACCACTTCCTATCCCAGACTAGAAATGGGAACAAGTGACTATAGAATTTCTAATCAGTTTATCAAAGGCCAAAGGAGGTTATGATAGTATTTGGGTAGTAGTGGATCGATTAACAAAGTCCTCACATTTTCTACCAATCAAAACTAACTATAAGGTCGAGAAATTGGTATAACTATACATCAAGGAGATTATTAGGTTGCATGGAATCCTAATTAGTATTGTGTCTAATTGGGACCCAAATTCACATCGAAACTTTGGAAAGGTTTATAGTGACATCTAGGAATAAGATTACAATTTAGCTCAACTATTCATCCTCAAATCGATAGATAGTCAAAAAGAGTTACTTGGATTTTATGGGATATGTTGTGGGGTTATGTTCTAGATTTTGGGGGAAGTTGAACTCGACATCTACCTCCTATTGAATTTGCCTACAACAATAGCGATTAATCCGTTATTCAAATGGCACCATATGAAGCATTGTACTGTTGGAAGTGTCAGTCCCTGCTATATTGGGATTTACCAGAATGTAAAGGTACCACTAAAGAGTCTCTGGGAATTATAAGGCCTGAACTGATCCAAGAAACTATAGAAAAGGTACACATTATAAACTAGCATATGAAGGTTGCTCAGGACCGATAGAAAAGTTATGATGATAGATAAAGGAAGGATCTGGAATTTGAGGCTGGCAACCAAGTGTTTCTCAAGGTATCACAATGAAAACGGGTCAGAATAATAGGCAAAGGTGGAAAACTGAGTCCAAGATATGTTAGGCCATATGAAATATGCGAAAGAAGTGGACCAGCGGCTTATAGCCTGGTGTTACGCTAGAGTTTAGTTGGAATACATGATGTCTTTCATGTGTTGCAGCTACGAAAGTACTACCCAGATCCGTCCCATGTCATATCTCATGAGTACATGGAACTAAAAGGCAATCTGACATACGAGAAGCAACTAGTTCTGATCACATATACAAAGTTCTGAGAACTTAAGAATTGAAAGATTCCTCAACTGAAGGTGCTGTGGCGCAATCATAATGTTCAAGAAGCAACCTGAGAACAGAAGGATCTCATGCGCCAACTATATCTCAAGCTATTTCAATATTTAGGTAAGAAACTTGGGACCAGATTCCTTTAGAGAGAGAGGCTTGCAACACCCCTAGAATTTTATTGATTTTATATACAATATTTGATTTTATCATTATTTAAAAATTTTATGAATTTCATATTATCCATTATTTTAGAAAAAAAAATTATGGGTTAAATTATAATTTTTGTAGACTTAATTGTGTAAATTTTTGAATAGTTTGGGATTTGAATGAGATACCCTAAGTCAATTGGGGTTAATCACAATTTTCCTAAAATATTTGGGCATGATTGCATAACTTAAATTTTTGAGGGACTGAATTGAAAATTTTGAAAATGGGATTACTAAAATAGTAGCTCTATTTCCCTTTTTCTTCATTTCCTTCTTTTCTTTCCCTCAATTTTCTTCTTCTTTTCCTTTCTTTTCTTTCTTCTCCTTCTTCTCAGTCGAAGACCACTATCTCTAGCGAGCTCACCGGTGACCCTCCTCAGCCATCCTAATCTCCTTAAATTATTTCTCACACCATCACCCTCACTCCCAACCATACAAACACACACACATTGCAGACGAGCAACAGCCACGAGAGGAATCGAGAGAGAGAGAGAGAGAGAGCTTTGGCAGCCAATCGGGTTTCTTATTTTTCAATAACCATCGACGATTCTAAAGGGTGGATTAGGAAGTATTCGTCAAGGGAAACACAGTAGAAGTGTTGCATGGCGGCTTCGATGGCAGCGGAGTGGTGATTAGAAAGCGGCGGTAGAAAAGAGAAATGTAGCTATTTTGGCTCATTCCAACGTCTATGTTGCTCAAAATTTGAAACTGAAGGCAGCCTTGGAATCCTCTCATTGAGAGGAACATTTCTATGGTGGCATTGATTTTTTTGGTAACAACGGAGAGACAGTTTGCTCATCTCAATGTGGCTCGCTCTAGTGTTATCAATTTATGATTTCGGACCTTCGACGATGAAATTTAGATTGATGTTTGATTATTGCATGTTATATATATGCATGCATGCATGCAAATATTGTATCTTGTCTAGAGTGAGCTTTGGAGATGATATGTGTGTCTGTATGAATTGATTACCCATAAGAGGGATATAGAGTTAGGAGATACAAACTTTGGACTTAAATTGTAGATGATACTAAGTTGAACGTTAATCATGATATTAGGAACTATTATAGGTTAAATGGTGCTTTGAAATGGAAATTTGACTAGAGATTAAGGCATATGTATTGCTTAAGATTGTAATGCCTTGATTTTATTATTGTGGAAATTATATTTTTCTGGAATTAATCTAAACTATTGTAGATAATTTGAAAATGTTAATTCTGGAGAATGTTTTGAAGAAGGATATTAATCTATATCATCCTGATAGATAAGGCATTAAAATGCTTGTTGCATTTCTAAAAGGCTGCTAGGGTAGAACAAGAATTTTGATTCCTAAAATTTTTTCCTAATTAGGTGATGACGAGCTAGGCATTGGCAAGTAGTATATTTTGATTTTGACTGTTGCTAATTGAAACTACAAAAGGTGAGAATCTGCCAATCTGGCACTTTCTTTTCTTATCTATGGTTGTAATAAACCCCTGTATGGGTTTTACTATTTCTGAATTGTACTCTAAATTATGATTGAAATTTATTTGTTATCTGTTATCTTATTTGAATACCCCTATGAGGATTATCTCTAATATCAATTTTATTTTCTATCTATTCTGGTGGCCAAAACCTCTGTCTGTTGTCTATTATTCTAATATTTATTTGTCATGTATCTATACTATCTTTACTATAATTATTACCTTGTCAGCATATCTACTATCAATTTTGTGTTTATCAGCCATGCTGACTTATCTTTGTTCCATTTACTGCTTTTCTATTACCTTGGCAGCATTTTTGTTATATTCTATTTTGTTCCAAAATGTTAATCTGAAACCAACAATGTGCTAGGTATTTTCCCTTATGCGTCTATATAAGCAGTTATTTTTTATATTTGTAGGTGATTATGTCAGCCAAAGGCCATGCCGAGCGATCTGTTTGGCTATGTAGGGCACACTAGGGATTTTCCCCTAGGTGTCAACGGTACGCTAAGGACTTTCCCTTGGGTATGAGCGATATGCTAGGGATTTCCCTTTAGGAATCTATGGTGTGCTATATAGTTCCATATGGACATCTATCATATACCAAGCTATTACGCTTAGGTGAAATATTTATCTGCCTGATATAAGATGAATCTGTAGTACGTATCTTATAGCCTTTTCTTGGAATGCATCAACTTTAGGTTTGAAATTGCCTAAATGATTTCTGTCTGCTTGTAATCTATTTTTTGAGCAATAAAGCAGGAGAGTTTCCTATTTGCTTTTCTGTACTGTCTGTTTTCGAATTTTGTTATATTCTGCCTAATAAAATTATGTTTTATCAAGTTGAGTTCCTCCTCGATAAACCCTGCTATTACTTTTACTTATCCCACACTTAGTCTTTGGACTTATCCCCTATATTTCATAATCTCTTAGAAAGGGATGGACTCTGATGGATGCCAAGTTTGGAATGAAGTGTGTGGTTGTTTTGTAATAGAACTAATGCGTAGTTAAGTATAGAACTTGTGAATGTGACATTTACCTTAGAGATGTTATGATGTGTAAATTTAATTTTGAAGGTAATAGTGTAAGATGGCATTGATGGTATGATATGTCAAAGGCTATAACTTAACTAAGTTCCTAGAATCTCTTATGATACATCTGTTTTGCAGTTTTAATTAGTCTTGTTTGAATTGAATCAGTGTTTACCTTTGAGACGTCTGAAATTTATGGGCCCTTCTATTAAATTGTAACTTTGACAATTAAGTTTGAACTTGAGTAGTGCCTCAACTTAGGTGTTATCCCAAGGGGTAATCCCTAGCATATCACTAACAACCCAATAAGACAATAAGCTGACGAGGCAACAAATAATAGTACAAGATAGTGCAAAATAGATAATAGTACAAGGCAGTACAAAACAGTACAAAAATGTCGACAAGGTGGTACAATATCAAGAAACAAAATCAAACAAGCCAACATGGCCGTTTAAAGTTGTATTGGATAAGAAAGTATGCTAGCAAGGCAACAGACAATAGTATTGAACAAAATAGATAACAGAACAGTAATGGTAACAGTAATTAGTTGATCATTGAATTTAATTTGCTAGTCTAGAAGCATCAAAAATACCATAAAGCATAGGTTTTCTTTCATCTATAAATAAAACAAGAGGAAAATAATTCTTTTTGTATGCAATAGAATTACATATATAGTGCAGTGTGGGTTGAAAAAAAAAAATTCAAGAACAATTATATAATAGCATATAACCTTCTGGGTTTTGAAACATACAATATATAATATTTATAAGTTTAGACACTCACCTTCAAATTTGATCCTAAGAATCAATCCCCTATCTCAGAGTTAATTGAGACAATTGTCAAGTTACCTAATTCATTCAATAGATATTTTAATCAGCAATTCGGATATTAGTATGATAAAATTTACTCTTAGTATACCCAGAAACATAGGTGACAATTGCCTTCATCATGTATGTGTAGGGCACATATTTAGCAGATAAAATTCAGCTTCACCGAAATTGAATCCTATTCAAAATTGCCTTCAATTGAAATAGTGTTTGACACTTACAGCTGCATGCAACAAACAATTCAATTTTCTTTTCAAAATAGGGTTCTCAATTGTATTTCTTTGTCAAAAATTGCAGCTATTTGGAACACACAAATCAAATTCCTTCAAAATTTCTATCTTACACCCTTGGTTTTCTTCATGTATATATGAAATAGGAAAATCAATTGAAGTAAGTGCAATCAAAAGAAAGAAATAATGGTTGTGACTGCTTATGAGAATAGTTACACATTTTTGTGTTTTAAAAATTCTGGAAATGTTTCGATGTTTAGTATATATAGAAATTGAAGATGAGGTTGTGAATGATTGTTAGATAAAGTGAGATAATTATAATAATGTGATGTGTTGATGTGATTTGAGATATGTTTATGAAATTTATTTGAAAAAATAAAATTGTTGTATGAGATTTGGTTTTTTGGGCTTGCTTGGGATTTTCAATAAATTTTTAATTTTAATAAATCAATTTTTTTCTTTAACTCTTACCAAAATATCGTATATGAATAAATCATTTTTTATTTGTTGTATTTGTTTGGTAGTAATAATATATTAAAAAAATAAGAAAAATCTATCAATATGTTAAACTAAAAATAT
Source organism: Jacaranda copaia (assembly GCA_014898725.1). Classification (NCBI taxonomy): domain Eukaryota; kingdom Viridiplantae; phylum Streptophyta; class Magnoliopsida; order Lamiales; family Bignoniaceae; genus Jacaranda; species Jacaranda copaia. Next base: position 367,716 of record JACGDI010005298.1, read on the forward strand.
TATTTTTAAATGTACAAAAAAAAACCTATCATGTATCAATAAATTAATGTTTGGTGTTTGGGGTTTGTTTGAGATTTATGATATAGAAAATTTTATAGGTAAAATTAATATTTTTTAAATTAAAAATATACACTGTATATTACTGGTTTGAATTTTGCTAAAATTTGATTTGTTTGGGATTTAAAATATAGACAAAATTTATTGATATTTTAAAATTGTAATAAATTATAACTTTGTAGATGAGATAGAGGAGAGAGACTAGTACTGTACGTCTCAAACTCTATCTATGAGACAATACTGTGCATTGATTTTAAGGTTGCCTATAAAGCCTACATCCAAGCAAGGCCACAACTTAATTTGGTGTTTTAGAGACCAAAAAATGAGGATTTATCTTATAGGCAAGCATAGCCTACCTTTTGTTTTTCTACAACCCTGCTAGGCTACTACCAATTGTCTAATGTTTTTTAGGAGAATTTTTTATCTGCCAACTACTTTCTTTCTTTTCTTTTTTTCTCTGTTTCTTTTCTTCCTCTTCTCTTCCTTTCTCTCCACATTTTTTTCCCTTTCTTGTCTTTTTCCTATATATATATATATAAGAAGATTAGGGTTACTTCTAAGGACTATATATATTTGACTTCTTGGGTTAGGATAATACTATAATAAATATGATGTTATTATTATTAATTCCAAAGATTTCAATTATTGATTCCTTATAATAATGTAATGTTATTATAAAAAAATTTGTAATTGATTATTATCGTTGTTATATATATTTTTTTATTTAAATATCAAATATATACACTCTTCTACTAATATAGAAAATAATAAATAAAATTAAATGAAATTATGGGTAAACATAGGATAAAATAATTTAAGAATTTCTAAGGCATTACATTATTTTAATTTAAATAATAAATAAAATAAAATAAGGTAAAGTAATCGATTAAATACGAAAAAAATTGTGGGACATTACAAGTTATATAAGTTTAAAAAAATGCATGTTTAGTCTGAAAATCACTAAAATCTCATAAATGGCCTAAAATGCTGATGTGGCATGCCAAAATTTGTTGAATTTTGGAATCTTTGCTTAGGTGGCAAATTTCCAGCTAATATAGCAATTTTTTTGTCTTGTTAGAAAAAGTCTTTGCTTACTTGAATTTTTATTAATAATATTATTATTGATATATTGTTTAAAATATTATTAATAATAATTCTAATAATATTAGATAATTAAATTATCATAATAATCCTATTATTATCATTGAAAATATTAATCTTATTATTCTTATGGTCAATAATAATAATAATAATAATAATAATAACAATGATAATAAATTAATTTAATATTCATTATTATCATGTATTATTAATACTACATATTATGAATATAATTAAAATTATTATTACTAATATATTACACATCATAAAATTAATATTATCAATTATAATGGTATCACAAATGATATTAATATATCAATAATATATTATTAAATATTAATAATAATATATGAGCATGTGACTAATATTAGTATCAACTATATATATACATATATATTATATATATACACATATATTATACACAAATATATATACACACACGGCCATATATTTATAAAAGGAAAAAAAAGTAACATAGGGACTAAATTGGAACATAAAACCTTATATAGGAACTAAAATGAAATATTATAGATTAGATTGACAATTTCACCCCTCAAAATATCACCATTTGTGAATATTTTGATAAAAATTTGCCAAAAAATTGAGTTAGGGATGAAGATGAAACTAAAAATTAACACTAGGGACTAAAAGATGAAATTATAAAGATCGAGGACTAAAGTGATACTAAATCAAAACATGAGAGACTATTGGCGACATTTACCCTAATAATGTTAAATAAAAATTTTTAATAAAATTAATTAAAAATATTTATTGATTAAAAATCAATAAATAAAAAATTTAAAAAGAGGAATAAGTAAAGAATTTATTAAATTGTATTCTTTCAAATTATTTATAATTAATATTTTTTGGGACTAAAACTTATAATTAGGATTTTATGTTGCATACTTAATGACATTAAATAACAAATAATTTAAAATAATTTATTAAATATATTTATTGATTAAAACATAAATAACTAAAAATTAAAAAAAAGGATAAGTAATTTACTCTTAAAATTATTAAAATTATGTTGTATAAGATAATATATTTTAATTTTAATTTTTTATTTTTACTTATTTTATTTATTTATTGTTAAAATTTAATAAACTATTTTATATATTTAACATTTTGAAGGTGATAAAAATATATCAAATAAACCCTCATAAATTCAAAAATATTACAAATAAGTCCAAGGGTACTTCTATCAATTTTTTCAATTTTTCTCTTTTTTTTAAAAAAAAAACGTTTAGTGAAAAGCTTGCTTGCTAAATGATCATAAGCTACAAGCAAATAAAATTACCTAGTGGTTAAGTGTTTACATGGATATTAAATATTTTGATTAATCTATGTTTAATTTGTATTAGAGCAATATTTTGTTGATTCTCATTAATATTATGCTTTGGAATCACTTCTATACATTATTAAATCATTTTTGGAATTTCCAAGTAGAATTAGTTTTGATTTTATAAATGTATCCTACATTCAAAGAAAATTAAATTTTTGTTGAATATCAATCCATTTTAAAGGGATTTAGGTTTGACAATGTTTACACAGATGTGTAATAATATTCTAAATAACTTCTCCAGTGGCAGTTGCATTTACATTGTGCTGCGCAAACTTTCCTTTTCCGACATGCTTTCGGAGTATCTACAAACTTGTGCTTCTTTCGTATTACTTGATAGCTTGATGCATTCAATGTGAAAAGGTTGTGGAGAATTTTTACAGCGTCAATCTCCTCCATCCTCGAGTGCAATTGAGATCATTGTTTTCACATGCGGATGATTTATGATTTTTGTATGATAGATGGGATAGCTAATGCACTCTATTGGAAGCGTATGTACCCATGTACGGACAACATCAAAACTATAAAGGGTTACCACTTCTTCATATATAGCCCAAATAAAACATAAACCATCTCTTTTATAACTCTCAAGCATTTTCTTTTCATACATAACATACAACACAGCAGAGCAATTTGGAAGCACGTATTTTGTTACATAAAATTTCTGCATTCTTAAATTCTTTCACATTAGGTTACCTCAATGCCTCATTTGAGGTTGACTATCTGAAAAAATTTTAGCACTTTCAGGAACTTCCGGTGGATGATTGTTGGAAATTGGATAAAGTGGACTAGATAGCAGAGACGTATGGGCGCCATCACTAATCCTTAGGATTGCTCGGACCAGACTCCTTTGATCACTTTCGCAATGTAAGTTTTGAAGAATCTTTTCCATCTTTTAGTGTACCATATTAATTCATCATTTCATTTTTATTCTTTGCATACCATTTCCTTATGTGTGGTTTGCACAGAAATATCTCCTTAAGGAAATTGAGCATGCCATCATTCATTATGTCCTTAGGGATATAACGTTGATGTAACACCCCAAAATTTTATGATTTGCAGAAATTAAATTTTATTATTTTCAAATTTGTGAAATTGAACTATTCTTTATTTTATTATTATTTTATTAAAATTTATGGGCACTAATTTGTAATTTTTGAAAAGCTTAATTGAATAAAAATTTAAAACCTAGTGCTTGCATGAAACTCCTTTAATCAACTAGGGTCAAGATGATATTTTAATTAACTAAAAGACTTAATTGAACCATTTGCTAAATTAGGGACTAAATGTTAATTCTTAAAAAATTAAATTTTGTTAAAAAAATAATAATAACAATTTGCATGAGGTAAGACGTGTCACCACCTCACCATTTCATTTTCATCACCTTCCATTTCATCTTCACCATTACTTCACCTCACCGTACCATCTCTCTCATTTTTCTCTTCACTCCAACACCGGCCAACATTTCCAGTAGATTTTTCTCCACCCAACCTCGTCAACTATTCTTCCTCACCAACCCCAACCACACCATCACCACACCAACACAAACCAGCACCAATATTTTCACAACTTTGAGGAATCAAAAGTTGACTTGACAAACACCGACGAGGAGGCATCCGATGGACTATCTAAATGGTGGTCTTGAAAGCCCATGGTGCGGAGAACAAGTTGGTAGCTTTGCATGAGTGATCAGAGTAGCAGTGGCGGCAAAAATAGCTCTTACAAGAGCAGCGGCGATAAGGCAAAATTGAAACTTTTGAGCCATGATTGAGGGCCTTCCCGACCTTGAATTTGATACCTAAAGGCACCATTTGACTCAGGAGGAAGAAAGGAAGTGAACAATGGTGGTCTTGATGTTTTCCGGCAATGGCAGACAAGGGTCAAAAACTCCTGCTCATCGCAATGGTCATGGTGGTACGATCAGTTTATGATTTTAAGGTCCCGATTGCAAGTTTTTGGGCAAAACTTTGATTTATTCATTAATTGATTTCTAATTTAATCTAAGTAAATTGTTAGGCTAACCTATGATATAAAAACTAGTTAATTAGACCAAAATTATGATTTGGGACCAAGAATTGAGACATGCAAGATATATATGTAAGCATAATGGACTCAAACATGTTTGATGCCAAATTTTGATTTATTAAGGATAATAAGGATTATGCCAAAATTAAGTAGCATTTGCTTATGATTAATTATGTAGGGAATTAGATTATATTGTATGAATTAGGATGATGATATGATATGATATGAATTTGTAAATAAGAATGAGATATCATGCCATTTTGGAACCAATATAGACCATAATGCCTAATTCTAGAATAATTGATTTAATTAAGGCCTTGTGTACATAGTACCTATTGGGTCCTTGTTGTCATGAAATTCAATAGGCTGATGATTTTAAAATAGTAATGACGTAAATTATAGTAGACTATTAAAGTTGAATATGAATTTTGATTGTGAACATATTATTTTGGTTAGGTGATGACGAAGTGGGTTATGCTGATCAATAGATTACGAGCTTTGATTGTTTTGCTGAAACTATAAGAGGTGAGGTTTTTCCACTCTAGGTTCTTGCTTGTACAAGCTTATTCATGCTTGTTGGAAACCCCTATGAGGGTCTACCTTTCTAGCTTATGTCTATCTGTCTGTGATTGTGATACTCCCCTGTGTGAGTTCTCTCTTTCTATTTCATACTCTGCTTGTTGAAAGTTCAAAATATTATTTGCTATTTGATTTGCAGAGCCCTGTGACGGTTAGTGTTCAATATCGATTTTATTCTATTATTTGATATTTAATTTGAGCGCCCCTGTGAGGGTTATTCTTTGACATTGAATTTATTTTGTTGTTTTGATGTTAGAACTCTCTTCATGCTATTGGATTCTGTCCCTCATACCCCAGCCTTGCCGACTTACCCCTTTTTTATCTTGATGAATGAAAAAAATTATATTGAAATGGTCTAGTAGACCCAATCATATTAATAGTTCTCTTGATTGTTCATTTATCTTATTATTGGAACAAGCCTTGTAAGCTATTATTGAATATTGTTCTTGTTATTGCTTGAAAGTGAATTATTTTCTATTAGCATTATTTCATGTCACCCATGGGGACACCCTTGGGGTGTTATCACCCAAAGGGATGCCATGGGGGGAATGGACCCAGGACTAGGTTCAGAAACACAGCTGGGTGGAATAGACCTACAGTGATAAGTCTTCTGACTAGTACCCACCTAAGATACTAACTTATAGGTAGCTGAAGCTAACAAACTATGAGTGGCGGGATCTGGTATACAGTTGAACATGACATATAAGTTAGCTACTACACACCAACCTGTGTGCTCGAGCAAACAGAGAGATAAAGGAAAATTCTTGGTTCTAATTTCGTGCTATTGATTGTTATCTTGTATTGATCGAGGAGCAATAAAGAAGGATACCAACAGGTCCGCTATATGTTTATATGTTCATGCTCCTTTGAGTTTAAAGATTGATTCTTGATTATCGCGATTTGGTCATCTGGATTGCTATCTAAAGACCTTGTTATTTATTATAGCAATTCTTCATTCTCTCCAACCTCTATTATGTAATCCCACACTAAGTTCTTAAAACTCACCCTCTTATGTACTTCTTGTTTTTTCCCAAATAGGATTTGATGATAGGCTGGAGAATATATTTGGTAGTGGGATGAGTGATTGAACATGCTTCTAGGATCGCCTGGACATCAGGTCTTGACTTGAGGAGATTATGATAAGATATATTAAGTTAAAGATTTGCAACACATTTAGCTGTGGTTGATATTTTGGTTTGAATGTTGTTGAACTTTTTGATATGGTACCCAACACTCTGATATAGCTTCCGCATTTAGACTAAAGTATGTTGTAAGGTTGTGATGTTGTTGCTGTTGTTGGAAATTTGTGAAAAATTTCATGGGCTTATCGATTGTATTATCGCATGATTAAGAAATGAACTGGAGTGATGCCTCATCTTAGGTGCTATCTTGAGAGGAGCCTCCACAATTGAAAAAGAAGAAATTATGTCAAAAGTGTATAAGTGAGATCAACTTGACAATTTAAGTTTTATCAATTTATATGACTAATAATATTACCATACAAAAAGAGATTGTTGCGGTAAACTTTAAATTCCATGGAAATGCTACAACGAAGAAGGGTTTAGAATGGTTAAATACTAGAGGCCTTATTAATTTATATTTGCTTCCCCCATTGAATTTTGTAATGTTAAGGATCCATTTGATAGGAGCAAATCCATAATGGAAAATCTCTATATAGTTTATATCGACAATTATTCTCTTTTGACCTAGTACCTACTCTTCAAATAATACAACATAACGATATTAGACACATAAATGTAAAATTTAATACGATATTTATCCCAAAGCTTTATCAGAAAATATAATATGTTATAACTTAAAATGATATGTTTGTCTTATAAAATGTCACCATCGATATGAGTGTCATTCTTTTTGTTCTCGCATACAATTTAAATCATTATCTTAAGTTTCATCATCTATCTTTTTCCTCGTCCACCGTATCTTTTGTACTTTGTTGTTTGGACTTCGTACTAATTTTTTTCACATGTAAAAGTGTACCCAAGAGTTTTCTATCTAATAAAAGAATGCAATAATAAAATATCCTTGTACCTTTAGTCAAATTATCTTTATTAACTTTTATGAGATGATCTTAAAAATTTCAGTGATGCTTTCAGTTTTTGTCTTCACTTGCCATAAGTTAGTATGATGGTCCCAAAGGATGGCTTTTTTGTGGCAAAACTCCTCAGACGGATAAAGGAGGAGGGTAAAGGAATATCTCGCATGCACCAGAAAATGAACTACTTTAGATCATGATAGAGGTTGCACATAGGCCAAAATACTTTTTCCTTTGTATTGATGTTTTACAGTAGCAATTAACTCACGTAGCCTTGAGCAATTACATAATTCTCAATACAATCATGGTGGGAAAGTAGTTATAACATGATGGATTTATTCTTAAGGAACAAATTAGCCATATGATCAACTTAAACTACACTGGAAAAGTGCACATGCAATGCACCTGTATAAAAATTATAAGGTGGTTATCAATGAAAACTGTTACTTCATTTTATATTCCTAATCTTTTTCTGGAAAAGATAAATAGGTGCTGGTTTTTTAATTTCCTTCTAAAACTCACCTTTAAGTGGATGCTGCATCCACAGTACTAAGAGAGTTTGTTGAACATATAATTTCTCTGTGAAAAGTATTTCTTTGAAAGCATTGTCATGAATTCCAAATAGTGCATTGAAATCCGCCAAAGCAAATACTGGTGCAACATTCATGATTGTCAAAGAGAAACGAAATATGCAACAAACACATCTTAACTTTTCATTAGATTTTATTACTTTTTCTTATGTGAACTAACGTGACTGTGTGTTGACGACACCGACCATCGACGAAATAGAGGCAAGATCGAACTAGTATTAAGTATTAAACAAATGTCTATTAAACACAAAATTTAGCTTTTTTTCAACTAAGAGATAACGCAATGTCATTATCTATCATTGAAACGATACGAAAACAAAAGATATTTTCATCATAAAAAGAAAATTTTTATTTTTTATTACAATGCTAAGTTGTTGCCTTTCTGAATATTCAAGAATACTTTTTTTTCTTATAGTACATGTATTACCGAACGCGCAACTATTTAACAAATAATTCTATTGTGATCTCATGACTCAATTTATGTTGTCCAGCTTGCTCACTCGCCATGCAAAAGTTACACACAAATAAAACTACCTTATGGTTCAATTACTTGGATACTAATTATTTCTTGGTGGAATTGGTTTAGATTTTTTTATAAAAATTTCCAAGATTAAAGAAAGTTGATTTTTTTTTGCATATTAAACTATTACGAGATACTTAAGTTTGACAATTCTTAGACATATTTGTAATAATGCTTCAAATAACTGCTTCAGTAGCAATTGCATTTTATCATGCTAGGCACACTTTTCCTTTTCCAGCATGATTTAGTAGTATCTTCAAATATTTCTTTCGTATTGCTAGATAGATTAATGCATTGGTGTGAAAAGATTATGCACAATTTTTACAGCGTAAATCCCCTCCATCCGCACAATTGGGATAGAGATCATCATCTTCCTGTCAAAATAATTTATGGTTTTTGTATAGTTGAAGGGATAGTTGACGGATAGACACTCTATTGGACTTGTATTACTCATATACGGCTTTCAATAAGAAGTAAAGCTGACATGGGCATCAAACTGTGGGGGAGGGCTCACCAATTCCTTATGGTACAAGTAAAACACACTCCCATCCTTTTTATAACTCTCAAGTTTTTCTTTCCATTCATTCCGTACACAGAATGGCGCAATCAGGAAGCGTATTTTTTGTTAAGTTTGATTTCTACATTTTTCAATCCTTTCCCAATATCTTCCCTTGGTATCTCATTCGAGGTTGAGTATTTGAAGAAATCTGAGGAATTTCATGAACCTCAGGTGGACAATTAGTGGAAATAGGATAAGGTGAACCAAGTAATGTATACATACGGGCAACATCAATGATCTTTAGGATTGCTCATATTAGAGTCATTTAGGCCTATCAATTGGTAGCGCAGTACTCTACCCAAGCCCATGACAATAATATAATACCCATACCCATACCCAATAAATAGACGTAAAGGTAAGGGTAGGGTCTATATCCATAAAATACTCAAATACCCAATATCTAAAAAATACCAAATATCAAATACCCATGTTCCAACTCTCTCCTTTCCAACTTTAATCTTTTTTGCTTTCAAAACTTTATTTAGTTATATTTAAACCCAAAAATATATTAAAAATAATTAAACGAGCATAATTATATTTATATACAAAACTTACCCACATATCCTAAACCTCGAAATTACTCATTTTTCAAATACTCAAATTTAACTAGTCAACCCAAATTACTCATATCAAAATTAAATCTAGACTAATAATCATGGCATACTTATATCAAAATTAAATTTATACTAATAATCATGGCATACTTGAAGGGCGTGTTTGGATGTATGGATTGGGCTTGATAGATTATATTATCAAGCCCCATCAAATGTTTGGTTTTAAAGAAATAAGCCTTTGATATATAAAGGGCCCGGTTTACTAATCCACAAATGAATTGATAAATAATACCCACAATTTGGTTTAGATTATGTAATCCTTTATCATGTTAGTCCAAAATAGCTAATTATTTGACTATTATACCCATAAAACTCATAAAATTTGACAGTATTGCATGGCCCAATTATTTAATCCTTGCATCCATATAAAAGATTGATAAAATAAATACATATTTAAAATGTGTAATCCTAGTCACTAAATATAGTATTATATTATTTTCAATAGTGTAATCTCATCATATCATTATAATTTTATGAATCCTTTCTATATATCCAAATGTGCTTGAAGTGTATAGTTAAATTTTTAATACATATAAAAAAATAAAAGTTATTTTGATTATTTAATTTAATAAAATTATCTAGTACACTATGTTTGTATTGAATAACTCAATTTTGTAGAAATTAATTAGAAATTATTGTATTATGTGGTATTTAATAATTAAAAAAATTCAGTAATCGAATTTTAATAAATGTACACTTTGTTATATAAGCAAAGTGTTAGTAATTTATTCAATTACTATGCCACAAAAGGCCTACAAACATGCTTTTATCATCACTGACTAGCAAATTTTATTTAAATCATACAAAAATAGATACATTAAATCAAATTTGCTTACTAACACATATTAATGCACACAATAATTAATTTTTAATATATTTATAAAATTAATTTAATAATAGATACATTAGACTATTCAATGCATGTATTAAATTATATTTTGTGGCAAACACATCAATAAAACAATCCAAATAAAATAAGGAAGGCCTTTTCCTTTTTTATTTATATTTAAAAATGTTTATCAAATGTAATAGCATAAATTTTTTCTACTATTTACATATATTTGATTGAATATATTACATGAAATAATAATGTTTCAAAAAAATAAAAAGAACAAAGTTAAAGAAAGAAAAAATAATATCTTAGAGGAAAATAGAAAGTGAAAAAACATAATATGGGGAATAGAGAGAAAAGTGATACATACTCTTGAGGTTCTTATTTGTTTAATATATAAAAAATTAAATATATAAATTAACTAAATTTAAAATTAAATGACTAAAAATAAATGTATACTCTTTTTTAATTTAAAAAATTGAGTTAACTTTTTTAAAATATGCCAAAAAAAATTAGCCAACATTAATAAATTACACTAGCATTCAAATATTAGGTAGTTTTAACATTTTGGTTGACAATAAGAAAATTTGAGAAAGATGAAAAAATTAGTCTAGTCCAAACACAATTCAAAATTTTGATCTAATAAACTAAATCCAATGGGTCTTGGGTTTAATAGGGTAGGGTCTAGTTTAAAGTTTATTATTTGAGCATTTTAGGGTATGGGTCTAATTAGATTTATGGATAAAATAAGCTATAATAAATATAGGGTCTAACTATTTGAATATATTAAGATATGGGTTTGGGTAGGGTAATACCCTACCCATTGACAGGCCTAGAGTCATTCAAGCACTTTAAAAATGTAGTCTACATAATCTTTTCCATTCTTCATGTAAAATATTCATATGCCATTCCATTTTTCGTACTTGTAATTCCAACTCCATCCATTTGGAAAGAAAATCAATAGCTCCTTAGTGAAATTGGGCATTCCAACATTGACGAGATCCTTAGGGATATAATGCTGAAAAAGAAGAAACTTTTTTCAAAAAGCATATAATTGAGACAAACTTGACCAATTGAAGTTTCGACAGTTTGTATGACTAATAATATTGCCATATGGAAAAGATTGCTATATATGGTAAACTTTAAATCCATCAACATGTTACAACTAGGAAAGCTTTAGAATGGTTAGGTACTAGAAGTCTGATTAATCACATTTGCTTATTGTATTGTTTTTTGTAGTATTAAGGATTCTTGAGATTGGAACATGTCCATATTAGGAAATCCTTACATCATGTATTTCACTATTTCTCATACTTTGACTAGGATTTGCACTAGTACCTACTATAGCTGATAATACAATATTAGAAAATGATATTAGACAAATAAATAAAAAATTTAACACAATATTTACCCACCCCAAAGACTTGAGCAAAAATAATATATAATCAAGCATTAGTTTGTCAAAACGCCATCACCACAATATGGGTATCATTCTTTTCCTCCTCACATGCAATTTAAATCGCCGTCCCATGTTCCATCATCTTCCTTGTTTTTCTCTTCATCAATTTATCTGTTATATTTGTATTGTTTAGACCTCGCACTCCTCTATTTTCACACGTAATAGTGTACCCAGGAGTTCTATATCTATTAAGAAAATGAAATATTATAATATCCCCACCAATGAAATTATCTTCAACAAGAGATGATATTGAAAATATCCATGATCTTTTCATTTTCTACCTTCACTTGCAATAAGTTATTGCGTCGACTAAGGATGGCTTTTCTAGCGAAGCTCCTCACATGGACAAAACAGAAGAATATTAAGGAACATCTTTCATGCACAAGAAAATGAACCACTTTGGATCACGTTAGGCCTTGCACATATTCCTTCGTATCGAAGTTTTACAGTAGCAATTAACATTTGTAGCATTGAGCGATTAAATATTTCTCAGTATAGTCATGATGGGAAAGTAGTCATAACATGATGATCTTGCCATAAGAAACAAATTAGCCATATTATCAACATAAACTATGCTAGAAAAGTGCACATGCGGTTCACGTGTATAATGATTATAAGATCACTATCAATGAATGTATGTCACTTCATTTCTATATTCTTTATTTTTCCTATAAAATATAAATTGGTTATGGCCTTTCAATTTCCTTCTGAGATGCATCTTTAAGGGGACGTTGCGTGCACAGTGTACAAGTTTCTCTAACATATAATTTCTCTGTTAAAAATATTTCTCTATAAACAATGTCATCAGCTCCAAATAGTGGATTTTGACTGGAAATCCGCTAAAGCAAATCCTGAGGCAATAGTTATGATTGCTCAAGAAATAGAGGCAAGACTGAATTTGTTTATGTAATAAATTATTGTCACATAAAGACAGAATTTAGATTTTGTTTAGCCTATTTGAGATAAATTTGATAATTTTTAAGTTTTGATTATTTAAGTTTTAATATTGTCGTACAAAAAAGGATCAATTGCATCCATATCCCTTGAAATTTAGCATAATTACTAAAAAATACCCTCGTTGTTTGAAAATTACATTTAACCTCCTAAACTTTCAAACTAAAATATAATGCTAACAAAAAATGTGAAATGATCAAAATGCCTTTCCACTAAAAATTAAAAAAAAAATGAAAAACTGATAGAAATATCAAAAGATAGAAATCCCCTAGGACCTATTTGTAATATTTTTGAATTTATTAGTCTTTATTTGATATATTTCTATCACCTTCAATTTTTTACAATTTAAATTTATAACCTTAGATAATATATTTCTATTAATTTTGAGTTACATATTTAATAATGATAAAATATTAAACATATATAAAATAGTTTATTAAATTTTAACAATAAATAATAAAATAAGTAAAAATAAAAAACCCATCCTTATGGACCATCATGCTAACCTATGGCAAGTGAAGACAAAAAAATAAAAACATCACTGATATTTTTAAGATCATCTCACAAAAGTTAATGAAGATAATTTGACTAAAGGTAGGAATATTTTATTATTACATTCTTTTATTAGATAGAAAACCCTTGGGTACACTTTTATATGTGAAAAGAAAGGAATAAGGAGTCCAAACAACAAAGTACAAAAGACACGCTGGACTAGGAAAAAGGTATATGATGAAACGTAGGACAGCAATTTAAATTGCATGCAAGAACAAAAGGAATGACACTCACATTGATGGTGACATTTTGTAAGACAAACATATCATTTTAAGTTATAACATATTATATTTTCTCATAAAGTTTTGGGATAAATATTGTATTAAATTTTATATTTATGTGTCTAATATCATTATGTCGTATTATTAGATAGAGTAGGTACTAGTTCAAATCTTGGTTAAAAGAGAGGAATTGTCAATTACACAATATAGAGATTTTCCATTGTGGTTTTGCTCCAATCGAAAGGATCCTTAATGTTACAAAATTCAATACGGTAAGCAAATATAAATTAATGAGACCTCTAGTATTTAACCATTCTAAACCCTTCTTGGTTGTAACATTTTCATGGAATTTAAAGTTTCCCGCAACAATCTCTTTTTGTATGGCAGTATTATTAGACATATAAATTCATGAAACTTAAATTGTCAAGTTGACCTCAATTATACACTTTTGACATAATTTCTTCTTTTTCGATGATATATCCCGAAGGACATAATGAATGATAGCATGCTCAAATTCCTCGAAGAGATATTTCTCTATGAAGCAAACACAAGGAAATGGCATTCAAAGAATAAAAATGAAATGATGAATTAACAATCCTAACTGTTGTGCCTGGATTTGTGTTAGTGGATTTCCACGCACTATTTGGAAACTTGTGGCATTGTTTCTAGAGAATTATTTTTAACAATAAAATTACATGTTCGACTAACTTCTGCACTGTGGATGCAACATCCTCTTAAAGATGCATTTCCAAGACAAATTAAAAGGCCAATACTAATTGTTCTTTTGAAGATAAAAAAATAAAGTACATTTTTATTGATAATGATTATATAACTGTTACGCGCATGCATCGCACCTGAATTTTCTTGTATAATTTATGATGATCATGTCACTAATTTCCCTAAGAATAAATCATCATGTGATGACTATTGTCCTACTATGCTTGTATTAAGAAATATATGATTGCTCAATGCAACGCATGCTAATTGTTATTGTAATACATCAACACAATTACACAAAGAAAAAAATATTTTGGGATATGTGCAAGCTCTATATATATTATCCAAAGTCATTCATTTTCTTGTACATGCTACATATTCCATACTCCTCCTCTCTTTCCTAACTAAGGAGCTTTGCCAGAAAAAGTCATCCTTAGAGATCATCATGCTGACTTATGGCAAGTGAAGGTAGGAAATGAGGGCACCATTGAGATTTTCAAGATCATCTTATAAAAGTCATTGAAGATAATTTTATTAAAGGCATGGATATTTTAATATTTCATTTTTTATTAGATATAAACTCTTGCGAGCATTCTTAATTATGAAAAGAAAGGAGTGTAATGTCCAAAAAGCCAAAATACAAAAAAATAGGCGGAAGGGGAAAAGATAAACAATGGAACTTGGACATTTGAAGAGGAAAAGAATGACATTCATATTGATGATGACATTTTGAAGAAGTAACTAATTGTGTAAGTTATAACATGTCAGATTTGCTCATAAATCTTTGGGATAGATACTGTGTCAAATTTATATTTATTTGTCTAATATCAGTTTTTGATATTTTGTTATAACTAGAGTAGGTGTTAGTGCAAATCCTAGTCAAAAAAAGAATCATTGATATACATGAGAAAAGATTTTTCAATGTGGACTTGATCCGTATCGCATGAATCCATAATAATATGAAATCCAATGTACTAAGGAAATCTTAATTGATAAAACTTTTAGTATTTAACCACTCCAAAGACTTATTGATTGAAACATTAATTCGATAGAATTTAAAGTTTCCCATAACAATCTCTTTTCAAGCATATGGCAATGTTATTAATCATATAAATTGCTTAAACTTAAATTGTCAAGTTTATCTCAATTATAGGCTCTTTGACATAATTTCTTCTTTTTCAACATTATATCCCTAAAGATATAATAACGATGGCATGCTCAATTTCCCTAAAAAGATATTACTCTTCAAACCAAATCGAATGAAATGGCATGCAAAGTATAAAAAATGAAATAATAAATGAATATTTTCCACTGAAGGATGGAAATGACCTTACCAACCTACAATGTAAAAGTGATTAGAGAGTATGATCCAAGCAATCCTAATGATTAGTGATGGAGCCCATACATCTCCATTATGTGGTTCATGTTATCACATTTCCAAGAATTCTCCAATGGAAGTTCCCAAAAGTGTTCAAAGTTCTTCAGATAGTCAACCTCAAATGAGATATCAAAGAATGATAATTTCAAAGAATTTAAAAATGCAAATATGTTACACTGAAGGATGGAAAAAATTTCTACAAGCCAACATTGTAAAAGATATCAAACCAGTTTGATCCGAGCAAGCCTACAGTTATTGATTCCGCCCATGTATCTCAATTGTCTAGATCAGTGTATCCTATTTCTTCTAATTGACCACCAAATGTTCCCAAAACTATTTAGATTTTTTTAGATTGTTAACCTCAAAAGAGATGTCGAGGCAAGCTCATACAAAAAAATTTAAGAATGCATAAATTAGGTTTAACAAAAATGTACTTCGTAATTGCACCGCTCTGCCGTATGTCATCTATGAAAAGAAAACGCTTGAGGGTTATATGACGCAGTTGGACGCAGTTGGTGGTATGTTTTACTTGAGTTTTGAAGAATTGATGAGCCCCTCATAGTTTGACACTAATGCTAGTCTTGCAACTAGAGGAGTCATTTGAAATATCATCACATATGTTTATCAAACTTAAATCTCTCAAAACAAATTGATATTTTTCAAAATTTCAATTTTCTTTAAATCTTGGACATTATGATAAAAATAAAAATTAATTCCAATTAGAAATTCCAAAAAAAAATTTAGCAATGTATAGAAGTGATTTTGAAGAATAATATTAATTAGAACTCATAAAATATTGCACTAATACAAATTAAACATAGATTAACAAAAATATTAGATATCTAAGTAATTGACACTAGGTTGTTTTACTTGTGTGTAGTTTCTGTATATTGAGTTAGTAATTATGCTATAAAACATATGTTTAGTTATGAGACTATAATAGCTTTACCTGTTAAATAATTGCCTGTTTGGTAATAGTCTATGAGAAAAAAATATTCTCGAATAAGTCACAGAAGGCAAAAAGTAGTTTTGCATTAAAAAAATGAAAACCTTGTTTCCATCATGATGATGATAGTCGTTTGTTTACATATTGTATGGATGATAAATGATAATAATGCTTCAATTCATAATTGAACAAAATGTTAAATTTTATATCCACCTAACAATTGTTTATTACTTTGTACTGATCCAATCTTGCCTCTATTATGTAGATGTTTGTTGTCAGCATGCACTCCCATTAGCTTGGATAAGAAAAGTAATGGAATCTAGTGAAAAAGTTAAGATGGGTTTAAGTGATGGCATTGTTTCTAGAGAATTATTTTTAATAGAGAAATTATTTGTTCGACAAACTTCTACACTATAGATACAACATCCACTTAAAGATGCATTTTAGAAGTAAACTAAAATGCCAACACCAATTCAACTTTTGTTGAAAAAATTAAAATTATAAATGAAGAAGATTTTCATTATAATAATCTTTTAATCATTATACATGCGCGTCGCACGTGCATTTACCTAATGTAATTCATGTTGATCACATGGCTAATTTGTTCCTTAAGAATAAGTCATCATTTAAGACTATTTTCCTACCATAACTGTACTTATTTTAACCAAAGCAAGCTATAGGAGTTTAAGTAATTTAGAATGCAAAAAGGATTTACATAATGTCTATTGGAGAGAATGCACCTATTGTGTCTTATTAGAGTTCAAACTAGAATATCAGAACTCTTAACCAAAATTCAAAAACACTACAAGTTGATACTGCTATTGCTGCCACTGTCATTGATCTTATTTGTAAGCATAGGTGCATAAAAATGACATGAATTATAGAAGAGAGAGAGGGGGGGAGAGGGAGAGGGAGAGGGAGAAGAAGAAGAAGAAATGATCGCCAATTCTACATTCACAAAGCATAAAACTCTTTACCATTGAACTTCACCAGCATCACATTTTGACTCATCGATTTTCCATTACATACCTTAAGAATGCATGACAGACCCATTTCTTTCATCTTCATATCTGCCTTCTTAGTGGACATAATAACTCGTTCATCAAGATTCTTCTTATCTATGGTACTATTATGAACAATCATAACTGGCGACCAAATAATGAGGTCTTCTTTCAGTGCTGAAGCCTCAGCATTAGATATTAACACATAGTGTCATTCATCACTGGACTCTTCCATAATCGTCCACCCTGTCAACACACAAAGTGCTTTATGCAAGCCTAAGATCTAAGGTTGACCTTTTTGGATGTGAAGGCGTGCATTACCTAGCTTTTGGTCTTCATAATTAAACTCATTGGAGTTGCTTGGAGAAATGGAAAGCCATTTCAAGAAGCAATTCAAACATTAACTATGCTTAGAAATATGTAATTGCTCAATGTTACGCATGTTAATTGTTATTGCAAAACATGTGAGTAAGCTCTATCGCGATCTAACGTAGGTGTTTTCTTGTGCATTGAAAATATTCCTTCATCATCTTTTTTGTCTGTCTAAGCATCTTTGGAAGAAAAGGTTATGCTTAGAGACCGTACTAATTTATGGCAAGTAAAGGCAGAAAATGAAAGGATAACTAACATTTTCAAGATCAACTCATAAAAATTAGTGAAGATAATTTGATTAAAGGTGATGATATTTCAATATTTAATTATTTTTAGATATAAAACTCTAAGGTACATTTTTACATTCGAAATGACAAGAGTACAATTTCCAAAAATTAAAAATGCAAAAGAAAATATGGAAGGGGAATGGGAAGATGATGAAACTTAGGGTGACCAATTAAATTGCACGTGAGGAGGAAAAAGATGGCCCTCATTGGTGGCAACATTTGGAAGAACTAGTGTATTGTTGTAAGCTATAACACATTATTTTTACTCAAAAATCTCTGGGATAAATATTATATTTTACAAGTACTAGTCTAATATCATTTTCTAATATAGTATTATTAGCTAGAATAGGTACTAGGTCAAATCATGGTCAAACAATAATAATTATTGATATACACGATATGCATATTTTCAAAGGGTAAATTACATTTTTTATCCCATAAACTAGGTGTGTTCAAAATTTGGTCTTATTCTTTATCAATTCCACACATTACA
This sequence comes from Jacaranda copaia, assembly GCA_014898725.1. Classification (NCBI taxonomy): domain Eukaryota; kingdom Viridiplantae; phylum Streptophyta; class Magnoliopsida; order Lamiales; family Bignoniaceae; genus Jacaranda; species Jacaranda copaia. The sequence goes on from JACGDI010005298.1 coordinate 386,368, forward strand.
TCCAATAAGTGCCCTTTCTTAATTTGAGGGCTGAAGAGAGATTCCATCCAAAAGTTAACGGAGCGACTCATGTGCCACTCATATTGTCATTAATTTGGCATTTTTTGGACCCAAAAGTTAGGCTTATTTGAATTTTGATCCCAACAAAGTGAAAAATCATCAACCATAAAACTACCAATGGATGCACCAACATAGTTTGCCTTTTTTGAAGTTTTATCAACTTTTTATCTAGCGTATTCAACATCATAAGAAACCTAGGCATCAATTGTCTTGCTCATTCACACAATGGAGGGCCATCCCAAGAAAAAAAAAACCACACCCATTATTCAAAGAAGCACAATCATCGAACCTCCTATATGAATTTTCATTCATCCATGGGTTTTCAATGAAACTAATGTACCGTAGAAGGAAATGACAGCTTCACTTGCAGCCTTTTTATTTCCTCTTCTGTATAAATTTGTTGGAGTTCTTGTTGGGATAAAATCCAAAATAGGCCTAACTTATGGAACCAAAAATGCTCAACTTAATGGCCACATGAGTCACTCTATTAAGCTCTTTTCAAAAGGCCTCTTCAATCCTCAATTAAAAAATAAAGACACTTACTAGATGCAATATCTGAAACTAATACAAAATGGGACAAAAATTCAAATAGGCCAAACTTATGAGATCACAAATATAATTTACCCAATTTTCAAATATAGACTTGCTCTTAACCACATAAATCCTTAATATTACAAAACTCAATACACTAAGCAATATGAATTAATGAGACTTCTAGTATTTAATCATCCTAAAGCCTTCTCGGCTATAACATTTTAATGGAATTTAAAGTTTCCTATAACAATCACTTTTGCATGGCAAAAGTATGAGTCATAAATTGTTTTAACTTGAATTGTCAAGTTTATCTCTATTTACGTTGGCATGCTTAGTTTTCCTAAATAGATACTCTTCTTTGAACCAAATAGGAGGAATGTCGTGCAAAGTACAAACAATGGAATAACAAATGAATAAGTTATACTAAAGGATGGAAAAGACTCTATGAACCAACATTGTAAAAGTGATCATAGGAGTCTAATCCGAGCAATCCAAAGAATTAGTAATGCTGTCCATATGTCTCTGTTATCTTGTTTACTTTATCTCATTTTCCACTAATTGTCCATTGGAAGTTCCCCAAAGTGCTAAAACTTTTTCATATAGTCAAACTCAAATAAGTCGTTAAGAGAAGTTAATGTTAAAGAATTTTAGAATGCATAAATCAAATTTAACAAAACTATACTTCCTAATTGCATCGCTCTATTGTATGTAATGCAAGAAAAGATAATGCTTGAGAGTTATAAAAGAGATGGTGGTATGTTTTACTTGTTCTATAAAGAATTGGTGACCCGCTCATAATTTGATGCTCATGTTGATTTCGTTTATTGTTGAAAGTTGTACCCGATTATTTATACTTCCAATAGAGTATTCATGCATCTATTATACCTTTAACGTTGTTTATAAAGAAATATTTTTAAAAGAAAAATTACATGTTCAAAAAACATATGCACTATGGATGCTAGATTTACTTAAAGATATATTGCAAAAGTCCAACACCAATTCATCTTTGTAGAAAAAGTTTAAAGTATAAAATGAAGTAAAGTATGTTTTCATTGATAATGATCTGATAATTATTATGCATGTGTATCGTACATGCACTTTTCTAATGTAATTCATGTTGATCATATAGCTAATTTGCTCATTAAGTCAAGTCATCATGTTATGACTACTTCCTACCATAACTACACTTTTTTTCTAACCAAAACAAGCTGTAGAAGTTCAAGCAGTTCATAATATTAATAGTTTTAAATAATGTTTTCTAGAGGCAATGCACCTATTGCATCTGATTGGCACTACAAGAAAATTGGCATTTAGTGGCACCAACTTGGTGACATTTTATAGTATAATGACACAACAAATTATTATGGTAATAGTTGTAAAAGAATATCACTATAATTTAATATTTGACAGCATTTGATTACTAAATGATAACCAAAATAGTAACATTTGATTGAAATTTTCAAGATAAATGTATTTCAAAAACATTTACTAATGTCACTATTTTTTAGAAACATGCCACTAATATTTAATTATAGTGTCGTTCGAAAAAAAAATGTTATAAAGTATTTAGTGGCACTAACTTAGTGACATTTATATCTCACAGCTTCATATCCAGCTTCATAACTCCTTCATCAGGATTCTTGTTATCTATGGTAATATTATGAATGATCACAACTTGCAACCAAATATTTCATTTATAGCCTAGGTCTCAACATTATATATTACCTTATAGTATCATTCACCACTGGGCTCCTCCACAATCTTCCATCCAATTAGCACATGAAGTACTCTATGCAAGCCCAAGTGCTAAGATCTAAGGCCATCTGTTTTAGATGTGAAGACTGCATTTCAAAGCTTTTTGTCTACAGAAACTCATCAAAGTTGCTTATAGAAATGGAAAGCCATTTCAAGGCGCTATTTGAACACTAACTATACTTGATGCTCAATACAATGCATGTTAATTGCTATTGTAAAACATATGAGCAAGCGCTATCATGTTCCATTGTAGTTCATTTTCTTGTGGATGCAAGATATTCCTTTATCAAACGTTTTTGAACGTCTAAGAAGCTTTGAAAGAAAAAGTCATCCTTAGAGATCATCATACTAACTTATGGTAATTGAATGTAGAAAATGAAAGTATCACTGATATTTTCAAGATTACTAACTTACGGCAATTGAAAGAACAAAATGAAAGGATCACTAATATTTTCAAGATCATCTCATAAAAATTATTGAAGATAATTTGATTAAAGGTGCAGATATTTTAATATTTAATTATTTTTAGATCTGGGGTACATTTTTACCTATGAAATGAAAGAAAATGAAAGGTTCCAGAAGTAAAAACTCAAAAGTTAATGTGGAAGAGGAAAGAGTAGATGATAGAACTTAGGACAAGGATTTAAATAGCACATGAGAAGAAGAAAAATGGCACTCATTCATGGTAGCATTGTGAAGAACAAACGTATTATTGTGAGTTATAACACATTATTTTTGCTCAAAAATTTTTGTGACAAATATTGTACTTTACATTTATGTGTCTAATATCATTTTTGCTAATGTATTATTAGCCAAAGTAGGTACTAGGTCAAATTGTGGTCTAACAAGAAGAATTTTTTATATTTACAATATAGGGATTTTCAAATATGAACTTGCTCCAAACCGCACAAATCCTTAGTATTACAAAATTCAATACACTAAGCAAATATGAATTGATGAAACTTCTAGTATTTAATTATTCCAAAGCCTTCTTGGTAGTAACATTTTGATGGAATTTAAAGTTGGCCATTACAATCTCTTTCATGTGGCAATATTACTAGTCATACAAACTATTGAAACTTAATTGTCAAATTTATCTCAATTATATGTTGGCATGCTCAATTTTCCATAAAAGATGTAACCAAAAAGAGGGAAATGGCATGCAAAGTACAAAAAATGGAATGACGAATGAATACTCTACAGACTTGCATTGTAAAAGTGATCAAATGAATCCAATCCGAGCAATCCTAAGGATTAGTGATGCCACCCATACGTCTCTATTATTTAGTTTTCTTATCCCATTTCTACTAATTGTCCATTGAAAGTTCCCCAAAGTACTCAAATTTATTTAGATAGTCAAAGTCAAATTAGACTTCAAGAGAAGGTAAGGTTAAAGAATTTTAGAATTCATAAATCAGATTCAACAGAAAATGTGCTTCTCGATTGCACCGCTATGTTGTAGGTCATGCATGAAAAGATAACTCTTGAGAGTTATAAAGAGGTGATTGTATGTTTTACCTGCTACCTTAAAGAATTGGTGAGCCCTTCATAGTTTGATGCTAATGTTGGTTTTGTTTCTGATCGAAAGTCATACACAGGTATATAAACTTTGAATAGAATATTCATGATTTAGCAATCCCTTCAACTATATTAAGACCATAAATCATCTACACAAGAAGATGATTATCTCTATACCATTTGTGAAGATGAGAGAGATTTTCCACAACCATTTCACATTGAATGCATCTAGCTATCAAGTATTACTAAAGAAATATAACTTCATAAATACTACCAAAACACTTTGGAAAAGGAAAGTTTGCAGAGCATGATGCAAATGCAATTGCTAATGGAGGAGTCATTTGAAGTATCATTACACATATGAATAAACATTACAAAATTTGAATCTCTTTAAAATGATATTTAACAAAAATTTAATTTTCTTTGAATGCTAGATACATTTCCCAAATATAAAACTTTCCCATTTAGAAATTCCAAAAAAAATTGACAACATATGGAAGTGATTCCAAAGCATAATACTAATAAGAATCCATAAAATATTGTGCTAATACAAATCAAACATGATTAACCAAAATATTTGATACCCAAGTAACTGAACTACATGGTAGTTTTAATTACGTTGAGTTTTGTGATCATAACAGCTTTATTTGTTAAATATTTGCCAATTTGGTAATATTCTATGATTTAAAAATGTTCATGAATAATGCATGAAAGGCAAAAACTTAGATTTGTAATCAAAATAAAAATCTTGTTTCCATGATAATGAAACTCATTTGTTTGCATATTGTTTGGATGATAAATGATAATAATGCTTTAATTAATGATTGAACAAAAAGCTAAATTTTATCTTTTTGTGACAATTATTTATTTCTTAAACTAATTCAATCTTGCCTTTATTTTGTAAATGTTCATGGTCAATGTGAACTGCTATTGCCTTGGATTAGAATAAGAAAAGTAGTGAAATTTAATGAAAAACTTAAGATGTGTTTATGTCACTTGCTTTATTTTTCTTTAGCAATCATGATTGTTGTGCCTGAATAAGGCTTAGTGGATTTCCATGCACCATTTGGAATTGATGGAATCATTTTCAGAGAATTGTTTTTAATTGAGAAATTACTTGTTCGACAAATTTCTTCACTATGGATGCTACATCCACTTAAAGATGTATTACAAAACAAAATAAAAAAGCCAACATCAATTCAACTTTATTAAAAAAAATAAAAATATAAAACAAAGTAGGCTTTCAACGATAATGATCTAATAATCATTATACACATGCATTGTACATGCACTTTCTAGTGTAATTCATACGGATCATATGGCTAATTTGTTGGTTAAGAAAAAATCATCATGTTATGATTACTTCCCTATGATAACTATACTTTTTTATAACCAAAACAAGTTGCAGTATTTTAAGAAGATATTGTGGCTAATATTATGGCTGCTACCATTGCCACTGATCATATTTGTAGGCACAAGTGCACAAGGACAACATGCTGAACAACAAAAAAAGAGAGAGAAAGGAAACAAAAAAGAAAAAATGATTGAAAATTCTATATTCATAAAGCAGATAAGTCAACTATCAGTCTGATTTTATTACTAATAATGGCTATTGTCTCCTTCGGTATCTAAAAGTGCATCCACAATGCTTAGAATCTCCTTTTTGCTACACAAAATGCATCATTTCTTGGCATCAAAGTTAGGTTTATCCAAATCCTCTACAATTCCCAAGTGAACATACAAAAACTTTTCTTCTCTCTCTGCTAATATTACATGTGTCCCTCTATTCCTAGACTTTGTTAATCCTTTTGATGATTTACATTTTTTTGATCATGACAAAATTACTTCTCAAATTATGCACTAAAAAGCATGCATATTATTTGCTAGAATCTATTTACACGTTGTTTGTTGAAATCTATCATGCGCTAGAATTTACTTTCCATAAATAAAAGATCTCCTACATATTATAGTTTGATTTGCATCTTTGTAACTTAGGAAAGAAATCACATTATGCTTAAATTATTGAAAATTATTTAATTATCCACTATTTAAGGAATAAATGCATGATTACCAAAGTTAACTTATTTCCTTATTTCCTTATTTAATTCCAATGGATTCTCACTTTAATGAGAACTTATAGCCATTAGACATGAGCATATAAAAGTGAAATTATGTAGCATTTGAGAGCGTTAATCACTATGTTGGGAGAGAACTTTGTTAAGTATCTTGAGAAGTTGTGTGATACTGTTTTACATGTTCTTATGATTAATTATTCCAAACTCCTTGCTCTATGTATGTTTTCAAGGAACCTTGTAGTGAAGAAGGTCAAGTAGAACTTGCCTTCAACAGACCTTGGGGACGAGCATAATGTAGTTTATGTCTTAAAGAATCTAGTGGTGAAAAGGGACAAGAATTGTACTTGCTCTCGAGGGACCCCGTGAAGAGAACAAATCGGTGTTTGGTTACTCTAAGGACCTCTAGGTGAAGAAATAAGTAGAATGGCATTATCTTGAACTTTCTGGAAGTGTTCTTAGTTTTGATCTAGAAGAAAGGATTAGAGCTTGTTGTACAGAGTAGTAGCAACTCGTGCATCAGTCCATAAAGATTGCACAAGTCAATCTAGTGAAAGTTTCCCTAGACCTATTCACAAGCAACTGGTTTCACAGTGCTCTGGAATCTACCTCATCTCACTTGGGATTCCAATGTAGCTCTTTGCAAAAAGCTAGTTTTTCACCCTACTAAGGTGTTTCTATTCATTAAACTTTTCTTACTGTCAAATTACTATTTCTATCTGAAAAAACATTCTTATACACTTATTAACTTGACATGTTTCGATCTTGCCTCTATTTGTAGATGTCTGTGAATATACACTTCCACTCACTTGGATAACAAAAGCAACAAAATCTAATGAAAAACTTAAGATTTGTTTCTTTTTCACATTTAATTTTTCTTCAGCAATCATGATTGTTGCACCTGGCTATGTTAGTGGATTTCCATGCACTATTTAGATCTAAAGGCATTAGTTTCAAAGAATTATTTTTAATAGAGAAATTACATGTTCGATAAACTTTTTCACCATGGATGCTAAATCCACTTATGGAAGTATTACAGAAGAAAATTAAAAGGCTAGCACCAGTTCTTTTTTGGCAGAAAAAGTTAAAATTATAAAATGAAGTAAAATAAGTTTTCATTGATAATGTTGTAATAATCACTATGCACATGCACTTTTCTAGTGTAATTCATGCTAATCATATGGATAATTTGTTCCTTAAAATCACCATGTTATGACTACTTTCTTACCATAAATACATGGTGAAATATGTAATTGCTCAATGCTATGAAGTTTAATTGTTACTGTAAGACATCAGGACAAATGAAAAACTATTTTGAAATACATTCAAGCTTAATCATGATCAAAAATAGTCATTTTCATGTGCTAGAAAGATATTCCTTCATCCTCGATTTTTCTCTGTTTGAAGAGCTTTGCAAGAAAAAGTCATCCTTAAAAACCATCATAATAACTTACAGCAAGTGAAGGCAGAAAACGAAAGTATCATTGATATTTTCAATATCATCACATAAAATTTATTGAAGATAATTTGATTAAAGTGGGATATTTTAATATGTCATTTTTTATTGGATATAAAATTCTTCTATATATTTTTACTATCAAAATAAAAGAGTACAAGGTCCAAAAAGTAAAAACACAAAAGGCAAAGGTGGAAAAGGGAAGGGTAGGTGATGGAATTTTAGACAACGATTTAACTTACATGTGAGTAGGAAAATAATGACACTCATGTTGTTAACGACATTTCAAAGAGCTATCATATTGTCGTAAATTGTAACTATGATTTTTGCTCTTAAATCTTTGTGATAAATATTCTATTTTATATATATTTGTCTAATATCATTTTCTGATGTTGTATTATTAGCTAGAGTAGTTATTAGTGCAAATCCTAGTCATACGAGAAGATTCATTGATATACACAATGTAGAGATCTTCCAATATGGAATTGCTCCTAACTACATAAGTCCTTAATACTGCAAAATTGGGTAAATTGTATTTTTTATCTCATGAGTTAGGCCTATTTTAATTTTGGTCCCATTCTTTATCAATTTCTCATATTGCATCCAATAAGTGCTTTCTTTTTTTTTTTCAATTTGAGGACTCAAAAAAGACTTCCATCTAGAATTAACAAAGTGGCTCACATGCCATTCACGTTACTGTTAAATTGTGTTTTCTTAGTCCTATAAGTTAAGCCCATTTGGAATTTTGGTCCGATGAGAGCTCCAATAGATTTTTGCAGAAGAAGGCAAAAATTTCTGCAAGTAAAGGTGCCATTTATTTTTGTGGCACACCATCTCTATTGAAAACCTCATGGATAGATGAAAATACAAATAGGAGGTTTCATGGTTGTGCTTCCATGAATAATGGATGTGGTTTCTTTACTTGGAAAGACCTTCAAATGTGTGAAAGAACAAGATAAGTGATATTTAGGTTACTTAGGATGTTGAATGTAATAAAAAAAATATTGTTGGAACTTCAAAAAAGCTAAATTATGTTGCTTTACTATTGGTGGTTTCTCAGTTGATGGTTCTTCACTTTGCTTGGACCAAAATCCAAATAGATATAACTTATGGGACCAAAAAAACACCAATTTAATGGCCACATGAGTGGCACGTGACTAGCTCCATTAACTATTGGATGGAAAGTTGCTTTGGTCTTTAAATTAGCAAAAACAAAAGGCACTCATTGGATAAAATGTAATAAATCATAAAGAATAGGATCAAAATCAATACACTAGGCAAATATGGAACTAAAAATGCAATTTACCGCTACAAAATTCAATACTCTAAGCAAATATGAAATGATGAGACTTGTATTTAATGTTTCTAAAGCCTTCTTAGTTGTAACATTTCAATAGAATTTGAAATTTCCCATAATAATCTCTTTTTGTATGGTAATATTATTAGTCATATAAATTACTGAAACTTAAATTGTCAAGTTTACCTCCACGGTACACCTTTTTACATAATTTCATTTTCTCAACATTATATCCTTCAGGACATAATAAATGATGGCATGCTCAATTTTCTCAAAGAGATATCTCTTTTCAAACTAAATCAAAGGAATTGGCATGTAAAGTATAAAAAATGGAATGATGAATGAATATGTTATCCCAAAGGATGGAAATGGCTCTACTGACCAGCATTATAAAAGTGATTAAAGGAGTCTGATCTGAGTATCTAAGGATTAGTGATGCCTCGTATACATCTCTATTATCCTGTTTGCTTTATCCCATTTTCACTAATTCTCAATCAAAAGATCCCAAAAGTGTTAAAATTTCTTCAAATAGTCAACCTCAAATGGGAGTCACGGGGAGCTAATGTGCAGAATGTAAGAACACATAAAACAAATTTAACAAAAACATGTGCCTCTTGATTACACCACTCAATTATATGTTACGCATGAAAAGCAAATGATTGAGAGTTACAACTATAAAGAATTAATGAGCCTCTCATAGTTTGAAGATGTTGGTTTTGCTTCTTGTTGAAAGCCACACTTGTGTGTACATGCTTCCAATAGAGTGTTCATGCATCAGCTATCTCTTCAAGTATACTAAGACCAAAAATCATCTATGTAATAAGATGATGATTTCTCTTATATTTTTTAAGATAGAGGGGATTTACTCTATAAAAATTTTCCACAAGCTTTTCACATTGAATGCATTGAGCTATCAAGCATTACAAAAGAAACACGATTTTGCGGATGCTACCAAAACATGCTAGAAAAGGAAAGATTATGGCGCACAAAATAAATGCAATTGCCACTAGAAGAGTCATTTGAAGTATTATTATACATATTTATAAATATTACCAAACTTAAATCTCTCTACATAGATTGATATCAAACAAAAACTTAATTTTCTTTGGATGTTGGAAACTTTTATAAAAATCAAAGATAATATCAATTAGAAATTCCAAAAAAAGTTAAACAATGTATAAAAGTGATTCCAAAGCATGACAATAATAAGTCTACATAAAATATTGCACAAATACAAATTAAACATAGATTAACCAAAATATTTTATATTCAAGTAATTGAACCACTTGGTAGTTTTACTTGCTTGTAGTGTCTGCATATTGAGTTACCAGTGTAAACTATAATAAGCCTAAGTGAGGGTGAATTAGGCTAAGAGTAAAGTTAAAAATGAACAACAATTTAAACTGGAAGTTCCACATGGAATAATTGCAGATTTAAAGTTAATGAAAAAATAGATGAGACAACAAGTTTATAGTGGTTCGATAAACCTATTCCACTACCTAAGCTTTCACTTAGGATTTTAATCTACAAGAGTTCACTAATAATTTCAAAGAGAATTAGTACAAATGAGTTTAATAATATGAAATAAAACTAACTAAAACTATATCAAACAAACCGATACAGTAGAAGGGAAAAATATTCCAAAAACCCTAACACAAAGAACTACAGTGCTAACGATTGTTTCAACTAGAAGTAAGCAGTACACCCCATTCTTTTCTTCGACATGATACTTCAAGAAAGCTGATAATTAGCGCTGAATCTTACTGTAAGGAATGCTTGTTCTTCTGAGTTCTTCTCTTCAAGATTAAATAGAAGACTTTTGTTGATACATGGATGTTCCAACGATAACTTTCTATAGATAGGTCCCAACAGTAACTTACCATGTGTGTATGTGACTAATCAATCAAAGTAGATATTCAGCCTTCTTAATATGTTCTTTCCATGTATAAGAGATTAGCTAAAGATGGAAATAGATTATGATTTGCTTGATTGAAGGAATTAAATGCATCATTGTCATATATCAAAAATAATAATCCTAACAATCTCCCCATTTTTGATGGTAACAATTTACTTATTCAATTTACTCCCCCTAAGTTTTATGCTTAGTGAAATTTTAATAGACAAGTCAAAAACATTCTCTAGATGTACCAAAGTCAGTAAATAGCTCATAGCTCCTCCTAAATAGTGCAATCATATATTGATAGAGAACCAATAATTTAAATAAGTTATCATATAGTATTAGTACTATGACTCCAAAGAAGTACCAAGCATCATGCATTAAGATTAGTGCTAGAATTCATTACCACATTTTTTACATAGTCAAGAAATGCACAAAAAGTTATGACGAAAAAGAAAATGAAGTTTTTCTAGGTTTAAAATTAGCATAATTCTTCTCCCCCTTCAGCATCAAAAAAGGAAGCTAGAACTAGCAATATTACAATCTAATTTTTAGGCGAGAGACTTTTGAATTCCAAGAAGTTTTTTAGGAAATTGAATCTTTCTTCTAGTAAAGGTTTTGTAAAGATGTCAACCAACTGATGATCAGTGTCAATAAAATTTATGCATATGTTTCCTTTTTGGACATGATCTTTAATAAAATGATGCCTAATGTCAATATGCTTAGAGTGAGAGTGCAAAACAAGACTTTTGGTGATGTTAATGGAATTGGTATTATCACAATGTACTGAAATGTTATGAAAATGCAATTCATTGTCAAGTAAAGTTTGTTTCATCTAAAGAAATTGAGTACAACAGTTACCTAATGAGATGTACTCTACCTCAATAGTGGAAAGAGCCACAATGCTCTACGTTTTGCGACTCCAACTTATAAGACATTTGTCTAGGAATTGGCAAGTTCTAGAGGTACTTTTTTAGTCTACTCAACAACCTACATAATCAGCATCTAAAAATCCAACATGGCTAAATTCAAAGGATTTGGGATACCATAATCCAATATTCGAAGTTCCTTGAAGATAGCAAACTATCTTTTTGACAATTTTGAGGTGGGACTCTTTTAGATTTTCTTGAAATCTAGCACAAAGACTTGTTGGAAATAGAATGTCTAGTCTACTAGCAGTTAGGTACAATAGGCTGCCACTCATCTCTCTGAAAAGCTTTTCATCAACAGTTTTGTCATTAGCACATAAGTCAAGTATAGTGTGTGTGGCCATAAAGGTTGAAAGAATATTGTAGGATTCCATGCCAAACTTTGATAAAAGTTCTTTTATATATTTTTCTTAACAAATAAATGTTCCTAAGCTACTTTGTTTAATTTGAAGTCTGAGAAAGAATGATAGTTCACCCATTAAGCTCATCTCAAATTCATTGTCCATGCATGTTGCAAATTCTTCACATAGAACACTACTAGTACTTCCAAAGATGATATCATCGACACATATTTATATCAAAAGAATACATGAGAAAAGTGTTTTATAAACAAGGTAGAATCGATAGTTCCTATTGAAAAACCTTTAGAAGTTAGAAAACCACTTAATCTTTCATAACATACATGTGGAGCTTGTTTAAGACCATAAAGTGCTTTAGACAGTTTATACACATGATTTGAAAATTCTTGATTTTTTGAAACCAAAAGGTTGTTTGACAAAGACTTCTTCTTTTACAATCCCATTAAGAAAAGAACTTTTAACGTCCATTTGAAAAATTTTAAAGTTTTTATGTGCGGCAAATGCATGTAACATATGAATGGACTCAAGATGTGTAACTACAGCATAAGTTTTATCATAGTTGATACCTTCTTGTTGAGAATATCCCTTTGCAACAAGTTTAGCCTTGTTCTGAATGACATTACCTTTTTCATCAAGTTTGTTTTCGAAGACCCATTTTGTTTCAATTATTGGTCTATCATCGGATTGTTCTATTAGCTGCCATACTTTGTTTTTCTCAAACTATGACAATTCTTCCTTTATTACTTCCATCCAGCCTTGTCATTGAGTGCTTCCTTGAAATCTGAGGGTTCAAAAAGAAAGAGTAGAATAAGGTTAGAATCAGTTGAATTTGACTCTTTTACCCATGATCTCATTGTACTTCCATCTTGGGAATTGCCAATGATTTGTCTACTGGATGACTTGAGGCATACTTGAATTTTTTTGACTTTTTCTTCATTAATGGCCTCAAAACTTTCTCAAGAGAAGAATTGCTATGTTCTTTTTGTCTTTCAAAAGTTTCTCTTTTATTTTTAGATTTTGCATTTTGTAGTGAGTTTATGATCTAATCAACACCTACAAATTCTATCCTCATCATTTTCTTGGCAACAACAGGGTTCGTTTCATCAAATATAACATGAATAGATTATTGCACTGTTCACTTTCTCTTATTATAAATTTGATAAGCTCTACTATGGCTGGAATATCCAACAAATATACCTTCATCTGATTTGGGTTTAAATTTTGCAAGATGCTCTCGATCATTTAAAATAAAGCACGTATAACCAAACACCCAAAAATGTGAAATGTTGGAAATTTTTCCATGCCAAATTTCATAAAGAGTTCTTTTCATGAAAGATCTAAGAAATATACAATTTGCAACATAACATACGGTGTTTACTGTTTCCACCCTATAAAGAGTTAGGAAGATCAAATTCATTCACCATAGTTCTAGCCATCTTTTGCAATATAAAATTCTTTCTTTCAACTACTCCATTTTGTTGGAGAGTTTTTGGAGCAGAAAAATTATGTGAGTGCTCATTTTCATCATAGAATGTAGCAAAGTTATTACCATCGAATTCAGTACCATGGTCACTTCTAATTTTTCCTATAATGCAACCATTTTCACTTTGAAGTTTTCTTGTAAGTGGAATGAAATAGCTAACACCATCATTTTTATGAGCAAGAAACACAACCCATGTGAATCGAGAGAAATCATCAACATTCATGAATATATATTTCTTTCTTCCAAGAGTTCAATTTTCGTAAGACCAAATAAATCCAAATGTAGCAGATAAAGAGGTTTGGATGATGCAAAATCATTTATGGGTTTAAATGAGGATTTAACTTGTTTTCCTTTGACACATGCATCACACACTTTATCTTTAATGAATTGGATCTTAGGTATGCCTTTAACTAATTCGCTTTTTGCAAAATGATTTAGCAAATCCATGTTGGCATGTCCTAATCTCCTATGCCATGTCCAACATGTTTCATCAGTAGCAATGAGACATTCAACATTTTTATTAGGCAGATTATCAAGATTAATGCAATATTAGTTGTTTTCACGATATGCAGTGAATATTATCTCTTCATCTTTTGAAACAACACAGTTTGTGGGATGAAATTGTACCTTATAGCCACTGTCACAAAGCTGGCTGATGCTTAGTAAGTTATGTTTGAGTTCTTCTACCAGCCAGCTATTTCCTATTGTTATACTAGTTCTTCTTTCGATTGTTCCTCTTCCAATAATTCTACCTTTAGTGTTATCAGCAAAAAGAACATTTTCTCCATTGAAGTGTTCAACATTTAAGAATGCTAATTTGTTTCCAATTATGTATTTGGAATATATACAGTCCAGATATCATTTTTCTTTGGAATGTGCTATCTTTGTTGCTTTTTGTAAAATAAATTGAGATATTATTTGGTACCCATGACTTGTTGGGTCCTTCTATGTTAGTTTTAGTACCCAAATAAACTTGGTTCCAATGTCCCTTTTGAAGGGGTATCTATATGCAATGTGTCCAGTTTTTTCACACATGACATTTCTTTTATTGTGTTTTTCATGAAAGGGTGTTCTTATTTTTTCATGAAATTCAACACCCATTTTTCCTTTAATAGTTCTTTTCATATTGTAATTTTCTTCCAACACAAAAAAGTGTTTTCCTTTTCTAGTTCTTTATTCAATTTAACTAATCTATTTCTATCATCTACACATTTTTTTAAAATCTTATTGTAGCTTTCAACATGTTCAAGGTTTTCATAGTAGATTATTTGAATCTAATCCTTAAGAAAGCTAATTTCATTTTGCAACTCAATAATTTCATCATAACATTTTTCATGCATACTAGATGGATAAGAGCTTTCACATTCATATTCAAAGTCACTGGAATGAATTTCAAAATAAAATGATATGTGATTGTTTGCCATAAGGCAATTGTATTCATTATCAAATTGTTAAGAATCTGAATCATCCCATGTTATAGTCATCGCTTTTTGTTTTGCTCCTTTCTCTATTTTGATGCTCCTCTTCAACTTTGGATATTTTGGCCATTTATGTCCAATCTTATGACATTCATGGTAAATAATTTGTTCTGACTTTTGATATTCAAAGTTATTTCATCCGGTACTTCTCTTGGAACCACATCTAAAATACCTGTGTAAGTTGTTTTAGTTGTCTAGTTATCATAGCAAATCATCATTTATAGATTCCTTGTTTAGATCTTTCTCATCTTTAGATGGTTCTATGTGATTGGAAGAGAAAGCAATGTCTTTCTTTACTTTGTTGTCAGAGCTCTCTTTGTTTGCCAAAATGGTAAGTTCATAAGAAATAAAGGATCTAATTAGTAGTCCTACAGCAAGAGTTTCCAGATCCTTTGCTTCCTGGATGGTAATCACTTTCGACATCCATTCTTTTGGTAGGAGAAAAGGATCTTTTATGCTTATTCACTTTCTGGTATCCTTTTTTTCAAGTGCAACCATTAGATGGATGATTTCCATGAATTGGGCATACATCTGGCTTATTGATTCTTCTATTTTCATGGAAAATAATTCATATTGATGAGTTAGCAAAATAATTCTCTCTTATTTTACATGTGAAGTTCCTTCATGAACAATTTGAAGCATGATCCACATTTTTTCAGCTGAGGAACATATGCTAACACAATTGTACTCTTCTTTGACCAAAGCACATGAGAGGATGTTCCTTTCATTTGAGTTCATGGATAAGATATTATTATTCTTAATAGTAAGTTCTTTTTGAGTTTTAGGGATCATAGCTCCATTTGTTGGAATGAGCAGCCCATCAATCACAATGCTTCGGAGATCATAATCAAAAGCGATAAAGGAACTCTTCAATTCTGTTCTTCCATGTCATGTAGTTTGTTCCATCAAATAATGGTGGACAAGTATGAGACAGTCCTTCTGCAAAAACATCAAAACTAGAAGAAGCCATTAGGATCTCTTTGCTTAGGTTTGTTAAAACCCAAATATGAGCACTAGGCTCTAGTACCACTTGTAAACTATAATAAGCCTAAGAAGAGGTGAATTAGGCCAAGAGTAAAGTTAAGAATGAACAATAGTTTTAAACTGGAAGTTCCAAATGAAATAACCATAGATTTAAAGTTAATGAAAAGGTAGATGAGACACCAGATTTATAGTGGTTTGGCAAGCCTATTCCACTGCCTAAACTTTCACTTAGGATTTTAATCTCAAGAGTTCACTAATAATTTCAAAGAGAATTAGTACAAATGAGTTTAATAATATGAACAAGCAAAATAAAACCAACTAAAACTATATCAAATAAATCGACACAATAGAAAGAAAAAAATATTCTGAAAACCCTAACACAAAGGACTGCACAGCTAATAGTAGTTCCAGCTAGAAGTAAACAGCTCACCCTTTTCTTTTTCTCCCACACGGTACTTCAAAAAAGCAAACAATTAGAGTTGAATATTACTGCAAGCAATGCTTGTTCTTCTAAGTTCTTCTCTTCAACATTAAAAAGTAGACCTTTGTTGATGCATGGATGTTCCAATGGTAACTTTCCATAGATAGGTCCCAACAGTAACTTACCATGTGTAGAAGTAAGTAATCAATCAAGGTAGATATTCAACCTTCTTAATATGTTCATTCTATGTATAAGAGATTAGCAATATTTTTCCAAATATTATATTAACTAAAGATGGAAATAGATTGTGATTTGCTTGATTAAAGGAATTAAATACATAATTAGCATTCGTCAAATAATAATCCTAGCAACCAAATTAGAAAACATACGTTGACTCTTGAGATCATAATATAGCTTTATTTATTAAATAGTTACCAATTTAGTAATATTCTATGAGAAGAAATATTCTCACATAGTTCATGAAAGGAAAATGTTTAGCTTTCAATGAATAAAAAAAAAATCTTGTTTCCATGATGATGATACTAATTGTTTTCATTCATTTGTTTTCACATTGTTTGGAAGACAATACTAATTCAATCTTGCCTCTAATTGGAAAATGTCTTTGGTTAATGTGCCCTCATAAAAATAATTCAATCTTGCCTCCACATTGTAGAAATTTATGGTCAGTGTGTACTCCAATTAGCTTGGATATGAAAAGTAAGAAATATAATGGAAAGTTAAGATGTGCTTAAGTTGCATGTTTGTTTTTCTTTAGCAATCATGATTGTTGGGCCTGGAATCATTTTAATGGACTTTCATGTAATGCTACTCAAAAATGGAGTTAGGAAACTTTTCAAAAGTCAATGAATATGAAGAGTTGTTTTCTCTAAAATGCATTTACATAGAGTAAGAGCTTTCAATTTTTTTGCAAGTGATTGCCCATGTCACATTTAACTTTGAGGTGTTGGTATTTATAGTTATTAGTCCCTTAGATGGCCTTAGACTAATTAAGGCTAGTTGCCCATCTTGGTGAGCTTGTTTATTTGGGCTCTCTGGCCTTTTACTTTACTTATTATTTATTTAATTATATCATTTTTTATTGAATTTTTAGTTTTTATCCCCTAGGGACTTAATTTACCATATTATCAGGCAATTTGAAAATATAATTTTCATATTGAAAGTATAATATAAATTCCATTTTAAATTTTTACCTTGCCTTATTAATTTTCTTAAATTTCAATAAAGCATTTAATTTTATCTTCGAATATGGAAATTTGAAACAACTTAACATTTGACTAAGTCAACGTTCCTCAAGTCTTCTTGTCTAGTTGAATTTAAGAGGCATTATGCTAGTTTCCCTATATTCAACCAAGGATTTAAAAAAAGTTTGGCCAACTTTGTGATATTAGAGAGTGGACTTTGTAAGAGATTAACAGATAAGTTCTCAAGGTAACTTCTTATCTTTTTTCTTTTCTTTTACTTCAATTTTTTCTTAATGAATATTTTTTTAACTCCTTATAGTTAATAAAATTTTCTTGGAGTACATTAAATTAAAAGTTAGTCATGTTAGTCTACAAAGAAAAATGTTAGGTAGTAGAACTTAGTTCAAAATCAAAGTCACAAATTGAGTGAAAGTCCTCAAATACAAGAGAGGACAATGACTGGAGCACCACAAACAAAGAGTCACAAACAACCACTAGACACTGAGCACCAATCGATCAGGTACCAAGTAGGGTGGCGCCCATTCAGCATTGGATGCACACTAGTCAGGTACTTGGTGAAACATCGAGTACTCATAAGTCAAGCACCTAGTGGGCATTGGGCACGTGCTCAGTGCCTAAGCTACATTCCATTTCTCTTTTCTTGTAAGTTTGACAACTTAGGCAAGGGCCAATACATAAGTTGTTCTAACTCCTTGAAGGGATTTTACACTCCATGAGTGACTTTACATTTGTAAGTTCTTTAGACTTTTGAGCTTTAGAGCTCATCTTATATTCCTAATAGGACTTTATGCTCTACATAGGACTCAATTTCCTTTTTGAGTAGTGGCTACCCACTTTAGGTTGGAACCTGGGCACCTAGTCGCCAAAGCTCTTAGGTGTCCACTCATCCTACACATGTTTAGGCGCTCGGCCTTCAAGTCATTTTTTAGGTGCTAGGGTTTCATTGGATGTTTATTGTGTTTGTTTTCTTGGCACTTGTAGCTGTTTGGGTGTTGACTAGTAGCGAGCACAGCTTGTTTCCTTTTGTAACTTGGAAAAGATTACTTAGGTAAAGCATTATGCTTTAGAAATTACTGAGAATGTTCAACAGGAGTATATGGCTTTGCAAATAACTTGGAAAATTCCTTTACTGAAGTTTCTCACACTTTGGTTACCCTTTGGGATCATTAGCAAGGCTTTGAGTTCTAGTAAATATTTTAGTGTTTCTCACAAAATATGATTCTCAACAGGCATCCCAAATTATTCTGTTGAGTTTCAAGCCATTGAGATTACCCCAAAATATTGGTGGAGTTTGGTTTCGAAAGATTTTTGAGGTGCACAAAGTTATTTTAGGGAGTCAAGATAATTTTGCAAGGATATTTTTTTCATGCTTAATGTTGAAGCATCCATATGGCGAGTGTTTGTTTTGCATATGGTCCAGCAACGAATGTATTTTCCTGTAAATAGTTACAATATACATATCTCCACGGTAGATATTATTGTAGTGAGGGTAGATAGTTTGGGTAATAAACTGAATAATTTCTCCTTATTTTTAGTTAAGGACTATGTTATCTTACCTTTGCTTAATGTGAGGAATTAGCTAAAATTTTATGACAGCCGAGCATAGGTCAAGCATAATGCATGGACTTACACACCTTGGTAGTGTTGGACTTTACTATTTTGTAATGAAAGTTCAAGTGTTATAACATTCCGCAAAGTACTTAGTCATTAGAGGGACCTTTGATTCCTTGCATTTTTAGTTTTTGATGTCGACAATTGTTGGTGCATGGTGGCATTTTTTCATGCTTCTCTTTCTTTTTCTTTCTCTCATTATTGATGACTACTGTGTGTTTTTATTTTTCTATAAGCTATTTGATGGTTCATTATTAATTTTTTATTTTAAGAGGCCTGGGGTTGGTCGGATATTTTGTGCATGTTTTAATGTCATTGAATTTAACTCCCTTTAATTATGGAAGTTCACATGACTTGGATATGGTTAGACACTTAGTCGTTTAGAGGATTTTTTTTGTATTTCTGTGCTCTTAGCTTCAATTTTCATGTGGTAGGGCACGTAGGGTAAGGAGGCATTTAAACCTCTCTTTCTTTTCTTTTTTATTTAACACCATCTTGGGACTTTTTTGTAGTAAGAAAAAGTGATGAAAGAACTTGACTATGAACTTCACTTGCAGGGTCTTACTATAGGTTTAGTTTTTATGACCTCATTTAGGGGTCTTGCCACAAGATTATTTTCTATGAGCCTCCCTTGGGGGGTCATATCTTAGTAGGTTAATGTGATGATTTCCCTTATTTGCGACATCACTTGGGAGGTCTAACCATAGTTGTTTGATATTCGTAGTCATACCCCTTTGAAGTGTTGCTAGAGTAGCCATTATTGTCATCATACACATGTTTGCAAGTGAAGACATAGTCAATGACGTGCTGGGTGCCCTACTTGGGGGGTTTTATAGTAGTCTTTAACTACATGCCACGCTTAGGACATCTTACAATAGTCTTCTACCACATGTCCTACTTGAGTAGTCTCATAGTGCTCTCTGCCACACACTTTGTAAGGGGTTTGTCTTTTGCCATACACGTTGCTTAGGGGGTCTTATGATGGACTTCACCATGTACCCTGCTTGGGGGTATTGCAGTGGTCTTTTGCCTTGTACCTATCTTGGGAGGTCTTATGGTACTATTGATGATTTTTTAATGATGGCATTTGTCCAAAATTGAGTGCATCATAATGCAGTTAATTTATGTGATTGTTGTTTATTTTTGTGCGTGTGCAAATGATGTATTTCTGTAAATGTTTTACAACAAAAAGTGGATAAGTTCATAAAGAAATGCTAGAATGCTTTATTAAATTAACATAATGAATAGCTATCTTTTCCCTAGTTCAAACGATATTTTATACATGGCAGAATAGAAAATTTGCCTAGTTATTGGAAACATAAATTTGAACACTGAAAAGGACAACTAATTTTGTTGAAATAAGCAAACTTATTCTTGAAAGCATGTCAGTTATGCAAGGGGTGCATTTATTGATGTTAAAGGTTTCCCTCATCTACGTCATGTTGGTTGAGTTGCAACAAGTAACTTCTTCCACATTGAGGTTTTTTTATATCGTAATATGTTTTAAAGTTACAGTTCTCCTTTCCATTATATTCTTGCCTTGAAGATTTCTTAGGCTTAATTAGGTATCTTGACCCTTTGACGTTCTAGTTTTGTGCACCTTTTTTAGAATTTGCATGATCTTTCTCAATTCTAGAAGTATCTTGGCACTTGTTTTTTGTTTCTACAAACTCCAAAAGTTTCCATATTTCTTCATCCACTAATTACCTTTTGATGCTAATGACCAAGTTAAGTAGTGTTTCATTTGTGAAGGTTATAAGGGCAACTCAGGCTCTCTTAACTATAGTAGTAAGGCATAGTCTTGTCTAATCATCTCCACTGGTTAGAATTCTTGATTTTCATGTTTTACATCCTCAAGTTCTCATCTCTAGCCTTGAAAGTGTTTATCAAATTGCTTAAGGTAACTAACACCTCTTTTGGTGTTCTTCTAGTTCTTAGATTGTATTCATGTGTCTCATTTTGGTTGCTTGCATCCATGGTTTCTCCATTAGATCTGGCCACTAAGGCATTGATCTTTCATTGTCGACTACTAACTCTGCTTAGTTAGAGGGAGGCATCATGGGGTATGATAACTACTGATCTCTCACTATCTATTAGGATCATTCCCATCCATGAGTAGGCCTCTTACCAAGGCATTAGTGCATTCATATCTTCTCACCTTTGAGTCTCATTCTTTATGGATGAAGTCAAATCTTATGGGTGCAATTTGCATGTGCAAAGAGTCAGTTCCAATGGGTAGATATGCATCTACTTTGTAGTCCTTGTAAAGGCTTTGGGCCACTAGCAGAGTCATCTCTTTGCTGACTTGTTGGTGACAATGCAAAAATTATCACTAATTATATATGTTAAGTGATAAAAAATTTTGAGTTATCTCCCTAATACTTTTTACAAACTTATTAGTGATATGAATAATGTTCAAGTTGTCACCATTAATAATTAGTAATATAGTTATTGAGACAACATAGTAACAATAAAAATTTTGTCATAAAATTTATGATAATTTTTGTTGACAATAAATTCTCATTGTGCATGTGTCATTAATTATTAAAGATGGAAACTTAAAATATTAATTCTTGTTATTGTTAAGTGATATTTTGACAAAATAAAAATTTGTTACTTAAAAAAATATAACTAGTAACAAAGTAAAATTAGTTGCCACTTAATATATGTGTGTGTCTATATATATCATTAGTGGCAATTTTTAAATTGTCACTTATTATTTTGCCACTAAAATTATATTTTTCTTGTAGTGAATTTTGATAATCTTAAATCTCTTTTTCTTACTAGACCTATGCATTAGTTTATAGGTAGAATTCCACTGTCAATAAAAAGGTTGAGTAAATTGAATAATGATTGATCAAATTAGTAAAATATGCCTAAGGAATTAGGATGAACTGCGGTTAAAAACTTTCTTCTTAACATAGTACCAAAATATAATAAACAAGTAATTAATAACTCAAGCTCTCACTTGCCACAATTATAAAAAATTAAGATTCTTATGCTGCAAAAAGCGCTTATTTTTATATTTAGTTTTCTCTTCCTTCAAATAAATAACATTTCCATAAATGTGTTTTCATAGCAAAAGCTCTTAAGAAATTAGAGAAGATTTTCATTGAATGAAATGCATAATTTATTTTTCAAATGGGTAAATAGGAGACATTCTCCAATATATATGGGCATGTGCACTTTACCCCCCAACTATTACGAATGTGTTGGACAATTATCCAACTTTGCTAAATGTGATCAAATACCCCCACTCATCTCATTTTTCAACAGAATATTACATAAGAGTTGCTAAAATACTTTGAGTATGTTGAACTTACCTCCTCAACTTTAACGAAATATGCACTTAACAACCTAATCATTCTAAAGTGCTGCACTTTTATCATTAATTTTTTATTTTTATGGAATAAAGCAAAACATTTTATAAAAATAATTATCAAACTAGTCACATGGCAGTATATGGCCAATTAAATTAGTTTGAGCAATCATATACTTTCAAATTAATTTTATGATTATATTTTACTTAGTTTATATGCATGAGATTATTAAAACTAATTTTATAATTATAGCCTACTTGATTTTTATATCAATGCAACATTATGCATATTTATTAGCAAATGATATTTAAATATTTTTAATTTAAATGGAGTAATAAACGAGAGAGATACTATTGATACTAGGATCTACATTATTTGCTAGCAATATTCATCTTACCAACATCATCTATCTTATTATTGTTCAAACTAAAATCCTAAATGACTCACACTCTTAATTGAATAAATAAGCACAAATTTGTAAGTGCACAGTAACAATCATTTGATAATAAACCCTAAAAATAATTTTTAACTATCTTACACATTGATTTAGGAAAATTTTACCCATTAAGTTAGTTTATACATTTCAAATTACTCAAATTGACTAAACTAGTAATATATTGACAATTAAGTAATATATGGTAATAATGTTTGGAAAATTATTTCACTTTATTCCACTAAAATAAGAATTTAATGCTAAGGATAACATTTTAAAGCACTTTAGGTAGCTAAATGTAAATTTTTCAAAACATCATGAGGCAAATTGCAACAACTTTAATATATCATCAAAAAGTTGGAATATCGGAGATTTGAGCTCATCTAGCAATGGTTGGGTAATAATTCCACACACTTGCAGTGGTTCAGGGGCAAAGTGTAAATGGCCCTATGCATTGGGGAACATTTGCTATTTACCCTTTTTAAATCTAGCAAGAGATTATTTGACAATAATTTGTTCCATAATAGAAAGATGTTATTCATTTCTTATATTTCCCATGAATTAGCTTGTTGGTGGCACCAAAGGTAGTCATGAAAAACATAAAAATCTACTAGAAGAAGGCAAAATTTGAATATAAAAATGAATTCTAATAAATTCTTTGTGAAAGTAACAAAATGATTTTGATCCATGATGGCAACAATAACTTATAAAAATACAGCATTAAGTTAACATATACATGCATATTTTGAAGATATTTTTTGTATCTTTAGATACAGTTTTCTTGCATTACAAATCTAAAGGTTTTCAAAGGGAATTTCTATCTATTTAGAAATGGATTTTAAGCACTAAGATGATTTTGAAGGTGAATTTCTATCTATTTGGAAAGAATGATCTAGTAGTTTTACTCTCAAAACTATCTACTAGATTCTACATAGCTTCCAATTATAGAAAGTAATATTGAATCTATCTCTCTACTTGGAAATTATATGTGAATCCATCAAACTTGTTATGCAGCATTGTTATATATTAGAATTTGGAGAGCAAGATTACACTCTTTGTTCTCTTTGATTTTATCTCTCAAAACTTAAACATTCTTTAGAGGAGTGGAGAAGTGTTTGCCCAACACAATTTTATTTCTTATTGTAGAGCTTGTTACAAAATGACTGGGGGATCACTTCTGCTTAAAGGTGCACAAAGAAATCTCTAGAGTCACAATTAAATTAATCCTAAAAATTCCAAGTCTATTTAATATTACATATTTTCAATATTTGACTATCTAGAAAATACACAATTTTCAACTTGATTTTACCATGGTCAAAGTATCCTTCCAAGACTTAAATATTTTTCTAAGTAGTTTGAAGACCAAGTTTATTAATCCACAACATCCCCCCGTAAACTTGACTCCACAAATCCAAGAGACGTCCCCATCTTTTTGAACAAATCAACTTTCAATGGCTTAGGGAAAATGTCAGCAATTTGTTCCTGTGACTTAACAAAACTCAAGCTCAACTTCTTCCTTGAGATGTATTCATAATAAAATGGTACTTCTTATCAATGTGCTTGCTTCTTTCATAGAGCACCAGGTTTTTTGCCAATGCAAGAGCAAACTTGTTATCAATGTACATCCGCATTGGATTTTATTGTGGTTGATAAAGCTCCTTCATTAAACTTTTAAGCCAAATTGCATGACAAATTCAAAAGTGGCTACAATATATTCACCATCCCATGAAGAAAGTGTCACAATTGGTTGCTTTTTGGAATTTTAGGTTGATGCTGAATTTCCAACAAAGAAAATAAATTTTGGTAATGCTTTTATGGTCATTAATATCACCAGCCCAATCACTATTACAATAACCAGCTAGCTCAAATTCTTGAGAAGATAAATAGAAAATTCCAAAGTCAAGAATATCTTTAATATATCGAAGTATTCTTTTGGCCACCTTCAAGTGAGAACTAGTAGGAATTTTCATGTATCAACTTATTAATCCGATGCCAAAAAGAATACAAGGCCTTGTACATGTAAGGTACCTCAACCATCCAAGAAGAATTTTGAAAAATATGGCATTAATTTTCTATCCATATCTATGCTTGGATAACTTAACTCCACACTTCATGAGGATGTTATAGGCTTGCAATTCTCTGTATCAAATTTCTTAAGAATTTCTTTGGCATACCCTTCTTGAGAGATAAATATGCCATTATTTCTTTGTTTGACTTCAATTCTGAGATAATAGGACATTAAACCAATGTTCATCATCATAAATTCCCTAGCCATTGCTCTCTTGAATTCTTCAAATATTTTTAGATTATTTCTTATCAAAATAAAGTCATTCACATACAAACAAACAAACAATCACAATATCACCATTTTTATTAACCTTCATAGAAAGTGCATGTTCATGTAGATACTTGATAAAAGCATTTGCTTGGAAATATTTGTCAATTCTACTATTCCAAGCATGTAGAGCTTACTTCAAGCCATAGAGAGCCTTCTTTAGTTTCAAGAATTTATCTTCATGCCCTTTGATCATGTAACATAAAGGTTGATCAATATAAACTTCTTCCTCCAAAACTCTATTCAAAAAGTCTGATTTTACATCCATTTGATGAATTTTCCATCCATTCTAGGATGCCAATGCAATAATCAAATGAATTGTTACTAGACAAGAAATCAGAGCAAATACCTCATCATAATCAATGTCGGTCTTTTGCTTATAGCCTATCACCCCCAATCTTGCTTTGTATCTTTGAACTTCATCTCTAGAATTTTTCTTTGTTTTTACACTAATTTAACTCTAATAGTGTTTTTTTCCTTTGGAAGTGTGACCAACTCACAAGTATCATTTTTCTTGATTGCCATCATCCATCATATCTCTTCATTTCCACTTTCGACAGCATCTTCACAATGTAAAGGTTCACCAACTGCATGTAGACAAAAGTCATATTGCTTAAATTTATGTTACCTCCTCAGTTTCTCCATATATCTATCTATTCAAGACTTTTATATTTTCAAGGACCTTTTGCTTGAACTTGGATCATCAACTCTGGCATTTTGTGATTATGGTGTTTGGGGTTGAGTATTAGGTTGCACCATCTTTTCTTCATCTTCATTATGAAAAACGCAGATTAGAAATGTATTCTTCATTTGGAATTTTCTAATTCCAAGAACTTTTTATCAAATTCAACATCTCTACTAATAATTATCTAGTTTTTATCCAGATTGTACTATAGCATATAAAACTTTGATCATAGCTAATGAAAAAAATACCTTTCACTTTTATCATCAAGTTTAGATCTTTTTTCTTCTAATACGTCCCATAGGCTATGCTTCCAAAAACATAAAAGTGAGAAACATTTGGCTTGTAGCTATTGTATGCCTCTTGAGGTGTTCTACCAAGAACAATTTTTTTATGGCTTCGATTGGACAAATACACGGCACAAGCATCAGCTTTGGCCTAAAACTCCTTTAGCATGTTTTTGCCCTTTAAGAAGCTCTTCTCTATGTTGTGAATGATCTGATTCTTTCTCTCAGCCACACCATTTTGTTGTGGAGATCTTGGAACTATAAAAGGCCTTTGAATTCTATATTTCTCACAAAATTATTTGAATTTCGAAGTGAATTCTCCTCCTCTATCAAACTAAAGAGCTTTGATTTGATAGCCACCAAACTCTTGAATTTTTTTAAGGTCTCAAACACCTCCAATTTTTCTTCAAAAAATACACCTAAGTTTTTCAAAAAGCATCATCAATAAATAGGATAAAATATTTATTCTTACCAAGTGATGTTAGATCAGTAGGACCACAAACATTCGAGTGAACTAGTTCCAATGGAAATTTAGCTCCTATCATGGATTCTTTTGGAAAACTTTTCCTTGGTTGCTTGCCTAAAAGTCACCCTCCACAAAGTTGGTTTGGATGATCAATGATCGACAATCCCTTCACCATCTTTTACTTGCTATTAGTTTGAGGTCAACAAAGTTCAAATGTCCAAATCTCATGTGCCAAAGCCAAGATAAATCTTTCACACAAGCTTGCAAACACTTTGGGACATCACTTCAAAAACTCATGATAAATAATTTATTTTTTGATGTTGGTACTTGGGCTACTAATTAACCTTACATTTTCATCTTTCATATTCAATCATTTATTCTTCATCTCAATATCATAATTTTTCTCCAATAATTGTCCCAAGCGTAAAATATTATTTTTCATATCTGGCACATAATAAGTATTAAAAAGTGAGATGGCTATCAAATGATTTATCAAGTTCCACAAAGAGATTTTTCTTTCCACAAATGTGGCTACTTACACTAGAGTCAAGGTACCAATGATCCTTATCTTCATTTTCTTCATCTTTGCACATAAGAAGCAAAGTCGAATTTTCATCTTTATTCTTATTCTCTGCAAGAATTGATTTTTCAACCACTTTACTTCTACATTTCCAAGAGTAATAGCCATACTCATGACAAGTATAACATTCAACATTTGACTTGTCATCAAGCTCTTGATTAGATCTTGAACCTCTTCCTCAGCCACAACCTCTACTTTGATATGAGACATGCCCTTTTCCTCTTTGTTAGGTGGTTGATTGCCACCTCTTCCTTTTCTATGATCACATCCTTAGCCTTGGCCCTTTTGGAACATACCATACTTTTTTTCTTTTTCAGTCAATGAAAGCTTTGGTTGCAAAGCATGTTCGATAAATTGTTGATTCGACTTCCTTAATATTTCTGCATGAGCTTGCAAAGATCCAACAAGCTCTTCAATGGTCATGGTGTCACTCTTCAATAAGGACAACAACATAAATAAATTTTTGATTAACAATTGCAAAATTCTTTCAACAATCCAGTCTTCCTTAAAATCATCATCATATCTCTTCATTTGATTTGTAAGGGCAAAGACTCTTGAGTTGTAATCTGAAATCAATATGAATTACTTCATGTGAAGCATTTCAAATTTACCTCTAAATGTCCAGAAAGAAATGTTTTTCACCTTTATCAATGCCTTTGAAGAAGGCTTGAAGAGTTTCTCATGCTTGCTTGGAGGTGGTTACACTAGCAACCTTCTCCAACATTTTCTCATTTGAACTTTGAAAGATAATAAAGAGGGCCTTTTGGTCCTTTTTCTTCAAGGCAGTTGGATGTTCTTCTTCAATAATTTTTTTCCAGGATTCCACATATTGCATGCTCCAAGAAAGTCCTTCATGTGAATACACCAATTTTCATAATTATCTTTTAGAAGATATGGAACATAAACTGGAGTTCCAATCGATATAGTTTGTTTTTCATAAGCTCACGACAAATATGGCTCGATATCACTTTGTTAGAATTTGGAGAGCAAGATTATACTCTTTTGTTCTCTTTGTTTTTATCACTTAATACTCATCCTCTCTTTAGAGGAGTGGAAAAGTATTGTCCAAATATTCTAATTTATTTCTTACTCTTGAGCTTTTTACAAAATGACTAAGGGATCACTTCTATTTGTAAGTGCACAAAGAAATCTCCAAAGTCACAATTAAAATTATCCTTCAAATTCCAAGTCTATTTAATATTACATATTTTCAATTTTGACTATCTAGGAAATACACATTTGTCATCTTGATTTCATCATGTTTAGAGACTCTTTTCAAGATTTGAATATTTTTCTAAATAGTTTGAAAGTCTAGTTCACTAATCCACAATAGCAAAAAAGTTCCATGTGAATAAAGAGAGCAAAGGTTCCATATGAAGGACATTTGCACATGGGATAGTTGATCTTAAGGGTCGGGAGAAGCCTAATAGACAATGCGTGCTCCGATACCACTTCATTAGAATTTTATGAGCAAGATTAAACTCTTTAGTTCTCTTTATTTTTATCTCTCAACACTCAAACTCTCTTTGGAGGAATGGAGAAGTATTTTCCAAAAACTCTATTTTGTTTCTTACTCTTTAGCTTGTTTATTTCATGGAGCACTAGATTCTTGACTAATGCAAGAGTGGACTTTTCCAGTCATCAATATTACCAGCCTAATCGCTATCATAATAGCCAACAAGTTTGAATTCTTGAGAAGATGAATAGAAAATTTCAAAGTTAAGAGTACCTTCAATATATCGAACATATATTTCTTATAGTTGTTGAGACTTGTGCAAATAATTCAAGCACTTTAAAATTGAAAACTATCTCAATGCTTCATTCCTTATAGAGTTGATATACAAATTGATACTTTCAAAGTGGGAAGTTTGCTAGTGGAAATTAACTAAACTAGTCTTAACTAGATGTGCAAACGCTAATCTCCCTTTTATGAGTTTAAACCCCTTCTACAGTTTGTTCATCTCCCCTATGAGAATTCACTCCTCTCTATTCTAAGAGTTTACCAACCTAGGAGTTTCCTATTTTATATTTTTTTATGAGATAACATGGGTTTTAACTTAGATAGTAAAAGTAAGCTTTTATTGAACTATAAGTTTACTCATTCTTGCATTTTTTGAAAATGTGGCTAGAATCAATAGTTCCAACTTTGGTTGGTCCGAAAATACCCAAACCATTCTCAACATAAAATAGCAATTCTATTAAAGTAAAGTTTTCATCATATTATTCTACTCCATAAACTCTTATAAACCCTTGATCACTCCCCTTTTAGATGTAGTTTCACTCTCATGATGGCATATTACTTTTCTTTGCATACTTTTGTGCATAATTATTATGTTAATAATACTTTTGTTTGGCTAATACCATTTGTTGATGTTGTATTATAAGCTTGATAGGCACTACTGCAAAACCACATAGAGATTTTCCAATTTGAACACTTCCCAAGCCCATAAAGCATATTTTATGAAAACATTAAACCCAATAATGAGTTGGTAAGGCTTCTAGCATCTAGCAATCCTACAACCCACAAAATGGTGACATTTAGATGGAGTTATTGTTAAAGCATTAATAGTAATATAAATTATTGAAATTTAAATAATCAACCATAGCCTAATTTCTAGATTAATTTTTATAATATTAATTACCAAAATTTCTAATTTTCCATTACATGTAGTATATCCCTAATGATGTCAAATTGGTAGCTACTTCAGGAACAAGCATAAATGAATTGCTCCATTTTATCTTAAAAAGGGAATCAAGCATCTCAGAATCAAAATATGCATAATTTTGTTTGCTATTGAAATAAAAAATAGATGGATATTTGCTTTTCAAAAAATTCAAAGGATAGGAGAAGTTTTTCTTCTGAAAGTATGAAAAAAAATCAAATGAGGTGTCCTTTACCTCCTAATCAAATATTGTTCCTTATTCCAAATGGAATTGAATGGCTAGCAAAGTACCGAAAAAAGAAAAGTGGAGCAATAATTCTCATTGAAGGATGGATAATAATTTGTAGATCTAAAATTCATAGATATGAGAACACATGTATCTACAAGTTCATGCAAGAAGGTCATGCCCTTCACATAAATGGAAGTATTGTCCATGACACCTGGGGCTGAAGTTAAGGTCATACAAAGAATAATTTGTTATATATCCACCTCCTATTTCTCCTATCATGTCCCATCTCCTATTTCTCCTATCCTATTCAATCATGTGTCATATTCCTTGTCATGGCAATAATTCATCTATTTTATTCTTATTCCATCTCTTATATCGTTCCATACATGGATACATGACACATGTATTAAATATTTCCTTATAAAAATAACTAAGTGAGAATTTAATACGCTTGGCATATGTACATCAAGTTGGAACAAGAGATGAATAAAGGATCTAAGTGCCTTGTCACTAAGAAATGTTAGTAATGTATAGGATAAGTGTTAGTTCATACTTTCCTAGATTCTTCGTTTCATGTCGAGTAAAAAACATTCTAATTTTCCTCATTATCACTTCACTTGTTTTTTACTCCAAGCTAAAAATTTATTTCTAGTTCATTCTTTAAGTTTCTAGGCTTATTTAATTTTTCAACCACAATTCAAATTAGAGAATTGTTGACATAGTTTTCAATCTAAACTAGCTCCAAAGCCCATGAGTCTTTGTTATAGCAAAATTCAATACAATAAGGAATGGAGAATTTGCAAGACCTCCTATATTTACCCATTTTAAGGCTTTCTTGGTTGTAAGATTAGCTGGATCTAAAGTTTTCTGTAACAACCTCTTTTTGCATGAAAATATCATAAGTCATATAAATTGTCAAAATTGTCAAGTTCATTGTAATTATATGCTTTTTTGGCATGATTTCTTCTTTTTCACCAACTATATACCCCTAAGGATCTTATGAATGACGGCATGCTCAACGTCCCTAAAGAGATATTGCCCTTTAATTCAAATAGAAGGAAATGGCATAATAGATAAATATTTCAACTAAAGGATACAAAAACCTCTAAGGACTTAACATTGTTAAAGTGCTCAAAATTGTTTAATCCAGTGATACTCAGATCAGCAATGTCAATATATCTCCATTGGTGAGTTCATCTTTTCCAACTTTCTCTAATTGTTCGCTAGAAGTTCCTAAAAGTGTTTAAACATCTGAAAATATCAACCTCTAAATGAGATCTTAGTGGAAGCTAATGCAGAAGGATTTAAAAATGCACAAATAAATGTTACAAAAAATGTACTGCCTAATAGGAAAAGAAAATGTGCCTCCTGATAGGGAAAGAAAAGGCTTATGGGTGACAAGTGTTAAAGTAGTGCCCGACAAGCTAATATGATTAGCATGTAAACTACTCATGTGTATATATTCTTATTCAGTCAATATACTTTTATTAGCCATCTTCATCTTATGTGTTTTATATTGTCATTCATATAATGCATTTAGCCTAAGCCTTTACATCATGTATGATTGGGGGACATGGTAGTACATATGATAGAGACCATGAAATATGTCTCTATGGTCTTGGTCTTAAACTATTCTAAGTATTAGAATATTTCAAGATAGGATATCAATAGATTCAAGTAGACTCGCACCATGGTGTAGGATTCAAGAGTTGGAAGATGTTCTATTAATAAGTTACTATTGAATAATAAGTTTACTGAATGGCTTTACCTAAGAATTCCATAAGGAAACCGTAGTGGCATGTCGTAATAGATATTCTCATACTTATGATAGTGCATATTATTAGTTATTAGATTTGAAGTTCCATGGTAATCTTGTGCATTGGTACTTATGCTTTGATACCTACGCTGATCACATAGTGGATTATATGGGATTTGTATTGAGTATAAGTTACTTGTTTGTGGAGGCTTGTTAGAACCAATAAAGGTTCCATTACACATCTTGCTGAATGAACCAATCTTCAATGTTTTTTATGATGCTTGGTTCCAAAAAACCTTTCATAAGCTGGTGGTGTGGTAATTTGGAAAGAAGCTTCCGAAGTTGAATTCACCCATTGCTTGAGCTTCATACGCTTGTTGTTTGGCGTCACCTATGAAGGTTGGTACTCTTGAATTAATGGAGATTAATTGTGTAGGGGTTAATTAAAAGAACTTAATTAACTAAAATAATTAAATTAGTAAATTATTTATAAATTAAACTGCAAAGTGTCGTAGATCCGTGGTAGAATATTATCTAACTATTAGATAAAATAATCCAATGAGTTAATTGGTTGGATTAATTAATTCTTGACATAATTTAGGAATTGAATTAATACAATCAAACAAGTGGTTTATTTAATTGGGCCATGGAGAGATAATTAATTAGTAGAGACTAATTAATTTTGACATTGGCTCACTTAATCAAAATGTTTGACTAAATTAATTGGTCAATTGAACTAAAATTGAATTTTAATTCAAGACCAATTTTCTAGCACATACCAGTAGGTAGCCACAATTGGAAGAATGAAAGTAGGTCCCTAGGTATAGAAGGTATGAAAGGAATATATATAGATTACATCTATACAGCTTTCCCACTATCCATCATTATTGGGTTAGAGAATATTAGTAGATATATCTATATCTATACATCACATGACTTTCACACACTTGGGCACTCTAATATAAATGTAGAGATAGAGGCTACTTAATGTTCATTCTCTTGCATTTATTTTTGCTTTGCTTTCAAGAAGCATTTTGGTTGCTCTCTTTGATTATAAAGCTCTCAAATTCATCCCTTCTCTTCTCCTTTTCCTTACATATATTATAAGTGTATCTCTAATCAAGCAATAGGGATATAACTTGTGTGAGCATGAGTCTATGGACCTCTACAGGAAAAATATTTGGGTTCCTATTGTGTGAGGAGTAAGGAAAAGAGTCTTCTGTCATCATCTTCAAGAAAACCACTTGGTGACCTATTTGGAAAGGGAATCATCAAGAGCTCAAGGGTGAGGTTTTGGAACCACTTGATCTACATCTTCATCAATCAGAAACTATAATATAAAATAGCTTCCTCATTAGATTCAAATTAAAAGGCATAAAGATCCTTGGTTGGCATTTAGAGGATTGGTGTTATATATTAAAAAATTTTCCATGTAATGCCAAGTTAGTGGCAATTAACTTTGCATTCCGCTGCATTTTATTTTCTTCCTCCTTACCTTGGTGTGACCAACCATAAGAAAGATGCTGGTATATCATTTTCTTGAGCTACAAATAAGTGGTTAGCCCTTATTAAGGCTTATTGGTTTTGCTTCCATACATAAGTTATACATGAGTATATGGAATCTCTCTATACCAATTATCTTTGAACCATCCAAAAACTGTAAATCTTCCTTAGAGGAAAATCATAATCTCTATTCCATATGTGAGGATGGAGAAGATTTTCTATATTGAATGCATTGGGCTATCAAGTATTCCCAAAGGAACATGATCTTGAAGATATTGTCAAAACATGTCCAAAAAGGATAAGTTTGTAGAACATGATGAAAGCAATTGCAGCTAGAGAAGTCACTAATGTTATCCTGTTGTAGATATAATGCAATAGTGCATCTGTATTATTAGGACATTTGTGATAATACAAGTGGATATTCCATTTGCAGGGGATCAAGATTTCAACAAATCAAGCATGCAATTAGAGCGATAAAGGATACCATGTTATTCGTCTAAAGGAATAAAGGATTGATGATTTAAAGGCATCATAAATAAGGCAATATTAACTCCACCCATGTTAATTGGGCATGGCAAGAAGTTTCGAGAAGCTCTTATAAAAAAAATTATAAAAAAGATAGGGTCCACAAGTTTGATAAAATTACAAATACCCCTTGACACTAACGGTAAGGTTTTAAAATAGATGGAATTTTTTTAAATGTCCATTTTACCCTTGACAGAAAAATAAAAAAAATCAATTAAAAAATAAAAAAATCAAAATGACAACATTTACCTCACTTAGTGAAAGTACAAAAATTCCCTATAAACTATCAAAAAATATACATTAAAAGTATTTAAAAATTAATATATACATATATACATAATATATAAATATACATATAGAAACATTAGTATGGTGCATATATACACACCCAGCACCCTCCACACTCCTAGCCCCTCTCTCCCACCCAGCAAAACCTGGCAAGGCCATGGCAACAACACAACAACTAGCATCCATTGCAGTAACGCAATGGCCACCTAGCCACAGATAGCAGCCAGGGCCAGCGGAGGGGGAGGGAAAAAGGTCGATTGAGACTTTTTTAAAAAAAAATTTACTTATTTTCCTTAATAATAATTTAGTGGAAATATATATTTAAATTTTTTTCACTTGTCTTTTAATTTTTTATTTATTTTTTTTAAATCTATGAATAAATTTTACTAAATTTAATTAATTATGTTAAATATATTTATTATTCGAGTAAAAAAATTAATTATTTTAGATATATTTAATTGAGATATGATATTTATCTTAATAAATAATCTACTTAACTATCTTAGATATGTTTATTATTTTAATATTTTTAATATGTAACTTCATTATAAATATGTTTCTTATTTAACATTATTAAATAAATTAGTTATGCTAATAAATTATGAGAGTGATTATAAGCTTAAGAGAGGGGTGAAGTAGGCATGATGGATTTTAATGCAATGAAAGTTTATCACTCAAAAACTTTCTACCCTTTCAAAATGGTTTAAATCATTTGTAGAAAACAATTTTATTTGCTGACTGGAACTTATAAATACCAATTAAACAACCAGTTAGACCAGTTGTAAACAAAGCAGCAAAAATAAAAATAAATAGATACTGAAATTTATAGAGGTTCATCAAGCTTACTCATCTGCCTATGCTTTCACTTAGGATTTTAAACCTATCAAATCAATTAAGATATAAGAATATTTTATAGTTAAGTACAATAATTCAATAGAATGAAAGTTAAGGATCAGAAACACCCTAGCAGGGTGAAAACTAGTTATTTGCAAAGAGCTAAATTGAAATCCTAGACAAGATAAGGTAGATTCCAGAGGACTGCAAAACCAGCTAGTTGGTGCATAAGCCAAAGGGAACATCTATTAGTTTCACTTGCATAACCTCTATGGATTGTTGCATGAGTTGCTACCATTCTGTATAGTAAGCTCTAGACTCTCCTTTTAGACTAAAGCACATAACACTGTAGAAGATTCTAGATAGTACCGCTCTACTAGTTTCTTTACTTAGAGATCCTTAGAGCAATCAAGTGTTGATTTGTTACCACTCTACTAGTTTCTTCACCTATCTAGCTTCTTCTAGATAGTGCCAATTTCTTCTCCGATAGTAGGTATGACTCCTATCCCTCCTCACCACTAAGTCCTTTGAGACACAAACTGCTTTATCCTCATCTCCCCGAGTTCATCGAAGGCAAGCTCTCCTTGACCTTTTTCACAACAACGTCCCTTGAAAACACACGTAGAGCAAGGAATTAACAACAGTTAAACACACGTGTATGAGAGTATCACATAACTCTTCAGAGCACTTAACAAAGATCTTTCCCCGACTAAGTAACTCTTATTAGAATGATGCATATTTTCCAATATATAGATGTACTCTCAACATCTATAAATTTCATTATAGTAAGTGTCCATTGGGATTTAAACAAGGAAATAGCATATTATGGTAAAGATCCATTAGTACCACAGATTGCAGATTTATCAATTAGAGCAATAAGAATGATTTCTTTCCTGAATCATAAAGATGTAAATCAAGCTAGAATCTTTAAAAGATCTTTTAATTATGAAAAGTAAATCCTAGCGCATTAGATAGATTCCAACAAATAATACGAAAAGATATTCCAACTTAATTGCATGCTCTCAACACATAATTCTAGAAATGTAATTTCATCATAATCAAAATAATATAAATCGTCAATGGGATAATAATCTCCCCATTTTTTATGATGACAAAGTTTTAATAGCAAGGAAAGATATCACCTGAGCTCCCCTTATTTATGTGTCTCGTTTTGCTAGCTTGTGCTTCCCCTGTCTATTTGCTCAAGAGACCAAAGAAACAACAAAAATCAATAGATACTAGATAATAAAAAACATTCATTCATATAATAGGCCTAATAAAAAATTAATCATCCAAAAATTTATAAGTGTACAGGCCCATAAATAATTGTTATCATACAAGAAAATAGAAATTAAATAAACCTAGTAATAGAAATAAGTTCCAGCAGACATATAAGAGTTTCAAAAGTTTCAAATTTCATTCTTTCATCCTTTTCTTTTCTTCTCCCCCTTCATCATCAAAAAGGGCCTAAGAAGCTTTTAGGTAAGCTTTAACTTTCTCCTTCAGCCAAATGATGCTAGCATGGTTTCTATTGGATTTTTGAAGAAGACACTTCAGCTTGC
Organism: Jacaranda copaia; assembly: GCA_014898725.1. NCBI lineage: Eukaryota > Viridiplantae > Streptophyta > Magnoliopsida > Lamiales > Bignoniaceae > Jacaranda > Jacaranda copaia. The sequence goes on from JACGDI010005298.1 coordinate 422,908, forward strand.
AATCCATGGAATCAAAAAGAGTTTCCAGACAACCAACAAGAGTCTTAATAGCCTTCTCAAGATCATCCACCTTAATCTCTAGTTTCTTATTAGATTGCCCTTAAGCCCTTTTTGGTTTTGTGATAGGAGTGGTACAAACAGGGATAGCTTCTTTAGATTTTAAGCTAACAACCACTGGTTTTTTAGTTTTATAAGTACAAAGCTTGATATTGCTGGGAGTTTAACGAACACCCCTAAACTATCCATCATCCTCAGTATATTGAATCTTCATTTTTCTAAGACTAGCAAGGTCAAAAATTTTATAATCATGCTTCCACTCAATCTAAGCATCCAGTAAGAAAACTCCCTCATATTTAAAAATATGAGTAAGAATCGTGGAGTAAGGAAGGTTTTTAGCTTGATGGGAAGAAATAAACCACGTATTTTAGAATTATAAAACCAATATTGACCAATTCTTATCTAGCAGCCTTATCACATAGAGAGTCATGGAATTTAGGTCTATGGTATCGCCACCACTAGATACCAGAGAGGAGAAGGTAGTACAACTGAGCATTTTATAAGATGTTCAATTTTCAACTTGTTTAAAGAAGAGCCACCAGACAAAGCATATTGTTTACCTTCCCAAAATATTTTGGTAATTTTCGTCATATGAAAAATCAACATCAAACAAATCTCTAAAATTAAAAAAAATTAGTACCATCATTAGGAAGATTAGGTAAAAAATTCAACTTTAATGGAGTAGCACAATCCTTTTTTCCAAACACATAGGATTCAACTGAAACATCATTTTCAAACTTAATAAAGGTGAAGTTTGAGTAAAACAAATTCACAAGATATGGATTGGACTTTTCATTTAGTTTCATAAAACTATCCCATTTCAAATTGCACACAAGATCAATGGTAGAAGATTTTGGCACAGAATCAAAACTAATAGACACTTCCCCTATTCAAGTTTCAATTAGAAATTTTTTGACAAAAATACTTTTCAGCTTCAATAGAATGAAACTTAAGAAATGAGGGAATGTTATCAAATTTCGTAATTTCTTTAGGATTGACTACAATAGAGGACTTAGGGCTTGACAGGCTCTCATTTGAACCACTTGGTTTTTCAAGAGAACCTATGGGGGTGTCCTTAATATTGGGTTCCTTAGAGTCTAAAAACTCAAGTTTATCAGACGAGGAAGATTTTTCTTCATAAAAATTGGAATCAATTACCATTTTAGCAGAAGAGGAGCTTCAAACATCTCAAGAGAAACGGGTTCAAAGGAAGACGAAGAACGCTTCTTTTTTTTTTAGGAAGAAGGCCCGACCAAATGGGAGATTCCTCTCTTCAACATGTTTTAGGAAAATTTGAAAAGTTTGAGAGACAGAGAGACGAGAGTGGATTTCTTCTTAAAAAAAAAAAAAGGGTTTTGCACTGGAGAGAAAAATGAGAAAGTGTGAGAAATAAAAGAAAAGAGGAAAAACGAGATTTTAGAAAGTGGATCAGTTAATCTTCATAATGGCTGAAAATTTTGGAAACAAAAATGCTAATGGGGATGGCAAATTGAACATAATATTGGGCGGTTTTCAAAAAGAGAATAATTGCCAAACTTAATCATATTTTATTTGCCCTACAAATCAAATTTTGATTTTTATTCCTAATTTATTTCTTATATCAATAATTTCCTTTCTTCCAATGCCTTAGTAAAAATATCTACAAGCTGATTTTCAATAAAAACAAAATCAATTGAAATATCACATTTATTCAAATGATCAAGCAAGAAATGATGCTTAATTCAACGTGTTTTGTACATAAAAGATGATCATGGTTGTTAAGTCATTTTTCTTCTTGTGGATTATATTGACTATAAATTATTTAAAAAATTATATATCAATTCTAAGTTGTTAAGGAGATGGATTGTTTGTATCAAGACACAACAACATTATTTTTAATCATTAAAATTATCAAATATAAGTTATTAGACTTTGGAATATATTAATATTATATAAAAGAATATTTTCTATAGTAATGAATTTTAAATTTCTATTTACATACATATTAATTTTATAGATAATATATAATTTATTTATCTATTGATAACAAAAATGAAATGTTTTTTATAAAAACATTATAAATAAAAGAAAATTGCTCAATTAGTTGAAACATACACACCATGTATAAGATGAGATAAAATATTAAATTTATGATTGTGAATATCTTGAACTTTTAAATGAAATAAGAATCTGTTTATTATGACTACCTTAAATTATCCCATGAGATGACTAACAAACATTGAGATTTTGAATAAATACAACATGATGTTTTAAGTATAATAAATAGGTTGGTTGTATTAAAATAAAATTAAAATTAAATTATCAACCAATAAAAAAAAATTAATTTAATTAAAAAATTTAGAATTCTATATTATGCTTAACAAATCTGTGTCAATAATATAGATATCCGTTTCTCCATCTCTTATAAATATCCCTAGTCAACATTTCAAATCTTGTATTTTTTCTCTTTGCAATAGAAAGCAGCCAATTTTTGAGTATACTAATCAGCTGAGTTGAAAATCTACCAAACATATAAAATAGGATCCCAGCAATTGAGCAGGTCTTTGGTTCAGTAGTGCTAATCGCATACATAAAGTGTGAGGTAAATTTTCCAATTTAGCTAACTGTTAATGCTCGTGCACATAAATTAAAAAAAAAATGACAAAAAGGGAAGAAGAAAGAAAATCCAAGCAATTTTTAATTACAGTGGACATCTTTATTCGTTAAGAAAAATCATGTTTTAAAACGTCTTAATGCAGGCATCTGCATTACTTCAAACTTTGATCATGGAAATTTAATTGGAGCTTTCCATCTCCCAATTGTCTTCAGGTGTAAATAGACTCAGAAGAGACAGGCAACTGAGTATCGAACAATCACTGCATCCGTCCTTGCCATAAAACGGCAGGAGTAAATAACCAGAAGTTTTTGCTGCAATATAAAGTTCTGATACAAAAAGCAACTTCTAGCACACAATTGATCAGTTTCAAGACCATTATTTTTTTCTCCCATTTCCAGTAATAGGTTGACAGACTCGGTGTTCAACTCATAGAAACCAAGTAGTTACCTCATATTCACCATGGGCCATCATTAATCACACCGACCTAGCAGAGAACCAAAGAGACAACATAAGTTGGATGAAAACAAATCAATCAATAGATTGTTCCTTAAACCACAATTTAAACATAAATATGCACAAGCATGGTATACAACAGACAGGATTCAACCTGGGTTGGGTTCATAATAAGATTAATTTTATGGATCAAAAATGAATTGGGGCAAAAATGCATTGACTCAAGTCCAAATGCGTCAACTACTAAAATTCACATTTTCCTGTTAAATATATAATATATTGTTGTACCATTTCATTAGTATATGGTCTTTCGTCTTTAGTTTACGTACACTAGTTATAATCAAATCCTTATTTTCACTTACAAATTCAATTTAAATTTTTTTTTTATTTATTTATTGAATTATACTCAGTCACAGCCCATTTTGAATCCATTTTGGCATTTCACATCACTTACAACCCATAACTTAATTCAACACAACCCAAACTAACTCAAATGAACCTGACCTAGATTGCACCCATTTAAAATATTTTAGACCCAATCCAACTGAAAACTAGTAGGGTTGGGTAGGAACCATGGCTTGCAACCCATTTTGTCACTCGCTAGTGGTATTTGACTCAATAACATAAGTCTCACACATAAAGTTGACTGTTCAAATCTAGCAGATTCCTAGAGTGCACGAATATAAATAGAGAAAGAAAGTCCATTTCGCCAGCCCTACCAATATAAGTTAGACGAAAAGAAATTAATGAATAGATGGTTTGTTTCAAAAACACAATGCACATCCATTCGGCACAACTCAACCACATGAATCAAACATGCACACAAGTATCTAAACCTTTGTAGTTTAAGTGAATGCTGATTTACGTTAAATATGTAAAAAGAAAATTCTGCAGAATGTAAGAATGAAGAGGCAAATAAGCAAGGACAAGATAGCACCTGCGAAGTATATTGTTGAGGTTGTTGATAAGTAGGTATAGGGACCCCTGACTCTTCAGTCATTTTCTTGTAAGCATTTTGCAGTCTTTGAGTCGTAGGTCCCACTCTACCATCACCAACTGTGCGCCCATCAATTTTAATAACCTAAACATACAAGATCAAATATTATCACATTCCAACAAAAGTGACAGAGAAACTACATTCTTAGTTAAGCCAAGAAGCAGAAGTAAAATATTTATAACAAAGCTTGTCTTCAATCTAAGGGGAGAAAAAAAGGGAACAAAAACTTGGTAAACATCAGCAACATAACGTAATGTTTTTTGATTTAAACAGCATACCGGACTGAGTTCTCCCATAGTTCCTGTTGTGAACACCTACATTGAAACAGTTCATGTAATCAACTTTGCAACAGAAAAGAGAGGATTAAGAAGTATCATCATCAATCATTAGCTAGACGAATCCCATATTTAATATTAGGGGACATTAGGAGACAAGACCTCATCTGCAGTATGGAACTCTGACAGACTAATACGGCGCTCTGCTAATACCAAATTTTCTTTGACCACAAGTTCCATGACCTGTAAAATACAGATATCATTTGCTCATAAAGTATATAACCAGGGTAAAATTTTCTCATTGATCCGCAAAGTAGACATAATACAGATTCAGCACCAACTGATATCTCCAATACGGACAAGAAAATGGAAAGGTGTAATGAAATAATTCCACTTAAGTGAAATCCAATTCAGACAAGAGATAAAACAATGAAAAACTAATCAAAGTTGTTATATGTTAAATTGATATCTCATTCAGTCACTTCCGAACTAGAGATGCACTGTTTCTTACACTGATTATAATTGAACTCTACACTGAATTGTTTGCATCAATATGAGAGATGAAAATTCAGAGAGGATACATGCAACACATTAAATTATGATCAGAAAAAGCTAATATATCCTTAAATTAGTCTGGTTTTAGTCCACATGGATAAGATAACAAAATTCACAACAGCTAGATATATAGAAGTTAGAAGTTACTCAAGTCATCGGCGTGGGGCCCAGGGTCAAGAAAAATGAAGAGAAAAAATTAGATAAAAAGACTTCTGTGTGCAGTTATAGAGAATGGTATTCTAGGAACAATTATATTATGAATCTTACAGCTGCCCGAGTTATTCCTGGAAGACAATAATCAGCGTGGGGCGTTGCAACTTGGCCTTTCTTCACCAGAAACTGCAATGCAAGTTGGCAAACACATTTAATATTTAAAAGGAGTTTCGCTTATCTACCACCAAATGGTTCGCCCATGCTGCAAAATCCTCTTAAAAATGCAAGAAATATCTATTGGTTTTGAGAAAAAAGAAGAAGAAGTAACCAACACAACTACAACAACAACAACAACAGTTTTTGTCAATTAAAAGACAACATCAGCATTCTTCATTGAGCAACGGTGAATGAAACATCAAAAAGATTCCAGCTCATCCACAGGACATGAAGCCAAGTGGAAGAGCAGAACATTCTACATTTGAGGCATAGCACACGAGCTTACTATATTTGTTGCATTAGTTTCTGACACATAGCCATCCTTGTCGAGCATGATTGCATCATCAGCTTGTGAGCTATTCCCTTCAATCTGCACCAAGTCGAAAACATCCAAGTTAATATCAAAGAAGAAATTCATTGACACTAGTAATTATGTCTACACTAGCACAGAACTGTCCAAGGTCACCCAAAGGAGCCCTACTTACAGAGTCAAACCACTAAACCAAGGAAAGCAATCTTATTTGGAATCCAGAAAATAAATGTAATAAGCTTTTTGCAAGCTGATGGAACAACTAATTAAGATGATCGTACCTTGGCAAGAATATTGTTGAGAAGGTTGTTGTGGTGAATTTTTGAATCCAAATTCTGCTCAGGACAAAAAGTCAGACCCACAAGTTGTTGAAGTCCATAAAAAGTACAGAGAGATGAATCATAATATCAACAATGGATTTCAACCCTGGAATACTCAAATTAAGGAGTCAACAACATTTGTAAGATGAAAAGATACAGAAGAATGAATGACCGTGTGATAATCTAATAATCTCTATGTTACCAAGTTAGATGTGAGTTTATGCATGATTTTCTTTTGTATAAATCAAATAGAAATCACGCCTTCACATATTTATATAGCTAATTAAATGATGCCCAGCAGAGATGTACAGATCTTTTTATGTGATTTTTTAAGATAATATAGCATGAGATTCAAATAACTTGATCATTGGATCAAATATGGGGTTGATGGGCCATAACATGCACAAAGATGATTGGGAACACAATTTTGCAATAAAAGTAGCACCAATTATGATGATCAAACTTGGATACAACCCTCAAGTCAGTAGAAACCCAGAAGAATGAAAAATTAAAGAATAGAGAAAAAAAAGTGAACTAAAAGAACAGTTCAAGGCTAAGCATGTAAAATGAAAAATTAGTTTCCCAAATGAGTAATTTAAGACCTTACATTAGGTGAATTGCGGCGTGTGGTTGCGGTCACCAAAGTTATACCCCGTTCATTGTCATAAACTGGCGGCTTCCGTTCAGCAAGCACTGTAGGAATAAAAATTGAACCTGATTACACATTATGTTTTTTTTTTTGCATGTGCATGGTGTTTTACAAACAAACCAAAGATACATGTACAAAGTTGAGCAGCAAAAATTTAGGAAAAATTACAAAAATCCCCCTTAGAATAAATTTTTATATCTAAAAAACCCATAAAATAATTTTTCAATCTAGCAAACCCATTTCACAATGTTTTTATTCCAAAAAGTCCAACTATTAATGTTTATTCTATTTTTGGACAAAATTGCCTTCGAATATCTCACATTAGAAAATTTTTTTATTTATCAAAATTAATTCTTCTTAACTCTCATTGTAGTAAAAATTAGACAAGTTAATTATGAATTTTAAAAAAAACTTTAGTATTTTTGTTTAGTTTATTTGAGTTTAGAATTTATAAGTATTTCTATTTTAATATATATATATATAAATTTAAAAAATATATTTTTTCAAAACTTTTACTTTATTATACTTAAAATCATCATTGATAGAAATCAATTCAAAAAATTAAAAAAATATTCTATTAAAAAAGCTAATTCATTAAGTTTCTAAATTTAATAAGTTAAGAATAATTTAAAGAATTTAATAAATTAAGGGCGATTGAGTCAAAAAATTAGTTATTGGGTCTTTCGGAGTGAAAAGTTGACGGAATGGGTATTTGAGTATGGAAAATATTTCAACGGGACTTTTAGATATAAAAATATAATTTAAGGAGTTTTTAATAGATTTTCCAAAAATTTATTCTATAGTGCAAAGTGTAGAATCACTTCTTTGTCCTTGGCATTTTGGTATAATTTCAGATCCAGCTTCAAACAAAAATGAGCAAGTTTGCAGGCTGAAGCAAGCTTTGAAATTAATGAATTGCCTGCAGTAGCTCGACAGTCCAAAAATACATAAAATAACACTTGGAGTGAATTGGAACAATGTTTAAGTTACTTCATTCAATAGCCAGGTGATTTCTCTTATGTTTTGTAAAAGATAATTGGATAACTAAAAGCCTGAGAGGCAATTAAATTTCTCTGTGCAAGGAGACAGAATTCTGATTAATACCAATTGATAAATAAAAAATAATAAAAAAGACCCTATTTCACTTTTGGAAATAGTATATAAGCCACAATCTAAATGCCTTTTATGTTTTACTTGAGAGAGCAAACAATAGAAGCAGTCTTTCAGTTTCACTCAGAAAAAGGAAAACGTTCTCTATCTAATTGCAAAACTATAAGAATGCAAAAACTACCTCTTGGCTAAATAACCAGCCACTTCTTGAAAATAGGAATGTGGATCTAGTTGGTTAGAAAACCATCTTTACTTAAAATTATCAAGTGGATCATCTACCAGGTCCGGGTAAACCTATAAGGACCCATTCTTCAACCTTAAGTCAAATCAGTCAATTAATTTTGACCAGTCAAAATAGCTAAAAAATACAATGGTTCCTTGAGAAATTCGTCAATAGATCAAAAATCCCGTACAGCGCCTTCCATTAAATTCGAAAAATAAGAATTTTAGAAATGTTGGATGAAATATGCCAATTTAATCTGTCTCACAATAAAGGATTGTTTTAAAAACATGACCAGGAGTATTTCTTAGGAGAAATGTACATTTCAGAAGCAATTGAGCAGGAAGAGGACAAAAAAACAAGACAAATCTCAGATGCTGCCACTGATATAACAAATGGAGCATGATATTTGGTCCTACTAGTTTTTGAAGATTATTTTATGTAATGTGGCAAATGAAAGAGGAAAAGCAACTCATTTGTGCACACAGATAAGAGTAGCCCTGCACCACGTCCAGAAAGCTACAACTGAGACTGCTACAGTGCATAGCAGCAATGCCAAACTCTGAGACAAATGCTATTTGTATATAGGTATCTAATCGCTACAGAAACAAACTGCATCTTACCAATCAAAGTACATCCATAGAGGTTGAATGTTGGACTCATTCCCGATGTCACCTATGAAGCAGATATTGGACGAGTGAGCATAGATTGAAATCATAGGTCAACATGCAAACTAAAAGGAAAAATGATGCTTTTGATATAATTTTGGCCCAGGTTCTCAGGCAAACTTATTGGCAGGGTGACCAGATGTATCTTCCACGATCCATAGCAAATTTGCTACTTGATAATATTATGTAGTACACTAATGTTATCAGTTCTTTTTCACCCAATTAGCTTTCTGGACATCCACATATATTTCTAAAGCCTTCTTACTCAACTCGTTGAAACCAAAATAAAAGCAAAACATGGGCATACCTTCTTTCCACGTGTTAGAGTTAGTCTAATGTGTGCGTTATTAAACATTCCATTCCTTATTAGAGTTTTGAAAATTGCTTCCTTCACCTGCAACATGTCGCATGTGGAAACAGGCAATTAAGGGTGAGTTAAAAGAATACACACTATACAACACTCCTACAGGCAGAACAAGCTGCAGTGGATAAAGGATCCCTAACACAAAGAAGCTCACAAAATATGTAGATAATTAAGTAAAGGATTACCTGTTCATGAGTCGGTACATTATTAAAAGCTAGAGCTTTTGCAGAGTCGAACAACCTGACATACACCAAACACAAAACATAAACAAACATGTGAATCCGTACAACATACATACATATATAAAACAAGATTCATCAAGAAATCTGTATTTTAGGCTTCTTTTCTGTAAGATACTTGCAAACCCATTTAAGGGGGCAAATCTAAAATTCTGAATGAGCCATAACAAAAGTATAATTCCAAAGGGTCTAATAAGATAATGTTACAATTTCTAAATCATCATCTTCTCAAATTAACTTTAAATTTATGATCAAATCATCATCGAATTAATGCACAAGTTATGATCAATCAATTCAACAAAAGAATTATACAGTGTTTTTGCCACTCTGCTATCTCAAGGACTGTAATCAAAGAATGAATGTCATGTTATATGTATCATTTAGTTATTTGCATGGAAGGAGATATGTTTTGATGAAAGTTACAACAAATTCTTATCTGATTCAAAATCTCTTCCTTTTCTGCTAAAAACCGGATGAAACGGGGAATGATATGTTCTATTATATGTTGCCTACCATTCATATCAATAAAGTAGCAACTTCCATGAAGAGGACATATGGCGATTAGATGAATTGTAAGCCCCCGAAGATTATTTGTTTCATAATACAATGAAAAATATGATGCGGGTGTAACCCCCCTGCAACCTCGCACCAGAATAGAAAACTGAAATAGGATATTTTACACAGGTACTCATTCCGGATACATGTAAGTAAAAAAATCAGGTTCAGGAGTAATTTGCTAACAAAACAACTTTCTTCAGAAATTTTGTTTGGGTGGATTATCATGAAGAGAGAAGTGTATTTAGCTCATTAGCTTTTTACAATTTGAACCCAATACCTTTTCAAGTGGACAAGCACACAATCTCAAGTATATATTCAGTAATGTACTGAAACAACCAAACAGTACTTGAGGATATACTAGGGGTGGATTTAATATCATCATCAGCAAGCTATGAAATGAAAAATGTCTCTCTCCAGTGGCTCCAATATCATATGATTCTGGAATGCATCCCGTTTAGTGTAGTACAAGAGTGCCTCCAAGTACAGTCAATTTAGGCAAACCTATACTTGTGGAGTTAACCATGGACAACAAACCAGATAAGAAGAGGATATTCTGTCTCAAGTGGGGAAGTTTGTAAAAATGGCTGTACTTAATATTTTAGTGGTAGATTTAAGTTATATCAGCATACTATGAAAAAAGTGTTCCATAATTGGCTTCAATATCTTATGACTCTGGAATGCCCCATTAAGGGTGGAATGAGAGTGTGTCCATGTACTTAGGCGAACCTACACTTGAGGAGTTGGCCATGGACAACAAATCAGATAAGAATACAATACTCTGTCATAAGGTGGGAAGTTTGTACAAATAGTCTTTCATTGGTTATGGAAAAACGTCATAAATAATATGGTCCTTCTACCTACTTGTCAACACAGATAAAGCATTTCGCGTCAATTGACAAGCAACTAACCACTTGACATGTGAGATCCAACCATGTACAACTTCCTACAATATCTCATTACTAATAGCTTATATCCATTAGAGTATGATACTTTGTCTTTTTCATATTTGCTACAAGAACCAACCTCTTCACAGAAACTTTACACTCAAGAGACAAGAATTAAAGCCTGAACCAACTACTTGCAGAAATGCCGTGTACTATATCGTTACTACTTTATCCTCAAGTAGGATCGTGAAAAGTCCTCAACTACATGACTCTATTAAGGTTTCTCCTTTTTATATTTTGGTTACCTGTCCAAATGTTCCTCCAGTTTAAATATCTTCCCATTGTAAATTCGCAGGCCCTCCCAAACAGCATCACCACCTTGGACAACTGAGTCAAACACTGAAACCTGAAAAATATAGCAAGATCATAAACCTTGTGGTCACATCAAAGAATGGAAGCGCAAGCTTGCTAGTTCTTTGATTCATGGAGAAATTTGTCATCCTTTATGTCCATATACCTTTGCACTTTCACGGGGCAAAATCTCATCACCAACCCAAGCAAGCAACTTCTCATTCGCCGGAACTGGAAGATTGGGATGGAGGGATTTTCTAGTGGTCTGCCCCACATTGCGCTTAAGCAAGTCATAGAAAGGTAAACTTTGCTCCAGCAAGGTGTACAAAGATGATGGGAATGGCTGAAAATATAAATGACTAAATGTCATTATAACAGAAAATATGCAAGTTTCCAATCATCACTTCCTAGTATCATATGTAATTAATACACCCTCCCAGGCTTTGCATATTGATACCGTCAAAATCAGACTTTCTAGATAGTGATTATCATTTTGAAATGCACTGACATATTTCAGATAAAAAAATGACACTTGACAACCAGCAGAACAGAAAAATTGGGTAGCATGAATGAGGAATAGAGTGGTTGGATGAGCAATGAGAAGACATAAGAAAATAAGAAATTTATGTTAAATGAATCAAGCATCTATCTACTGTTTGAATAATTACTAGGCCAGGTGGGATTCTCCACTCAATGCTTATTAATCAACTATATTCTTTGCCCCCTTATGTCAGTAGCTTTCTATTAAACCCTACACTGCACACACCGCACATGCAGAAGCACAATTAAATATTGAGGGTATATAATATTGGCCATAAAACATACAGAGGAAGTTGGAAAATGAGTCAATAGACTAACTTGGGGCTTCAAATATTTTGCTCAAACTGTATCTATTTGTTCTAGAACATATTTTAACACATCATATCCTTCATTATGCAAGTTCCAAGATGGGGAAAAAGCATCAGTAACTACACACAATTAGGCAGTATCTATTATTCAGGTTTGTTTAACTGCTAAAACCAATTATCCCCAAGCAAAAAGCCGGATTTCATTTACTCACAGAAGGATACTTTCTTGGTGGTTCAAAACCTGTTGACTTGTGTGTATTTTTATACCAATGGGGAGCCCACATTCCATCAAATGGTTTTGGTCCAGATTCCCATCTGAAAATAAATTGCAAAGAATCAAGCAAAATTGTAACTGTATCTCAGGAAAATAGTATAATAATCTAGCTATCTAGATAATATCAATATCCAGAATCTTAATTTACCAAAGGATAAAGCAATTGTATCCACAATTAGCTCAAATTTGCTCACATTATTCTGGTCGCTGAATGAAGCTAATCACAAACTTGAGGAAAAAACAGCAGCTTAATGAAAATTAAGAAATGACCATGAGGGAAGAGTAGAACACCAAGTCTTGTCTCCTTGCATAAATTCCTTATCAGGGTTATCACATATCATGGATTACCTCTTAGGAGAGTGGTGTTCATAATTGTGAAATGTTCTAATCTGGATATTAAAACATGAAACAAAGTTTACCCCTTTTCTTTCATCATTTCCCACTCCCATTCCCACATTGACACAGTTGTCAGCACAGAGATTACTTAATTGATTCTTGGATCCCCCAAAAAAAATCAATTTTTCCTTCATTGATTCGCTGTCATAAGCCATACTGAATCCCACTGGAGAAATATTAGTAAAGAAATTCAATTTATCTTCTACTTTTGGAAGTTAGTCATTCGTTAGCATACGTAGTTTTTGGCAGCACATTCAGTGGTTTGGGGTAGATTTTTTTCCACATAGATCAAAGAGATATAATCATTATCAATTACATCAACTTGATTAACAAGGTAAAAGGAAATAAATGGATATAATTTTGAAAAAGCACTAAATGGATATAATTTTGAAAAAGCACTATCTCTAATGACAATTCCTTGCATTAAGCAAATAAGTGAAGACTGCAATCACTGACTTTGAAATGGAAAGGATGGAAAGCTAAAAAGACATAGTGTATGTGTGCTAGTTCTTGATCAGCTTCACATAATGACACAAAACATGAAATCAAATAGCTTCTTTGTTTATAAAATTTCTTCAGGAAAAAGGTTGATATTCTAAGAAGATTCGATATGCAGCATATGAGCCACTAAATTGTTTATCCAAGATAAAATTTTCTTGACTTCAACATTAATTTAACTGAAATAAAATTTCTATAAAGGTTTCTGGAACTGTTATCCATTCTGAAAAGACAGGTGTATCCATGTCCTACAGCAAGATGCAAAATGAGCAAACATCTCTGAGCAAATCCTGTCTACCATCCAAAACAAGCACAAAACTAGCTTACAACAAGTCAAACTAAATGAATTAGAAGATATACCAAAGAATTACTCCCAGATGGAGTCAATAATTTCCACCTTTATGAACTTCCCATTTCTTCACATGTCTATTGCAACTATAATGTAAGACCATCTAGCTCCCTTGCATGCTGACTTCCTATTTTCCTCACTAGACTTTTATACCCACCCAAAAGTTTCTGCTAACATCATAAAACCCATAGCCTTCCATAAAATCAATGACAGGCAGAAGCTTCCTAAATTAATGGATACATCTCTAACAGAGCTCAGAAGAAAGAGGTCTAATGAGAGCTGAATAACTATAGATTACATTCTGAAATAATTTTGCCTTACTTGAGCATTGCAGCCTGGAATGGTATACCAAGATCATCACATAAATCATGTAAAGTAGCCTGCAAGCAGAAAATATAAGTTCAATTATTTTAATAACATAGGATGATTCTTTTGTAACATCTTTTGGAGCGACAACCTACCAAGAAACTTTGTTCTTTTGCAGTATAGAAACTACAATAAACTCAAACAATACAAACTACCAGGAAATTTTTTCTTCACGGTATACAAGCCACAACTAACTCAAACCAGTTGAAAAATGTTCCCAGATGAAATGTTATTGAGTGGAATACTTATGCCCTCAAGCCGAGATGTAATCCAAAAGAAGAATCTCTCTCTAAAAATCATCACAAATGTGGGGCTTGCACTCTGATGATGTGGATAAAAAGCAAGCTCATATGAACCATAGAAGAAATAAGGGTTTTCCAGAATAGAATTTCTGAAATAAAGTAGTCCAGCTGAAGAACAAGAAAAGCGAAAAACTGAAAATGTAACTAAAAAATTTATAAGTGATGTTACTGGACCAGGAAACTAAAGAAAAAATATATATATAAATTGCATATAAAGAAAATCTCGCTTCATTCTTGATCTGAGTGTCAAGGGCTTCAAATACGCAAATGTACATGTGAGAACCTTAAAGGATGAAAGTAAGTCAAACAAAAGCAACATGATGTTCAAGCAAGCATATGCCTCATAAAAATTGGAATTGGGTACTTATTTGAAAATTACACTATCAAATTCAAAAGGACAACGGAACCTCCTAGAAATCAGAAGAAAGTTCCCATTATAATATAGGAATAAGATACAGAAGTCTTCATCATGTAAAACATAGTTTGACAGATTCATTGGCCTTCCTTTTTCAACTGATACAGTGTTATTCCTGGCATATACATGTAGGAGTGATGTAGCTGGGAATCAGAAGGGAAAAGGAAAAGAAGCAAACAATACTTCATGCAGGATATACACAAAATCAAAAAGAAGATTGATGGATTCCAATTTATATGGTATTCATTCTATGGACAAACAAACAATTTCTGATCCAGCAAATAGTTTCTTGTCTTTTTCAAGCCAAGAACAACAAACAAGGAAAACTGCAATTATGTGAAGAAACAGAGGGGAAAAAATGAGGATAAGGAAAAGGCTATAATTGCAATTCAACATTTTGAGAATTGTTTGAAACCTCTGGATCTTCTCGCAGTAAATCTGAATCAATGACAGAAGGGGATTTTCCTCCATTACACAGGTCACTGTAGATGGAGACCAAGCTCACATACCCCAAATCAGTTAATGATGGCAGAACTACCTTGCTATAGGATGTCTGAGACAACAGATAAAAGGTGAGATCAGTCATAGTAAAATGCACATGATTGAATACGAGAAATCACTTAATTCTATCAGTTCCCAGTAAATTTTCTCACACCTCACTGAATTCAATACTATTCATAACTTCTTCACCAGTTCAATGTTAAACTAGCCCCTTCCCATTGACAGCCTATTCTTTTTAGCCAATAGAACCAACAGTTACCAACATTAGCTCTAGAAATGCAGAATTCATGAATATGCTGTGCACACATGCTAGATATATTCTAAATTTAGTACGCATGTGAATGCATAATGAGCTTATTTACCAATACATCAAGGGGATTTCTTATCAATATGCAATGCTTTCCTCTTGAAATTAACTCATCTGTTAGACCAGGCAGACGCTGACTAGCCATATGCTGTAGAAGAAAAAGGGCAAAATAAAGCGTAAGCTATTATCATCTTGCAGAATTATCTCTGGGAAAAAAGATACTCATGTTTGCAAAAAAAGAAATTGTTAAGGGACCTACCTTGATGTGAGCCTAAACACTCTTTTACACATTAAAGCTAAAATAGTTTAATTGTACGCTTCAAGTGTGATTTTGCAGTTAAAAAATTAATGGACAATATATTTTAGAGGTTTGATCGTGAGTTCTCCAACTAGGAATACATTTCACCATGATCCATTCAAAAACTCTCCGTTACAATAACAACAAAATACCACTACTCCTGGACGGAATGGAAAAAAATCAATAGTAACTATCATCTAGAAGTAATGTCTCTACAAACAAATGATATTTGGACTTTCTTTAACCAGTATCAATTTTCCCTTATAAATTTTAAATCAACTTGTCATCTTGCATGTAGAAGTTAGTAACTTTACTTGCTGCTTTTTTTGGCTGCCAATGTGTGGCATAATATCCATGCTAAAGACTATCATAGCTCCTGATCAAAAGAGAAAGTAGAATGGGATACCTCTTTAATTGTTCGACATATTTAAAACAAGGGGACTCCAGAACAAGAATTGCAAAATTCTTTCCAAGTAGATTTTTAATTGAAAACAGCACATAAGACTCGTTGGCAAGGCTAAGAAAATAAAAATAAAATAAGTAAAAGTTCTCCACTTATTATTGAAAGATATAACTAAAGATTAAAGTGGATTGCCACAGCAAGCATGCTACAAATAGAGAATACTGAAAGAAGAGCTAGCTGATGCTTTGCCATATAAATCATCTACATACATTGCCATAAACAGATCTGGAACTGCTGATCATGAACTGAGATTTTAAAACAAAAAAAAAAAAAAACCTTGAATTCTCAGTTGTAATATATGAGCTACCTTTGAAGTTATAAGATATTGACCATCAACTTTCTCAAAGTTATAGAGGTTCCACAAAAGACACGATAACATGGCTCTATCAGCATAACTAGCTTTTCCAAATGACGTGGTAAGTATCAGTAGATCACCAGGCAACAAAGTTCAAAGTGAAGAAGCTCAACAATGATATTGTAAGTTTTGGAGATAACTATTGACTAACAATTAAACAAATTGACAAGGCCGACAGCCAGACTAACTCTTTTCATCAAAGAAGCGAATTCATATAACCAATATGAAAGATGGACATAATAATAAGATATCACCTTGCAACAAAATATAGTAATAAAATTTTGCCTGAGAACACAGCATTCATGACTACTGACTAATTACCTTGCAGAATCTATACTTCTTCTGTCCAGGGCCAAAAATGATCTCTTTCACGACCTTATTTCCATCTGATTCCTATTCATTCCAGAGAAGTAACATTAAGAACAAAGAAGGTAATGTGATATACAAATAAGTTTCTTTCTTTTTTCCTTTTTTGGCTCAAAGCAATAAGCAATAACTTTTTAACCAAAATTTTGAATGTCGTAAAAACAAAATCCCTTTTAAATGCAAAAGTTAAAAGGGGCTTGGACTGCTCTGCAGTACTTCTATTTCTCACAGACTAACTACATCTTGCTATCCATGCAAAAGATCCACAATTAATAGTGTTTGTTTCAATGAGGGACCCCCATTTCCACTAACCATTGCTTAGCAACCCAGGAAAAAACATCGGAGGAAGAAATGTAATAGGGATTGCATTGAAGAGCCAATGAGATTAAATAAGTACTGATTCCTCATGTCATATTTATGTAGACTAGCACATCCAGCATAGCCACCTATATTTTTGATACTAAAAATTAGAGTACTTTACCAGGAGGATATAGAATACAGTTAAGCCCTAACATATCTGCGCAGAAAATGAAAAAATTGCATCAATAAGTATTTCATTGAACTTACCATTTTTGACAAGAGTTCTCCTCTGTAAGGCCTTTCAGCTCCTGTCACACGTAAAAAATTTGCATACAGAGGTTCATCGAGCACTTCTGTATCATCTCTCTAGGTAAATCAAAGAGAAAAGTTTGTGCATCACCAATAGTGCAACATATGTAATATTTGTGTCTTGCTTACCAAGTTCCCTTCTATGTTCTTCATTTGATGATAATTTCAGACTTATGGCATTTACAACTGGCTAATTTGTAGAAATGCTACAAAAAGATTTAGGTATAATCACACAGGCATGAATTAGAAACAGCATGCTAAATCTCAAAAAGAACAATAGCCGGAGGCTATAATATTTCTTAAGTGTAATAGTAGAACAAAATATATTCTACATATGAGTGTCATGTCCCTTGTAGGACAGAAACTACATCTTTTTTTTCTTTCACATAACCAAACTCCCTCTAGTTTTTCTTACAACCATCTCAAGCTACTAATATGAGCTTCAGCCATTGCCTCTCAAGCATGGTTATTCCTTTCACCCTTCTGTGTACTGTTTCATATAATTTTTACTATTATATATTCGCCCTTCTTTTCCCTTCCAAGCCGATCAACCCAGCCAGGAAAGGCCCAAAGAACGGCATCATGGATAATTAAGGAGTAAATTAAAAATATTGATCACAGACACATACTACATTTTCATGTGAAGGGTTTATGATTGACATTTCCGTAAGAACCAATCAAACTTTGAGACTAAATAGTAGACTATAATAATGATACAGACCACATGGCATTCAACTCTTAGGCAAAAAGCTTTAGGATGTCTAAAGGTAGGAATTAGCAGAACATGGCAGTTGTATGAGAATTTTAGGAAACTATGATTGACAACTATTATTCTCTACAGACAAATGAAAATAATGCAATAGAATCTCAGAACCTGCCACCTATACATAGCTGAAAGAAATTCATATCTCCAAGTTGAATCACAATGCTAACACTTGCCATCACTGGCCAATCCATCAGTTATAGCAGATATTTACCAAACTGAGTTACAAGATCCACTCCCTCATTCAAATTAAACACAAAAAAATGGGATAAATTCGTAATTGAATAAATAATCAATCAGATTAACAAAATGTGTCCTTCCCAATTTCAATGTTACCATCATGATGCAAAACCCAATTGATTATTTGAAAAATGAACTCAATTTTTCACACTCTGCAGCGCTTAATCACCAGTAGACATATTGGCAACTACAAACTCACTAGAGCGGGCACGGCTAGTCACCCCCTTCAGCTGAAATTGGTTTGGTACAAGCTTCAAGTGCAACTTTCCAGAAAAACTAAAACTTAATTTTTCTATTATTTCTTCCTCCCCTATTGCACAGCTATTACAACTTCATATGCCTATGATCTTGCAAAAAACACGAATCTTTACACATGAAAGGCCATCTTATAACATGTTTTATCATTACTTAAACAAAAAACAGAAACCCACAGAAAGAAAAAAAATTCGAAACACGAACTCGCATTCATGCTTTGCTATTCAAGGTTGTACCTGAGCAAAAGAATACATGAGACTAGTACTCGCAGACCTCGGTGAAGACCACAAGTGTATCACCTCAACCTCTCCTCCTCCCTCCGCCATTTCCAATTTGAATTTCTCCTCCCACCAAACAACGTCACTCTCCCAACAAAAATAAAAATGTCAATTACTTATTTACGAAATACTCAGCAATAAATAGCAACGGAAATCAAAGTATAAATGGAAGCACAACTGGCAATGTCAGCAATTAGCGTTTGGTATGATTTTTCATTTTCAATTTGCCAAATCAACCCAATTTTAATAGAAGCGTCGTCTTTTTTAATTTCAGAACCATAATTATTATTTTTAAACTCAATAAATTTATTTTTGTAAAACTGAAACCGTGCTTATTGATTTAAAGATAACTAAAAAAAATTAAAGATAACTAAAGTTTATTAATTTATTGAATATTTTTATTTTTAATAATCTAATTAAATTATAATAATGAAACAATAGTTCTTCACCTCAACATAATTTAATTGAAGCGACGTAAAACATAGTAATATCATAATTAAATTAAGTTATAACTATTATTTGCTTATTATTTGATTGTTAAAATATAAAAATTATATGAAATTTATAAATCATCACTCCTGTATTAGAAGTTATTTTTAATTCTATAAATTAATATTTTATGCTAACCCAAATAGATATTTTCTTTCGATAACAAATATTTTTTTTATTTTACATCCATAAATATAAAATTAGAAAATGACCGAACGAGCACTTACGTTGTGTTCCGCTTCAACGTCAGGCGGCGCCTTTTGGGGAGGAGAGAGGACACTTCATTATGTTATTCTGGTGCAGATAAATGGATTCTTTTTCCCATTATCGCACCTCGTGATTCTCCACCCAAAAACCGAGATTGTTCTTTTCCTATTGTTTCTATTCATTGCATCTATGCCATCATATATATATATATATATAACTAACACATTGATATTTAATTATAATTACATAATTTTGATCAAATTTTAAATTTTTTTATTAAATTAAAATATAATAATTATTTTTTTATTTTATTTTTAATATAATCAATTTATTTTGTTATATCATGTTGAATTAATCTAAAAATGCGATACAATTGTTTTAGATAAGTCCAAAATATTCATGATCGTATACTTATATTTATATATTTAGTTTATAAAATAACTTTGCTTCTCTTCCAATAGATAAATAGAATATATATATATATATACACATACAAATATGTATGGAAAAGAAAAGATTTGTGTGTATGTAATCATAAACTTAAATTTTATTGTCATATAAAATACTCTTCACATAATTGATATGTATTCTGTACTTTAACAACTTAAATTTATTTTAATAATTTCGACTATTAAAAATACTTGTTCGGGCCTCGACGTGATGAATAATGAATGTATACATTAAATCCATAAAAACTAGAATTTGACTGAGAGTAGAAAGAGGATTGTCCTAATACGCCATTAGATAGGCATTCTACAATCCCGATTATAATACTACTTATTCTCTTCATCAAGAAGAAGAGATAGGAAAGCGGGGCTTATTTGTTTAAAAGGCAAAATAATGCTAGCTAATCCTTTATATTTGTCCATTTTTCTTATACTCTACTTATATAACTCGTCAAATTTATTCTTCAACAGAAGCAAAGGAAAACTGTTGATATTTTATTTGGTTCTAAGCATGTGGTTTGAGGATATTTTAGAAACAAAGATTGTGAATCAGTGCGAGTTTTGAAATAAAAAAATTTAATTTTTTTTTCACTTAAAGAGTTAGATATTTTTATTTTTTAAATACGTATCCATAGAAATATAAGTTGACAACTAAGTTATATTGAAACAAACAATTGATATTTTTATTTAATAATATTTTTAACATTTACATAGATAGAGTCACTTTATTTTCAATTGAATTAATATATTATTGAATTATTCTTATATCTTCATCAAATAATTACTTTTTCATGGACAGAGAACTTTAAATATATATATATATATAATTTATATTAAATATATTTCAACAGTAAAAACAAGTTAACAATCCTGATTAGCTTTTCAATATTATGTTTTCCAAAAAAAAAAAAAACTTTACATTTTATCCTTTCCTCGTGAGAAGGACAAATACATATTTCCATGTATCACTGTATCATTATTTTCTCAATAAAGAGTTAAAAATCCGAAACATGATTAAGTTTATATTACTTGGTATGTAAGCCCTAAACTAATCAAATTCGTTCAAATTTAATTATTTTTAGAATGATCTCCTTTGGATATGCATAATATTATTAGACAAAATTGATCGTATGTATAAAATATAACTAATAGTTCAATTTGAAGAATTTATTTCAAATATAATAAGTTAGTTCCTATAAGATCCATACTCTCAATTTTATTTTTACATTATTAAAAATTCAACTTTATCTATATATCTTTTTGTTTATTACTTAACTTAAGTTATTAATTTATTTATTTGATTTTTTTTATCTTTTCTCTCTTTTATCATTTAATTTTGTAATTTTACAAGATGGGGTATGATCCATCATTTTAAATACGTTATAATTTATTTATTTTTAATAGCTATATTTTTTGCTTTAATCATTGATAAATTCTGTCATTTATTTCATCTTTCATTTTCTTTTCATTTGTCTTGAGAAATATTATTTTGTATTTAGTAGTTTTCCGTTCATTCTTTCAGTTAAGTTATAAGTTAATTTATTAAATTTTGCTTTTTATATTTAACATTTCTTTTTTGTTCTCTAAATTTATTATTTTATAGGATGAATTTATTATTTTGGTTTAATATTTTTAGAATTTTTTATTTTTTTGAATTATAATTTTGTATGTCCATTAGTTTTTTCTTCCCCCCCTCATCTATATGCAATTATATATGTATAAATATTTATAATTCTAATTATTTTTTGAAAACTTTATATACTACTTCATCAATATATATTCCGTAAACTTAATCGACTCTATAAAATATTATGAGATGATATTGCCAAAAGAAAAATAAGCTCATTAATTTTTTAAGCTTATAACATTGATAGGCATAATCTAATCTATTTTGATTTTTGTTATCGTCATAGTTTTGTATCAACTTGTTGATTTAATAAAAAAAATAAAATAAGATAAGACTTTTTTTAAAAAAATTTGAAATTATAATATTTTTTATCTTTTGTGTAAATTATAATCTTACTCATATGCTTTTATCTTTAGAAGTTTTAAATTTTTTTAACTTCTTGCTGAATAATTTTAAAATTCATCTTCCTGTAGTGTCATATATATATATATATATATAAAAGACATCATATTATTTGATGTCTTTATGTTCCAAATTTTTAATATTAAATTTTTCTGTGTCATGATAATATTTATTTGTCACTAATTGAGCATTTTTTGTCACTAATTGAGCATTTTTTGTAATATTCTTATTTTTATATTATTTTTTAGTTATATATATGATTAACATTAATATATATATATATATATAGTATTCTTAAAAGTCCGTACATGGCACGGAAACAATACTAGTGCTATATATATTCCGGTTCAGATTATAAAGGGATTGAATTGAGCAAAATTTATATTCACTCTATTTATTTCAAATTATTCTTTTTAATCGGATTATACATGTCCACCAAATCTTTTATCAGTTAAAAATATTAAATAATTGAATTGAATTCAAATTGATTTCGAATTAAAATCTATTCCATTGATAGTCCTAGAGACACGTAATCATTATTGTCATAGACAAGGTTAAGGATAATGACAATATCCATTGCCAAATATGAAGGCCCAATTAAGGTGCCCCAGACTTGCATTTGGTGGGAAGTTTTACTCTTAGAAGAATGAGCTTAGAATGGAGAATGAGAGAGAATCCTACATTTAAATTTCAATACCTTTCAATTTTTTGATGTTCGACAAAATTAAATATTACTAGAAAAAATGAATTAATACGTCCAATTGTAAAGTCACTAGAAGTTATAAATGATTGCACATGGAACAAAAATCATGCGTATCATGGTCTGAAGTCGGCCAAACAGATACATACTCACGCAGCTATTTTATTAGCTCGGAGTAATATATCATTATGTCTGTTTGATGGACTAATACCAGCACATAGACAACTGACTTCTACCATAACTTTCTAATGATAATTATGAAATTTTCCACAATGAACCTAACTAATATTAACGTCTACATTTCATGTACATGTCAAAGGAAAAACATATAATGTTGAGTGCAAGTGTTGGCATTATATGTATATTATTTTATTTCTTAAAGAATAAGCACATTCGCAAGATACTTGCAAAGCTTTAACGAGATCAGTGTATCTCTAACCATGGTAATGTTTGGGAACTAATTAAGAAAACTTTCTCATGGACTATTTGATTTACACAAAGCTTAATGCCCGATTCTCTATATTTCCGGTTTATATTTTTAATTTTCATCATTTTTAAGATTGAAAAATATATGTATCCTTGGTTATCATGTAGAAATAAAATTATATTATAGGATTAGTTGTATAAATTCTTAAGTAAGGTAGATATATGGATGTGAATTTACTTATTTTTTAATTTGTTTGATGTTGCAAAAGATGACGCTAGCGTATTTCTCATTGATCTCAAGATTGACCAATGATATGAGCTCAAGTGAATGTTCACCAGGCAGCTAATAGAGTAGGTTGTAGGTCGTGAGGTAGGGTTTATGAGGAAGAAGGCAAAAAGTGAATCTCCTTTGGAAGACATCGGATGCGTTAAATGAGAGTGTATTTATACTGGCGATTGGATTGATAGTATGCTATTTATCTCACATGGAGGAAATTTGGGACGACGCGAGGCTTAATGAAAAGACTAAGATTTTCCTAAATCTTAGATACGAATCGGATGGTCAAGTCAACCTGTATAAAGGGATACAAATCCTCAGGCATATTAGTGAATTTGGTTAAATAAAATGATGTTTTAGTCTTTCATAAATTCTTTCATGGGAAAATATACATACAAATTAATAGTTTTAGAATGATATCTATGCTCTTTGTATTAAATTTGATTTGATTTGATTTAATTTTAATGGATGAGATGGTACATATAAGAGGAAGTGTGGGAATATATAATATGAAAAACAAAAACAAGTTGTTAAATTAAGTAGTGCTTTAGCACGCAAAAATGCCTAAAATTTATATTGAAGCAACTAAGGGGGACAAGCAATGTAATTGAACAAGGTCGATGGGCGATTAAAAATTTTCATGATCTAGATTGGCGACCTTTGTTGGATTAGGAAGGTCGATGGGCGATTAAATTATATGAAATTATCTCTGCATATAATTTAAACATAAATTTAATTAACAAATATGTATATATCACTAAAACTTGATCTATATAATCGAGTTTTTTAAAAATACTAAATTATTTGCATAATTAAATTTATTTTTATAAGACTTTTTCATACAATATTTACCTAAAACATATAAATTTTTTACATGAAAATTATTTCTTTTATCACAATAAGATTTCATAACTAAACTTTTGCTTGTAAATTGAAAAATGAATAATGTAATTCAATTGCAAATTTATTTTGTAAAATTACAAGTCAATATCCATGAACATATTAAATATAAAATAGTTTAATTTACAAAATAAGTGTATATGTTTATAAAATTGAAAGTTAATTACTTTTTCAAAATAAAAATAAACTCTTTCCTGGGTAATAATAAATTATAAATTATTTGAGAAAAAAGTTTAAAAATGAAGAATTAATCACTACAATGCTACATATATATAAATATTTTCAATGAGATAATTCAGTTATTAAAATAAGATTGTGGATGAAATTGGGGTATTGTTATTTGCATTCCAAAATTTGTTATTCGTACTTCATTTTAAATTGTTACGTTAGGTTATTGACCTAAATATTCATTTACTTTTCAAATGCATTTATATTGATTTGCAAGATAAATATACCCTTTAATATAATAATTATTACTTTTAACTTTATTACTCATGAAAATTTTCGACCTCAACTTGCCCAACTTAATATGAAATAAATAAACTTGACAAATAAGTACCCAAGGGTAACCCAAGAATGGATAATGACTGATTGGATAAATTTACCATAAGTAAAATTATCCACTTTTTATTGTATGCGAGATGATGGACCCATTGCCTATGACCATGGGTGATGGGTAATCCACATGTTTCGATTCTTTTTTTTTTTCAATACTTGAAGGTAATTTAAAATGTATTTTTTAATTTACATAATATTATTCTAATATTACTTAGATAAAACTAATAAAAGAGGCTATAAATTTTAAATATTACATTGAACAAGTACTTGAAGTATGTCAAGTATTTAGTTTGAAAAGTAAAACTTAAATGTTTAAACATCCATTGATTTTAAGTTATATTATATTTCAAAGTTTAAATTTAAATTCTATTATATGTCAAAAGATTTTTTATCTAAAAATTTAAATACCACTTAAACATTATTGTTATCATAGAAAACTGTGTCATATCCTCCAAATTATTTGTGAGAATTAGAGAAAAATTTAATGTATGTATATATATATATATGGTTGTTCATGGGTTACCCATGAGTACCCATGGATTGGGTCAAAAAATGGCAGGTAATTAGGCGATGGGTAAAATTACTGGCATTTTATGGGATAGAGAAAATGAGGCCTATTATCCACACTTTTTTTGTACCCATAGTGTAGATGATTTTTTGTTATATCTAAATAACAAAGTGTAGTGCTCTTTTCTTCTTTTGTTTAACTTTTCTAATTGAAATAACTTTATATAATAGTTTTTATGAAGTAAAACAAGATTTACATTTGGGGTGTGAAAATATTCTATTTTGTAATGATGCTATCATTTTCTTATTGAAGTTCATAGTCATATCTTCAGTGAGATGATTGAATTTAGAAATTGGATAATTTGTTCATTTTTATGTGCCCTATCAAGTTTGACATGGAATAAATCAAGGCTTGGAATGAATCAAGATTATATTTAATAAGACAAGGAATAGTATACTAAGGGCATAATTGTTCAATAATTTAAATTAAATGATATTTTAAAAATAAAAGGACATAATAATCAATTCTTATAGACTAAAAATCAAAGGTGTGTCAATAACAAACTTTAGAATGCAAATAACAATACGCAAGAAATTGATATTTTACACTTGTCATAAGTTATCATTCTAGCCATTCAAACATTTGACTGTATTAAAATTAAGGTATCCAAATTGGTATTCCAAACAAGTAAACGAAGTATTGATATATTTTCTAAATAATAAACTATACACTTATTAATTACATTCAATCCAATTATGTCAAGCAAACGAGGCCTAAGTATATATCTTATCTTGATTCCTTTTTCTTTTTTATTTTCCGTATGCTAGCAGCTAGTTCAATGTTATCCTAACCCTAATATTGTTGTCATTTTATTTTGTTTGTCAATAGGGTTACAAGATGAAATTAAAGTAGCATAAACCTCGTACTATATATGGCATATTCATTAAATAAAATAAAATAAATTTTTAATATATAATTAATTTATTGTGATTTACCAATATAATATTTTTTATATTTAATTAATAAAATACTATTTTTTAAAAGATATTATTTTGAACAGTTAACTAATAATGCCAAATAATATCAATTAGAACCAAAATAAGATTACATATTAATATTAAGTAAAACTTAAAAATATTTCTATATTATATATATACAATTTCATGTTAAGGTATAGGTGTCAATATTTTGTAGAATATAAATAATGAAATAACAATATTATAAATAAAAAAGTAAGAAAATTAAGTTTTTAAGTTATGACTCCATGTTAAGGTATGGGATACAAATATTTCAATAAATTACATTTTAAAAAATAGAGAATTAAAAGATTTAAATAATATAATTTTCCTACAAAATTTTCAAGAAAAATTTATTAAATAGAAGAAAACATTAACTCAAAATGTAAAATACCAATGAAATATCCCGTTGAAAATTAGCCAGAAGAGCTTTTGATAAAAGTTGATTAGAATTGCACTAAAAGATTCTTGAAAAAGTCCATTTCCAAATAAAAATTTTCGACTTTTCATCTAAAAATTTCATTGAAAAAATTGCATTTCCTTATAATATTTGTATTGAATCTCAAGACTCTTTTATATAGGTATATGAAGTAGAAGTGAATTTTAACTACTTGAAAATCTTTTATGTTATCCCATCAATATAAATAATCTTAAAAAGATAACATTAAATCTTTTATTCCACAAGGTTCTAGATCACGTGCCACAATTTAATTGGTTGCTATCTTATTAGACTACGAGATGCAAATTTATTGGTTGGAATATCTCAATAAAAATTAAAAAAAATATTATCACTTGTTAATAATTTATCTTATCTAGTAGTTAATCAAGAAAATAGATTATATAAGAGTTTGAATGAAGTTGTTACTTATCTAAATAAATTTTGAAATTTTTTTAGAAAAAAATGAGTAATTAACAACCAAATTTTTTAATTTAATTAAAAATTCAAAATTCTAAAAATTCATAATTTGGTCAAAATTGTACAATTATGGGTCCTACACCATTATACTATATATATAATAGTATAGATATGTCCATTCTTGGACTAAGGGATTTAAACATGAGAAAGAAATTTAGAGTACTCACTGCAAAGTAATAATAATAATAATAACAACAACAACAACAATAATAATGACAAAATAGTAAATAATAATATAAAAGTTGTCAGTAATTATATACATTTAAGTGACAAAAAAATTACTATCACCCTAATAATTTTATAAATTTAATGATAATAAGAATTAATATTTTAAATTCTCATCATTGAAATTAGTGACGTATTTACAGTAGCAACATAATGACAATGAAATTTTATCACAAATTATACTAACAATTTTTATTGTCAATAGGTTGTCTTATAAGTGTGTCAATAATTACTGATATTGCAACTGAAAATATTAGTTCTTATCATTATTAAGTCATATTATGAGTGATGAGGTTAAAGTCATTTTTAGTAATTTGGGTAGTGTTTGGGCTAATTTGACCAGGGGGGTTGAATGATCCAATTGTAATGTTCTTCTTGGGTTGAGATCTGCAACCAATAACAAATGTCAAACTAGTCGAGATGCCCCCATTAAGGCACTCCAACACTCAAGTTTATACTGGTTGAGTGAGATAATCGAGCAGTAGAGTAAGAGCGTATTGTGTATATGGCATACCTGGAGAGTGGCTGGTAATAGGGTATTTATAACCTTTTCTTGGTGGATGATTTGTCTAAAATGTCCTTATCAAGTGTAGAGGGCTTTTTGTCCTTTCCTGAGAGTTGTTGGTCATTTTCAATCTAGATACTATTTCATGTGGCATCATTTCCTACTTTCAGGGTGAATGTACTCTAAGGGTGCGCCTCCCAAACAGAGTTGGTAGAAGAGGCTAAATTGGGGTCACACGCTACTTGTTAGAGCATTGAATGCAACAAGAATATGAATTAGCGCCAGAGTAAGCACTTTGATCGACTATAGTTGACTAGACAAGGTGGTCAACTAAAGGGATGGCTGAATAGACTAAGTACTTTTTAGCCTCCTATCGGGTGCAGTTGGGAATTATTCGCTCGATTGGGCAGTTGCAATCGAGTGACCCAGCTATGCTAAGTCTGGATCGAATGTTAAGTGGGCCTAGAAACCCTTTCTAGAGTCAATAGCTTGTTGGACTGGTCCTGTTGGGCTATCCCAATCATAAGTCCCCCTCACTTGCAGTCTTAATCGAGCTAGTCAACGGGAAAGAGTAGGGAGCAGATAATTGAATGACGGTTATACAGATTCGACCAGGGTTTTTGAACTGTCGATAGGGTTTTTGAATTCTCGATTGGGGTTTTTGAATACTCGATTAGGATTTTGCGCATTTAATACGTTAGTTACATTATGGTATATAAAGCGCCAAGAGACGGCTATGCAATTATTACTGTTGCTTGGGTTCCCATGTCCAAATGCCTCTAAATAGATGAGGTAGAAACATTCATTTTTTACTTTTACTGAATCTGGTTTGGTCAAGTTCTTGCCTTCAAAGCCCTTTAACCCTTTTTACATTTAGAGTTTTCAAGTGATTAACTGTAAGTTCTTCTCCACGTTTTTGTTTTCCTTTATTTGCTTTATATAGATGTCAAGTGCATAAAATAGCAAGGACACTAAGTCCCACAGTGTACACTTCTAGGGGGAGGTTAGGGTTAAAAGTGTGCCTGAGAGCGTATCTAAGAGTATCTCTGATAGTTCGTCGAGCAATAGCTCGACCTCCAGCAGTTCAAGTGCTGAGAGGGTTGATTCTGGGGCGATGTTGGCCCACGTGAAGTGCTAGTGTCACGTGGTCAATTGTTTATCCCAGACCACTATAGTGAGATAATCTCCAAAATCTCCCCCGCTGACCTAGTTCGAATTAGGGAGATGTACTATATTCCAAGAAAATACAAACTCTTAATACCTAGGCCCCGAGGTAAGATGCATCGACCTTCCAGGGGTTGCATAACGGTGTTCGAGAAGGGGTTTGGGTGTGGCCTTAGGTTTCCTCTAGCACCTGCCATAGTCAACCTCTTGAGGGGCCTTGATGTCTATATAACACAATTGCTACCCAACTGCTTCGCCACCATATATAATTTTATTATGCTGATGCATTTATTTGGCCAGCCAACTTCTTTTGCCAATTTTTCTAACCTGTTCCATCTACCCATGTCCTGAAAGTTGGGTAGCACTAAAGAGTCTAGGTTCTATTACCTGACGATGTGCCCGCGTTGAAAATTTTTGGTAACCTCCTCCTCGTCATAGGCCAAGATTGGAAAAAATATTATTTGTATGTTAGAGGGCTTGGTGAGTTTAACATTCCTAGAGGGTGGTTTAGGGGGCATGTTGAAATATTGAAAAACCAAATGCCAAGCAACCTTAACACTTTTATTCAGGACCTGGTCGAGTTTAGGTATATTGTGGCCTCGATTTTGAGTGAGGAGAGATATCTGGTGTTAGTTGGCCTATCACCGATCGAGCTCGACTTGGCCATAGGTGATCGACTAGATAGAAATCTTTATCGACTGTTATAATTATGAATTTTAATCTTTCTGCTCGATTCTAATCCTTTTTTATTTTGTCCTTTATGGGTAGATCGAGAAGAGGTTATAACTCGCAGTCGATGAGAGGCTTTATCTAGGGCCCAAAAAAATGATGAGTGCCATCGAGTAGGTGCGCGATGAGGTGCACCTGCGGCGGAGTTGACACCCTTGATTACTACACTAGCCACACCACAAATCGAGCAGGTGCTCTAACCTATTCGATTAGTAGAGGATGTCTGCAGTAACCCTATTGGTTGAGGAAAAAGATAGATGATCGAGTAAAGAGGCTCAATGCCAAGGGGACAGCGGGCAGGAAGGGCAAGCAAAAAGCGATCATCGGCTATGACTTGTTCAGCATGCATAGTGATGGGGGTTCTATTCCAAATTCCCAAGCTTTCGTTACCCCAATTCGAACCTAACCCACCATAGAGATGACAAATTCTAACTCTATTATAGCATCAGGGATGACGGGTGCTGATGCTCTCAAGTGTATGGTGGCTAGGCTCTTTACCGCCGACCAGTGAAGTTCTCATGGCTCTAGCCTACCATTGCAACATAGTGAGTGTGAGATTGATTGTTTTCTCATTGAGTTTTACTTTTAGCCAGTTATATTATTTACTAATAATCTCGGTTTCAAGTGAGCTAGCTTAGGTACCACTTTTACCAGCAGTTAGAGTTGGCTCTAGTGGACTACAAGGAATTATGGGAGAGGGGGAGTTACAAACTCTCATGGTTCAGCTTGAGTCCTCCCAACTCCAAGTCAACTAGCTAACCAAGGAGAGGGCCGACCTCTGTGAGCAGCTTAATGTGAAAGACTAGTGGCTGGTCAAGGTTGTGGAAAAGAGGAGTCAAATGGACTTTGTGCTGAAAAAGACTCACTTGGATATGCAAGTGAGTTACTCCTCTGGTCGATCAACTGGCCATGCTGCTGTACTTGAGAAGGCTAGAGTGGCATTCTCTCAATAGCTCCCCACGATGCAATGGGAGGTGATCGAACAATTTATGTTGAGCTCGGCCTTTCAAGATGTGAATGTAGTTCTATCGATCAATGATGCCCGTGGCGCATTTGAGAAAGCGGTGAAATAGCTTAAGTACCTAGGCTATTTTTCCTGGGCAAGCGATAAAGATAGAATAAGCCCTAACTTGGATGAGAAGCTGTAGCCTTGCCTAAAATTTGAAGAGGCCATGATCAATGAAGATAGGGAAGGAAATACTGCGACGAACGCTTCTATTGAGCCCATGACTGAAGCCCAGCAGAAATAGGTTGAGGTCGAGGCCAAGTTAACTGATCTGGTGAGCAAGTTCGCCTTTGCTAAGGACCTTACCTTTCAACTTAAGGATGGGTAGGTCGACATTGCACAATACGTGCTATGCTCAACTACAGCCAACTCAAGCCATTCTACCACTTGCATCAGTGATGTCGTAGCCCGACTAGGACTCATAGGCGAGTGCCCAGGCCAGTTGATTTAAGGGTGCTGGGTTAAGCTAAAATTGAGCTTTCCACTCTCTCTTTTGTCATTATTGTTGTTATTTTTGTTTTTTTTATGAAGGTTATCTTGTTGTAATGAACACTTCCATCAATGAAATATTATTTTGATAGCTTTCTTATTGAATGAAATCAATTTCAAAGTTCTCTTGTCAAATAAAACTATGTCGTTGCAACTGTATGGTTGATAAGTTGAGAACCATGTTAGTTAACAAGAAAACCCAACAACTTTATCATCGATTTAGGCTACTGTTGTGAGATACGCATGGTCTTGTCGAAGCACATTCAACTTTATAGTTGATTTTCATTACTCGAGTTTGAGGTGTCTTAACTTTGCAACATTGCGCTGACTTATTGATCAACTACTGGGTTGATTGCGTAGTCTGGGCTAAAATGCTTTAAGTTGGCAGCATATAGCTACTTTTAAATTATCTACGGGGTCGACTTGGAACTTGGGCTTGGAGCCCTAAAACGGCAATTGGAAGCTACTTTTAGGTCGACTATGGGTTGACTTGAAACTTAATTTGGCAGTGTGAAGTTGCTTTTGGGTTGACTTGAAACTAGATTTAGCAGCGTGCAGCTACTTTTGGTTTGACTACGAGATCTACTTGAAATTTAATTTGGCAGTGTGAAGCTACTTTTTGGTCCACTACGGGGTTGACTTGAAACTTGGAGTTGTGCGAGATAGGTGTGGCTATAGAAATACAAGTGAATGATAGTAGTAGTGTTAGAACTTTATTTATATTACATTATACAAATATGATTACAATGTGCTTTTATATATAGAATTTTTTCAAGTTGATGGCATTCCATGGATGAGGGGGCTCATTCCCATCAATATTAGCAAGTTGATAAGCATTATGCTTTGATACCTTCACA
Organism: Jacaranda copaia; assembly: GCA_014898725.1. NCBI lineage: Eukaryota > Viridiplantae > Streptophyta > Magnoliopsida > Lamiales > Bignoniaceae > Jacaranda > Jacaranda copaia. The sequence continues at coordinate 455,213 of JACGDI010005298.1, forward strand.
ATGGTATATGGTCCTTTCCATTTTGGGTCAAGTTTTTTAACATTCTTATACATTTCCACTTTTTTAAGAATAAGGTCTTTGACCTTAAAATGGCATAGCCTGACCCCTTTATTATAGTTGTCTGCCATTTTTGATCTGTAGCGCAGCATGGTGTTGTAGACTTCTTACCTTCATTCATCGATAGTCAAGAGGTCGAGCTTTCTTTTTGATGTGTTCCTGAGCAGGTAAAAATGAATCACTCGGGTTGTATGTTGTATGAGTTTCGGGGGGATGACTGCCTCAGACCTATAAACCAAACTATAAGGGTTGTGATCTGTAGCTGTGCAAGGGGTTGTCCTGTATGCCCATAACACTCCTAGGAGGTCGTTTGCCCAACTCGACCCAATATCTTATATTCTGGCTTTCAAATGATTGAGAATTATCCTACTATTTGGCCATTCGACTGAGGGTTACCCACTAATGTAAAATATTGGGCGATTCCCAAGGCGTCGCACCAACGTCTAGTATTTGTGCTCTGAAATTGGGTCCCATTGTCAAAAATGAGGATCTTAGGTAGGCTAAAATGATAGATGATATTTTTCTAGATAAAACTTTCGATGGCCACATCAGTTATCTTTGGGACAGCTTTAGCCTCAACTTATTTGGTGAAATGCTCGACCACCACAATTATAAAATTTAACTGACCCGTTGACTTTGGCAGTGAGCCTAAAATGTCGATCCCCTACTAGTTAAATAGCCAAGAAATCTAAAAATTGACCATGGGTGCGGTGAGTTGATGTGGGAGGTTCAAATGAACTTGGCTTGATGGATATTTTCAAGCAAAATCAATAGCATCTTTCAGTAGCATCAGCCAAAAGTATCATACCTAATGATTTTATGAGCAAGGGATCTTCCCCCTGAATGGTTTCTGCATATGGCCACATGGATATCCTACAATACTTCATGTGCTTGGTTAGGATCTAGGCACCTTAAAGGTGGTTCAGAGATTAACCTATTATATAGTTGGCCATGCTCGTCAAGCGCAAACTTGGCAGTTTGTCCTCAAAGGCAACAAACCTTATTTTTATCTTCCAGAACTGTGCCCTAACTCAAGTAGAGTTTTAATGAATCTTGCCACAAAGGGACTGCCTTCTCAATGTTCCTCACCAAGTTCTCCTCGACTAGGCCAATTGATGGCCCATCAGCGATGAGAAAAGTTATTATCCTATCTCTTGTGCCTCTGGTGCATCTGCACACTTATTCTCATATTGAGGTACCTGACTGAGGGTGAACTTTATGAATAATTGTTGTAATTTTCTAACGTCCACCAGGTAACAACTTATTATTGAATCTTGGGCCTCAAAATTTTCCTCGACCTGTTCTACTACCAACTAGGAGTTTGTGATCATAGCTAAGTGATTAACACCTTGATTGAGTGCCATCCTCATTCCAATGAGGAGGGCCTCGTATTCTGCCTCATTATTAGTAATTGTGTAGTTGAGTTTGATTACAAAATCATACTCCTCCATTATTAGGAAACGAAGAGCCACATCTACTCCCCCACTTGAAGCGGTCAATGATCCATCAACATGCAAAGTCTAATGAGGGATGAAGTTCACCAAGACCTGTGCTCTAATGGTTGTTCTTAGCTGGAAGGTGATATCAAATTCTCTCAATTTGATGGCCTATTTCATTAACCTCTTATCTGTATCTAACTTCGACAGCACTTACTCCAATGGTTGATTGGTCAGATTAACATGGCATGAGATTAGAAATATGGACGCAGCTTTTGAGCCACGATAACTAGCGCCAAGGCAAATTTCTTGCTCTCCAAGTAGTTATACTTTGATCTTTGGAGTGACTTACTATGATAGTAAATTGATCGATGACTTTCATCTTTAGTCAGGATTAAGACTGAGTTGATCGATGCTTTTTAGACAGCTAAGTATATGTTAAGTACCTTTCCAAGTTCAGGTTTTATGAGTATTGGGGGTGAGGACAAATACTGTTTTAATTCGATCAGTGCATGATCACATTGTTCGTTCCACAGGAAACTCAACTTCTTGACATTTTTGAGAATTTTGAAAAAAGGTAAACTTGTATCAGCTAATCTGGAGATGAATCTCCCAAGAGCAATAATTTTTCTGACCAGCTTCTGTATATCTTTGACTGTTTAAGGGGAAGCAATTTCCAATACAACTTGAATTTTTGTGGATTGGCCTCAATATCCCATTGACTGACCATATAACCTAAGAATTTTTCTCCTCGAACCCCGAACGTCCACTTGTTTAGATTCAACTTTAAACCAAACACTCTTAATATTACAAAAGTTTGATTGAGGTTAAGCAAATGGTCCTGGGCCTTTTCTGTCTTTATGATCATGTCATCGACATACATTTTCATAGACTTGCCTATTTCATTCTTGAGCATAAAGTTGACCAATCTTTGGTAGGTTGCCCCGGCATTTTTAAGTCCAAAAGGTATGACAAAAAGCAATAAACTCCATTGGGAACCACAAATTAGGTTCCATCCTTATCTTTGAGGGCCATGAATATTTGATGATATCCTTGGAATGTATTCATCATATTCAATAATTTACAACCAGCCATGGAATCTACTAGTAAATCTATTCGAGGGAAGGGGTAAGGATCCTTAGGACAAGCTTTATTCAAGTCAGTGAAATAATTACACATGCGCCATTGTCCCTCATTCTTTGGGATGAGTACAATATTACAAAGCCAAGATGAATATTGAATTTCTACTATATAACTTGCACCTACGAGTTTTCTTACTTTTTCTTCGATAATTTGTGTCCTCTCGGCATTAAATGTGCTCATCTTCTGCTTGACTGACTTGTATGAGGGGTCTATATTAAGACGATGCATGATCACACTGGGGTCAATTCCCTAGATGTCGGATGTTTTCTAGGAAAAAACAACAATATTTCCCCGCAAGAAATTGACCATAAGACAGTTTAGGTGAGGGCCCATATTTGTTTCAATCTGAGTAGTCTTGTCGGGGTTTCCTAACTCCAGCTCTACTATTTTAAATTCCCTAACGGGCTCCACTCAAGTGTTTTCCAACTTTATCTTCTTATTGGCTTGGCTCTTCTTGGGTTCCACTATAGGGGTGTCCCCTGAGGTCGTCAATTGCGGTTGAGTCTTTTGCTCACTTGACTCAATCAAAATATTGTACATTGCCAATCTTTCTTGATGTTACACAATAATTCGCCTGTGCCAGCTGGGTTCGGGAATTTGATCTTCATGTGATAGGTTGACATAATAGCATGAAAATCATTGACAACTGGTTGACCAATTATAACATTATAAGTGAATAAGGCAACGACCACTAGATAATTTATCATCAATGTCCTTCTTCGGGGTGTCTCCTCAAATGACGTAGAGAGGTTGATGGAACCTTTTGGAATAATTTTCAACCCTCTAAACTTGACTAGAGGGGTATGCATAGGCTCAAAGTTTAGCTACCTTAAGTTCATCCTTTTCAGCGTCGAGAGAAATATAATGTTGGCCGAGCTGTCATTATTGGCTAGAACCTTTCTAATTTCAAAGTTGGCAATCTCAACGGATACTACCATAGGACAATCAGTTTTATGGTTGATATTTTTCACTTCAAGGTAGGCCAGGTCATTGTTAGTGAAGAGATGGGCTTTGTGCTTGTTGATAAATAAAATATTATTTTGACTGACGAGGCTTTGATTGACTTTAGCCTCCTCTGAATCTGCCTCCTTGCTAACTTTGAGTCCTTCCCAATGGGACTTCCCATAATCATGTTAATTACCCCTCAAATGGGCAAGCGGTCTTCTTGGGTGGGTTTTTTTCCCGTATTCTCCTTCCTCAGGCTAACTAACCTTTCTCTATGGGGAGTTTAATCAATTTTTCCTTCTTCAACCTATGCGTTAAAGGCCACATATTTTTTCAAATGACCCTGCCTAATAAGCTTCTCAATTTTGTCCTAGTGATTGAAGCATTCATCTGTCTCATGCCCCCTTTATTTGTGAAAGTGGCAATATTTTTTTAATTTTTTCATTGCTTCAATCTCCGTCAGCCTCCTTAGCTTTTTGAGGAGATTGTCATGCTGGATTGCAAATAAGATCTCTCTTCTAGAGATGTTCAGTGGAGTACAGTGATGGAAGCATGTTATTGGAGATTGACCCCTCTCCCTATGTTTCAGGTCATCTCTTTCCTTATTTTTTTTTGTCGACCTCAGAGTTTTTGAAATTTAGCTTGTTTATCTCCTATTGGGTCAAGTATCTCTCTACCAGGTTGAGCAATTCCTCCATCAATCGTAGGTGTTCTCACACCAAAGCATTAATGCATTCTTTGTGCTTGAGTCCTAAAAATAGCACATCGATTAAAAACTCAATCCTGGGGTTGTTGATCTTTAAGACCTCCGTGTTGAACCTCATAAAAAAGTCACGAATAGATTCTCCCTCATTCTGCTTGATAGTATGAAAATGAGTATGTGGGAGTTTTGCCTTTCTCCAACTGGCAAATTGGTGCAAGAATTTATCACAAAGCTAGTTGTAGGAGTATATCAACGAGGGTTCCAGCTTAACAAACCAATCGAGTGCTATGTCCTGGAATGTGGTCACCAACTTCTTCATGTGAATATACTCATTATGCCCATGTAGTTGCCTCATATGTTCAAACTACATCAGGTGCTTGTTAGGATCAATCAAGCCATTGTACCGTAGGAGTTCGATCAAGACCTTGGTATTGATGGTAATGCACTCATCGATAATCTCCTAGATCTCTTGATGAGACCTTTGGGGGCCCTTTGGGTTGGGCATCCTTTCAGTGTTTCTTCTCTAGATCTCATCGAGGCATTTGTTTAGTTATTGCATTTAGTGGAAAATTTCTTCCCACTCATCTCGATCATGCCCTTTGGGTTGGGCATCCTGGGAGGACCTTTCCAATAGTGGAGGGGATTGTGGAGTTGACACTGCCAGTCGGGGATGGCATGGTCGAGTGCCTATTTAATGCTGTAGAAAGTTAAGCAGACATCTATGTAGAGATTGTTCACTTATAAGGTACATTAGTTGAGGCATAGTCAGCATTACAACTTACTCTTATGGGGCGCTAGGGTTTGGGGCATACGAACCTTGTTAGGGTGGAGGGGGAGGTGGAGATGATATCCTCTTATTATCCTTCCTCTCAGATGCAGCTCTCCTAGTGTTTACCATTTTCTCAGTTGCAATCTGAAGTGTTCCCATAGACGGCCCCAAATAATGAGGTTGAAAGTTATTTTTTAGTGATTTAGGTAGTGTTTAGGCTAATTCGATCAGGGAGGTTGAACAATCCAACAATGATGTTCTTCTTGGATTGAGATTTGCAATCAACAATAAATGTCAAACTAACCGAGGTGCCCCCACTAAGGCACTTCGACGATCAGGTTAATACTGGTCGAGTGAGATAATCGAGTAGTAGAGTAAGAGCATACAGTATATATGACATACTTATAGGGTGGCTAGCAGTGAGGTATTTATAGCCTTTTTTTGGTGGATGATATGTCTAAAATATCCCTAGCAAGTGTAGAGGGCTCTTGTCCTTACTTGGGAGCTGTTGGTCATTTTCAATCTTGATACTATTCTAAGTGGCTTCATCTTCTGCTTTCCAGGATAAATAGTACTCTGGGGGTGCGCCTCCCTAATAGAGTAGTAGAGGCTGTACTGGGGTGGCACACACCATTAATGCGAAGGTACACTACCTGTCATAACATTAAATGTGGCAAGAATATGAGTCAGTGTTAGAATAAGCACTCTAGTCGACTATCGTCGACCAGACAAGGTAGTCGACCAGAGGGATGGCTGAATGGACTGAGTGGTTTTAAGCCTCCTATCGAGTGCGATCAATAACTATTCGCTCAACCTAGCGGTTGCGATTGAGTGGCCTAGCTCTACTGGGCCAAAAAACGCCGTTGGGCTTCAAATGTCAAGTGGACCTGGAAACTCTCTTTAGAGTTGATAGTTTGTTGGGTTGGGCCTGTTGGGCTATCTCATATCAATAAGCAAATGAAAATTATTGACACTTAAGAAATATAATTAGTGACATGATAAAAATTATTATCACTTAACATATATATATATATAATTAGTTACAATTTTTACATTGTTCTTATTTTTTGTCAGTAATATTATACTTTTTTATAGTAACTAAGAATTTTCAATATTCTTAATGCCAAATAAAATTTAACATCTATTCAAATGATTAAGAAATAAATAGCTTAACGTTGTGTTAAAGGATTTAAAATCCAAAAAAAAATCATTATAATACTTTGAAATGAATTTAGAAAGTAAAAATAAATTTACTATAATGAATTTAAAATCTTTATTTAACTCTGGCAATCGTGCTTTTCAATCTAAAACTTTGTTTAAAAAATTGAACTGAATAGGGTGATCAAATCGATTGTTCGAACTAGCTGGACCATTGATCGCCTTATGAATTGGTCCGGTTTTGAATAAAAATCAATAGACCAAAAAAATTATCCCATTTTTGTAAAATTTGTCTGAACAAACTGTCAAATCATTTGAACTATTCACGATTTATTAAAACCAAATCTATTCATTTATTTTCTTTTTTTCCCTTTAATTTTTGTCATAATTAACACTTTTGTTTTTTAATTTTTTGTTTAATGTGCGAACATCCAAGGCTATGGTGCATATTAGAAAGCTAAAAGCCTAAAACAATCAAACAAATTTACAAAATAAAGCCTCAAATCAAACCTAACATTCTAATTTTTAAATTTTGCTAGACAGTAGAAACCGTTAGCTTCTTCTCCAACTCATGTGCTCTTGGCTGTCTCTCCTAAAAAATTCTAACTTATGAGTTGAACAATATAATTTAGGCTCTTTATATTTTATGTTTGGTATATTATTAACTTTTAGTAATATATAAAATATAAAATATATATTATATAATTATGATGTCACGGTTCAATAGCTTTTTAATTGTGGTCCAACCAATGATTGAACTAGTGAACCGTGAACTAATAAATTTTTTCATTCAATGAACGGTTTAATTTTTCGAACAATGTCTAAAACACCTGTTGAAATTTTTAAATATACCCTCCACTAAAAATAATAAGTTAGTTGCACAGAAACCATGAAAACCAAAATGAACATTGCAATTTTATGGGTCAAGATACTAATAACATTGGGGTGTCTGTAAAATACATCCTTTCTTGAAATAGGAACATGAGACAACAAAAATTGCCCCATAAATATCATGTGGCCAATGGCGTTAGCATATTTCTAGACTATTGAGAAAAAGGTAGATGCTTTCATGAAAATTTAAATAAAAAAAAAAGAGAGAAGCCGCATCTATCAGGATATATTTCAATTTTAGCAGCTTCTTGGATGCTTTGCAGGAGGAATATCAAGCGTACATGTTGACATTTAATATTCCCACTAATTAAGGGGCTCTTATGTCACACTCTAAAATCAAATCATACTATCTAGTTTCGAGATATGAAACTCATTCCCAAATAAAAATACATTACTTGTCAAAAATCATGATCTTAAATATAGAAAACTCCAACTTTAAATACAATATTCATAATAATTCAAATAATTCTAGAAACATAGAAATTCAAAATGTCCAATATTCTTTCCTCAACTAGAAAATCATTACATTAGAGGAACTAGCTTGCCAACCTAGCAATAAAACTAAAGCTATTGCAAGGTCCTCATCACAAAATGAAAAACTTTGGTTCCAGTCCTCGTCAAAAATAGGATCCACCCCTTACTAAGACTAGGATCTAGATCTGGCAGAAGGAAGTTAAAGAAGAAAATGAGTGTGAGCAAAAGACTTAGTGAGTGCCAAGTGTGTAAAATGTAAGTTCATGAATTAAAATAATTTGTACAGTGAAAATGTTCAAGAATTTGTACAGTGAAAATATTTGAGAAAAACATAAGTGAAATTCATAAAACAGTTTATCAATAACAGTCAAGAAGCTTATAAATAGTTAAGGAGGAACAAGTCAAGAATTTATAAATAGTCGAGCAGTAACTAGTCAAAAGTCTAATAAATAGTTTTCCTAGACTATTAATCTAAATATGATGATATGATAGTATTTGTTGTAGCAAGTCAACCTTATGATTCCCATCATAACAGTTCCTTATTGCTCCAGGTAAGGTGTGACCTTACCAAAATAGTGCCTGAGTGTCCTCGAGAATTCCAATGACCCATCTCAACCATAAATGGCTTGTATTGTGTGCCTGAGGGATTAGGCCATGGGGGCTTAGGGTTGAACAGTTAGCTTGCTACTGCCCAATGAAGACCCTCGCACACTCAGACTAAGTTAGATCTAACTAATAATAACAATAACAATAGTAATAATAGTAATAGTAATTAGTTGATCATCAATTTTAATTGCTAATCTAGAAACATTAAAAAAAAGTCATAAAAGCATAGGTTTTCTTTTATCCAAAAATAGAACAAGAAAAAAAATTATTTTTTGGTGTGCAGTGTAATACATATATGGTGCAGTGAATATTGAAAAGTAGTTTCAGCATGCGTTATTATACATATATCTTTCTGGTTTTGAAAAATAATATCATATAATAGTTATAATTGAGGCACTCACCTTCAAGATCGATCGTAGAAGTCAATCCTATCTCAATGCCAACAACTCAATTGATGAGTCACGTTAGTAGGGGTATTAACATTTGAACTAGAGGCTATAGCAAATGCTATAGTTGCTACCTTTGCTGCCTAGTGCGTCCTCTTATTAAGTTGAATCAAACTCCTAGTGCTAGACTTGCTTATAGTACCAAACCATGATAAGCTCCAGCATACAAACAACGAACTGCCATTGATGCTGCATCTTACGCATCATCTACATTTAGTGACCCAAATAACCAATACCTTAAAACCCTCAAAACTGGCTGCAATAACTGCTATGGCAATAGAATTCTCCTATCCTTAGCTCTCAATTCTACTAAATTATCATTCTCAATATCCAAATCCTTGACTCTTTCGGCCACATGTTCAATCTCATTGGACCCAATTGACATATCATTTTCAAACCTGCTGTTATTCTTATGCAATCCATTAATTTCAAGAAAATTCTACAATTTTTGGTCCAAATTTGAGGTACAGGGGCAATCCTGCTCAGCCCAAACTGTTACAAACTTACAAAAATCAAGCTTCAACTAAGTGGGCATTTGGGAGATCTGCTTTTAATAATAATTGAGAGCAACTCCAACAATATCGGTGTGCTTGGTGGATTTAACTACCATCTATGGCTCCAAAGAAAGCAACAACACCCCAACCAAAGGCTTATTTAGAGGTGTAAATGAATATTAACGAATCGAATACGTTGTTTCCATATTCGTATTCATTTAACTTTTTGAATATTTGGATATGAATATGAATTTGATAGATATTGAAATATGATATCTGAATTCATATCTATTAGACATCAATCGAATTCGGATATATTCGTATCTGATTATAATTGTTCAGATTTATTCATATTTTATTAAAATTATCCGTATTTGAATTATTTTTTTATATTCATATTCAATGATAATTATTTAAATATTTATTTACAAATATTCAAATACATAAATCTATAAACTTATAAAAAATACATATTTTAATTAATAGAAGAAACTACATAATTTCATTAAAAAGAAAATAATAAAAAAACAACATAATTTCTAATCAATAATTGACTTTATAATTGATTATCAATACTTAATAATAATAATAATAATAATAATAATAATAATAATAATAATAATAATAATAATAATAATGATGATGATGATGATGATGATGATGATGATGATGATGATGATGATGATGATGATGATGATGATGATGATGATGATGATATTTAAGTATATTAATTATAAAGTCAACCAACAATAATTGTGTTGATTAACTTTATTCTTTAATTGTTATCTCTATATTACAATAATTTTTTAAATTTATTCTTTATCTTTCCAATTCTTCAATTATAGTTTATATATATACATACATAGATTATGAGATTTTTATCAAAAAATATAAATAATATATAATTTAATAAATATGTATTCATAGCGGATATTAAACAAATCGGATATGCATTTACCATATCCGTATCCATTCATAATTAAATATCTACTAATCAAATACGTATAATATCTGCTTTAAACGGATGTAGATAAATTTAGTATAAACGAATACGAATGTGAATGGTAAATGAATTTGTGAATATCCATTTACAACCCTAGGCTTATTAGACTTTGAAGATTTACTGGGATTGTTAGAGGGGGGAGTGATAGAGCGACGGTTGAGAGAGAACGGGAATGAAAATAATAATGGGCTTGTAGTTGCCTGTCTAGGTTTTAGACGAGTAGATGGCCAAGATGATGGCCTCGAAGCCATAGAGAAAGACTGAAATATCGGATGTAAGATAGTGGATGCAGTGGAGATAGATGGAGGAGATAAGAGGGAGGTATGATAGAATGATAAAGCGAAGGCTGAGGTCAGAGGATAGATAAGTATCGTAAAGCCATTGGTAGAGAGGGTCATCGCTAGAGCTGAAGGAGAGGGAGGATGGCACGGTGGAGATAGAGGGGTAGACAACATAGGAAAGAAAAGGGAGCGAGTGGGGTGGTCGGAATCGAAAAGTGAAGAAAGAGGACAAGAAGAGAGGAGGCAGTGAAAATGGTGTTAGGGAGTAATGTGGGTTTTATTTATTTAATTATTTTTTTATTTAGGATGTGGTGGTGCGGTTGCAGAATGGTGGTTGGGGTAGTGGAAGTGGTGGCGACAGCGGTAGATGGAGTGTGAGATCGTGTTCACTCTAAATTCATTTCCTCATTTAAAGCTTAAGAATTTGTATATTGAAATTAAGAGGTTGGAATTGAAGATTTAGTTGGGATCAGATATTGAAGATTTATTCAAAATTTATTTGTTTGCTTAATATAATTAGGATTTTTTTTTGGGGTTATATACGTATGTAAGAAGTTATTTAATTCAAATGGGACTCTAATAATAATCTTACTAGGACTAGGGTCCAAATCTAATACTAATTTAAATGTTATTATTATTAATCCATACGATGTCATTAGTTCAAGACTCCTAGTAATATCATAAGACTAATATAGTATAATTAATATTTTTAATCCCTTAATTAGTATATCTATGTATATATATACATATAATTATATATGATCTCAAAATGAAAATCATCATTATTTGACTATGAGATAATTAAATGCTATATTTTTAATTTTTTAAGGAAATATTATTTTATATTTTATTATTTATTTAATTGAAATAATAAATAATATAAGATCAGGTAAAATAATCAATTTAATATGAAATAAAATTATGGGGCATTACAGTGCACCCCCCCTTCCTAATAAAAGAATTTTATCCCCAAATTCTAACTTAAGTTAGCAAAGAGTCTTGGTGATATTTTTACATTTCCTCCTTATTTTCCCGAGTCACATTTTCTATCTTATGGCATCTCCATAGCAGTAGGATACTCTTTTGTGCATCACATTTGTATTCTTAATCTAGGATTTGGACTAATTGTCCTTCGTATGTTAATTCGTCTTGAAGTGACAAATTTTTATATTGTGTGATATGCTAGGGATCCTCTTGATACTTACATAATTTTGACACATAGAAGATATTATGTATTTCTATAAAATTTGATAGGGAATAAGTTAATAAGCTACTACTCCAATGATCATAGATCATTTTCCGAGTGACAATTTAGAAACTCCATATTTCCACATTGAATTCTAAAAATCTTCTTCTATCATCTATCTAGCTCTAGGTCATGAGTTGGATAGTTTTGCTTGCATAATTTTGATTTTCTTTAGGTATTGAAAAACTAAGAGAAAGAACTAAAACTTTTGCACTGATATCACAGTCCAAATAAGCCAACATCGAGGTGTTAAATTGAGCTTTAGGTACCATTCTTAATCATAACATTTTTGAAGCCCAATAGTCCATACATATCATCAAAGTCCCATAATTTGTCTTTACAAAGAAACACTAAGGTTCCCAAGGAGATGGACTTGGTCAATAACTTATTTTCAATTGGTTCCTGCAATTGTACAACAAGTTCTGCTTGTGCCATCATATATAATGCCTTAGATATTAGGATTTATTCTTAGAAGGACCTAAATGGAAGATTTCTTTTCATGATCTTGGTGTGGCAAAGTGAATTCCCTAGGTTTCTAGGTAACTTCTCTTGTGATATGCTTATATCTTCCTTTCTAGAGACCCAATTGATGTGATTTTTGCAATATTGAAAAGCTAAGAGAGAGACCAAAAAGTTTTATGTTGACACCTTAGTCCAAATAAGTCAATATATCAAGGAATAAAATCGAATCCAATATTCATAAGTGTGATCAAAATTTGAATCCAAGTCTAGGAAGTTTTTGATTTGACATATCTTAGAATTCTAGTCATAACTTTCTCTATATATGTCGGATTAAGTTAATTCAAATGGTTATAAACACCTAAGATACAAATATTCATTTTCATATGTTGACCATCTCACATAAATTAAATCTAAATAAAGTAGTAGCAGAGTTAAAACTATTTATTTTTTGAAAATCAAAATCCTGTATTTCCAGATTTGATATATCTTAGTATTTTGATTATAGCGTTCTATATAAAAATCCGATTGAGATGATTTTGGGGAATTTAGAAACCTAAGATATAGATCTAGAATTTTTATTTCATCATTTTTCTTAATTCTATCAAGAATAAGTAGTAAAGATGTCTCTAATATCCATTTTCGAGAAATCAAAGTCCTATATCTTTTGACTAAACACATCTTAGTATTTTGGTGATAACTTACTCCATATATTTCATATTGAGATGATTCAAGTGGATATATACACCTAAAGGATAGACCCAAAATTTTTGTGTTTAAAACATTTTCATATTCGATTAATAATTATGAGAAAAATCAATTAGAAAAACTGGTCTTGTAAAACTAGGATCCTAGGGGAGCATTGTTCTCTATGCCAAAATATTTTCCAACTTCTAATTTGACATCTTAAGTTCACCCAAAGTCCTAGAAATCTTCGAAAAGTCCCAAAAGTTTAATATATCAAGTCCAAATGAAATGAATTTGCAAAGTTCATCCTCCTATGAGTTTATTGATGTGAGCCTTTTTTGCTTGTAAATTGACTCTCTCACGCTTTCATGATAAGAGTAGCTATAAGTAACATAAGGTTGAATCCTGTGCACTATGTTTACTGTACCTTGTTAACTTTCAAAAAGTCATATGTAAATACACATCCTTACCCTTTTAATTCTTACTGGAACTGTCAACCTTTAGTGGCAGAATATCTAATATATATAATAATATGTATGGGTTGTACACCAAGTTTTACAATTCACATTCCATCGTGGTCTTCACTCCTGATTCCTAAATAAATGCCACCCTTTGCAATAAGGATTTTCACTTCTTCCTTTTAGTTTTTCAAATCTCCTCATTCTAATAAAATAATTTTCTTATAAATTCAAACAAATTTTACTTATTGACCTAATTTTTTTCCTCAATATCATATGCCTTTTTCATATCTAAAATCGTAATCTAAGCTTTTGAAACTAACCTTGATTGTTAGAGTGAAACATCAAAATCATGAACTGACTTACGTGGACTTTGTCACATAATCTTTCTAAAATACATCTAGATCAACAAAAAGAATATCAAAATACTCTTAGGGATCTAGAATAAATATTGTCAAGAATTCACAATCCAAGGAAGAAAACCAATAAATTCTAGAACATTCTCAATCCTAGTCTCACATTATGTCATTGTTCCTATTGTCAAGTACCAAAAGTGTTCGATCATATTAGCTAGCTAACTGTATAACATCCTTCACAATTCTCAATATCAAATGGCGTTTAATTAATCATTTTCGTAGTCAAACCTAAACACTTAGATTGATCCCTAAGAGTTCTATCCCATATTCCACAGTTCGAAGATCTTATCCCAACATAGCCTAAGTTAAAACTTAAGCTTTGATACCATTCTATCATACCCCTAAATCAAACCATACAATTTAGTCTTGAGGTGTGAAACTCAATCCCAAATAAAAATATGCTACTTGTCAAAAATCATGATCTTAAATATAGAAAACTCCAACATTAACTCCAATA